>CM067220.1:87375261-87975261 GCA_034190945.1 Octodonta nipae | reverse complement strand
ACTGTCCTGGGGACTTGCGGAGGATTAGTCGGCATTCAACGCCTTATGCTGACTGATCAGAGTTTCCCTGGTGGGTGAGATTGTTTTGTTGGCTAGCTCTGGTTGGTGATCATTCAGGTAGCCTAAATCTGCAGTCACGTAAAAAATGTTCCATCCGTCCACATAACGATAACATGCTCACCTAGTATCTGTTCTTTGTTACCGTTCTAGCAGTTTGTGTATTCCGGTCAAAACTGCCTGTAGGAATTATTCTGGTTCATCCTGGTTGAAGAAAACTGCTCGTACCCTCGACTTGGACATGTTTATTACGGCCTCTACTTCCAAAGCCCGTAGTGACACTTCATTACTCTTCTTAATGCCCCTAAGTCTCAAATTTCTTTGAAACCTTTTATAAAAGTCTGGGTGTTCAATTGATTTTAGTTTCCTCTGGTAATTATGGGTAGGAGAGATGTACTAATCGTATAACTACTTTTACTCTCTCCACATTTTTGCGTTTTTCCACTTAGTTGCACCTGGTATACTTGGCTGAAGGATTGATTGTCCTATCTTTTGTCGAATTTAACTTCTTCACCTACAGGAATGCTTTGGAGGAGTTGTAAAGTTTGACTTGCAAAAAACTGTAAACATTCAATGTAAATGTCAAATTTTCATAAAAAATATCTAGCTTAAATGTCAAAATATGTCACAAATGTATATCATATAGGGTGTTTGTAACGGTTTTCATTTTGATTAATTTGAAGTCCGTTTTTTTTAACCGAACTTATTTTGGCTAGCGTACAGCAGAGTGAAATGGCACAAAATATTTCATGTGTTTATTGAAAAAATTGTTGTGATGGCGATCTTTATATATATATATATATATATATATATATATAAAGGTATATGTTTGTGTGTCTAAGTGCGTGCATCGAAATTCGAGCAGCAAGCAATGTGGGCGGTTGAAATATAGAGCCAGGTAAAATTATAATTATTTAGGTGGGATAAAATTTTTAAAAATAAATGTGATGGTACATGTAGAGTTATACAGGTTGGTTCAACAAATCTTGTATTGGATGGCACATAAGTAGTTTCGTATACAAGGTGGTTGAAATAAGATTCGAGTAAAACTATAGTTATACAGAGTGGATCAAACAACGTTTAAAAACGTAAAATAAGCATATGCAGTTTAGATATTTCAGTTATAGGGCGGAGTATAATTACAGTTATACAGAAGGGTTCAAAAAATTTTCGAAGCAGTTCCATATATAGGATGGTTGAAATATAGGGTGAAGTAGAATTATAGTTATTAAAGGTAGCTGAAAAATGTTATATAGTGTGAAACATAATTGGTTGTTTATACAACGTGGTTGAAATAACTGGTAAAGTTATATTTATACAATGTGGTTCAAAATTATGAACAATTTTGTTATATAACGTAGACCATGAGCAGTTGCATAAATAGAATACTTGACATATGGGGCGAAGTAATATTATAGGTAGAGAGGGTGATTTAAACAATAATAAGAATAAAAAGAGTCAATAGGGTGGAAAGGATTTATACATAACAGGGTGATTTCAAACATATCGATATTCCTGCTCTTTTTGTCTTTTCTCATGCATTAGTGTTTGTTTTTTGTCCTTTCTCTAATGTAATTGAACACAATTACCAGGAAAAAATGGATTTTTTAGGAATTACAAAATTGAAAATATTTGAGATCATTATTACTAGACAGATATAATAATTAAAAATGATTCAAACCTATTTAGTTATTTAATAATTTGCTACACTTTGCAAGTTTCTTAATTTCTGAGTGATTCTGATAGATTCTAAAAGATTAAATTTCATCCCTTTACTTTCTGATTATAATGTTCTGATTTAGAAACAAACTACACTTTTCATTTAAGCATTTGATACATGCTCTTTCACTTCCACGGATATAGACTTTTGGAGATGAATCAGACGATCATTTGTGTTTATTTTATGATAATTTCTCGGTTTGTTATTTTGAATTAACATTCCTAAATTATTGCAGGTCTTAAAAGAAACATTAATATTGTTAATATGTTTTCATTAGACTTGATGTGCCAAATTAATTTAGACGTTTCCACGCATCGTTAGTAGTTTTAATATACCCATGATGACTGTTTCTATTTTTGGTTTTTAAACTATTTCGTCTTTGTATGTGTATATTTGTATTTAATAACCACCGCCAACCTTATTAAATTATTAAATAACTCTGTCAGTTTTAATATTTACTCACGAGCGCATTCTTTCCTTAAAACTTCCTTCAATTACATTAAAACTGCAATATAAATACGTACTCCAAGTAGTTGAAATATTTGCAGTTCTTGATAAGGGTATCAAAATTCACACGCGTTGAACAGTAAACAACAAATAAAAATTAAAAATTTCGGAATATTCGGTTGTAATTATTGTCAGTTAATTGGCATACAATTTAAATTCTAGGAGTATTATAACTGTTTTTAGACCAAAATATTTGGGGTATCCACATTTCATTTCACTAAAATTACAGTCCTAACTAATTGAACTGTTGGCGTACTTTAGTTGTTCATTTATTTACGTTTCGCCTTGTATCTATTTAGTAGGCATTTAAAATTAAAAAAAAATACCCTACAAATGACAATTGTTGAAAGGACACTCTTAGTACAGATCGCATAATTTTCTATTATATTTCAAGGTAAGTTGATAACATAGTTTAAAATATACGCATGTTCTGAGCTCAATGGAAGTATTTAATATTTATAGACCATCTAGTGGAAAATAAACTGCTAGTCAAACTATAAATGATAGTAACCTAAAAACTGAAAAACAAACTGTAGTACAAGAATTTCAAGGTAACAAATGTGGTTGAACAGTATAGGTAGGTACCTCTGAATGTAGATGCTGTACCTACTTACAAATCTTAAGGGTTTTGGTCAACTTGGCTACACTTTTCATGTTATAAACTATTCTCTTTGAACACATACTTTAATTATACTAAATTTTCATATTCATAAGTTGTGCCTCCCTCAACAGATTGAAATCTGGAATAGTTATTTATGTATTTAGTACATTTAGCTGAACTAACGCTCACCGGGCCTATCCCACTTGAGAATTCTATAAAGTAAAACCACAATTTATCCTTTGTGAAATGTGTCAATCGACCAAGTATAAATGAAATTCTCCAAAAATTAATATCATTACCCCATTACTATATTAAGTCATGCTTGGCCTACTCTTCATATTGCACATCATAAATCTCTTAAAAAAGTTTATACATTCCCAAAATACGCTTAAACCTAACCTTTAACAAGCTCTACAGGTCTTAAAATTAAGAAATTATTTCTAATGTTCAAGACAGACTATGGCCACCCCAAACAGACTTTAAAAATATTGTAGTTCAAGAGTTTTTCATAACAAATTAATAATAAAATTGAAATTTTGTTTCACACGGGATATGCAATATTTAATATTCAGAGTAGCAACAAAAATTGTGACCCTAATTTAAATTTAAATTATACTTCCAAGAAAAAAGTTAATGCAAACTTTATTAGCAGTGAAATTTCTTTCTCTGGCTTTTTCTTTATAGAAGAGCACTGTCAGGTAAGCAAAGAATTTAACCTGCAAATAACTGAAAACAAAAAAGAATAAGACAATTAAGTTTGTAACTGTATTCAGTTACATACTATTTAATTGAAATAAATTTAAACTTAACGTTATTAAGTTAACCATATTGTCAAAACTAGATGTTTTCAGCGCCTTTTCTAAACAACTATCAGCTGTATACAGAAAATTTCTGAGTAAACATATATGATGAAGACTCTCTGTTATTTAGGACTAACCAATTTCTGACAGAAAATATAAAAAAGAAATTGTAGATACTTTAAATGGGCTGGTGTCACAAACCATTAAAAACTTCCACATAGTTAACATTAATTAAAAATGAAAGATTAAGTAAAATAAAATCATAATTTAAGAAATCTCAGTAATTATTTAGAAAAGAGAACAATTTTATCTGTAAGCATATTCTGAAATCATTGAAAACGCTATATCTTTTGAATTCAATGATGCACTTAATAATAAATATTATGGAGCAGATAATTTATTTTTTTCTACAAAGTGTGAAAATTTACAAAGGTGTACTGAAAATCGACTTAAAAAGCAGTATTAAGATCACATTCCAAACCTCTACTCCTTTATTTGTGCCAACAAATGAACACAAAAATTTGATAGCAACTACGGACCTTTTTGGGTCTCTGTTCGTACTACAGGCGATTTGCTGAGAGAATTCCACCATTGCCACACTTCTATATCGGCAGTTCAAGTTCGGCTTCGACACAGACGCCGACAGCACCGTTTTGGGGTCCGTCGAATCCCAAGTGCAAAATGGTGAAAAGTTCTTTAGCCCTGGATTCTCAAAACCGGAAAGAAATTATTGTTTCATCAGAATAGAACTTTTCGCAAAAATCAGGGCTTCAGACCATTTCTACAATTATCTCTGTGGTCGTCAGTTCCTAATCAGAATCAATCATGTTGCCCTCAAATGGCTAGCAGACACGAAGAAACCGGTGGGGCAATTGATGAGGTGGATGGAGAAATTAGAGCAATACGATTTCAAGGTTAAACACCGTGCGGTTGCATAATAATGCCGATACCTTGTCAAGAAGACCCTGTAGAGCAGAAAGCGGACATTGTCTGAAGAAGGAACAGCGAAAAGGTATATACATTCCACAAGTCCCTCTACAGCAGAATGAAGATTGGACAACGGAACAATGTATCTAAGACCAAATGGCAAACACAGACTGTAATGTCTTCGATGGCACATTACATATAATATCCAAAAAAAATGTATAAATTAGATGTTGCGGTTTTAGTTCAATGCTGGTTCAATGCAAGTATGTAATTGACGAAGGACCTTTAGCGGAACAATCAATAAAACAATGTACCGTCGCGTAAATGAAATCACCAAGTAAAAGTTAATCATTGACCTTTAAAGTCGAAGTCCTTTAGGTGGTGTTTTCTTAGTTCTTCTTTCTTCAGAGGCTAACCCCGCAGCAGCAGGAACTGTTTTCGAGCTTCATCTGTTCTTAAAGTAATCTGGACGACAAGTTACACAAAAAATAGCGACGTAATTTTCATTCAAACAAAAAATGCGGGTTTAACAAACAAATGATGCGCTTATGTAAACACAAAATAAAAAAATGATAGCGGTTTAGAGATTGTTACGACCAGAACTAAAACTCGCGAAATCGTAACAAAATAACAACAAAAAGCGGCGGTTTTAAGACGGAGTCCAAAAAAAGTAAGCTTCCGAACTCGTCGACGGTCACAATACGAATCTCAGTTCTCTCTGTTTTTAGAGACAAAAAATGTACAAATATAAATTAGCATTGACCAAACAAGTTGCGGGGAGGCAACACAGACATTGGACCAATCCTGGCCCACAATAAGAGAGGGGCACCCAGGCCACAATGGGACGAGGTAGCTAGATAGTCGGGCACCCTAAAATCATTAAGGGCCCAATGGGACTCTCTAAGAGTAGAGAATGCTAAAGAGAATTTCGGAAAGCAATGGCGGCAGAGAAACCAAGCCTCAACTTGTACTCGCAAAGAAAAAAGTACCCGACGTCCTGACCGATTTACATAATTTGATTAGCGGAGGTCATCTGAGCATGAATAAAATTTTGGATTAAATTCGCCAACGGTACTACTGAGTGAATTACTTCCAAGACGTCAGAACTTGGTGCAGGAAATGTGACACCTGTCCAGCCAGTAAGGGTCCGATGACCCTGTCCAAGGGCAGAATGCAGCAATACAATGGTACATCCCATCTGAGAAAATTGCCATTTATGTCGCCGATCCATTTTGGTGGTCGTAATGAATTAATTCAGCAAATGACCTGAGGCAACCAATATATTAACAGTGCTGGTAGAGCAGCTATGCAGCAGGTTTGGTGTCCCGTTGGAATTCAAGGGCATAAGTTTGATTCCAATGTATTCCAGAAGGTCTGTCCGATGATGAGAATCACTACAACCAAACCTTCGCATCCACACTCAGACGGAATGGCTGAAACATTCAACAGGACCTTGGAACAGCATCTATCCAATGTCGTCAGCAACAATCAGCGTTATTAGAATGAGCACATTCTCCTATTCCTATTTCTGTTGGCTAATAGCTCAGGACTGAGTCCATCAGGGTACTATACTGAAAGGAGCTGAGATTAGCTTGTGATTTGGTCTTTGGTCACCAGAAGAACCTCCACAAGAAGTCAACGATCATGCCGACCAACTCCGACAAAACATGATGTCAAATCCGAACTAGCCCGAACGCAGATGTTCGCGATCGGATGAAGACACGCTAAGATCTCAAGGCAAATTCAGTCAGGTTCCAAGAGAGGGACAATGTGTGGTTATAGTGAGCAGAGGCAAATCTCCAAAGCTCACATAAACCTGGGATGGTCCATACTAGGTGGTCAAGAGGATCAATAATGTTGACTATCGTATTGGCTGGAATCCAAGAGCTAAGATGAAGGTGGTTCATTCGGATCCACTTCCTACAATGCAGAGAATAAAAGGGGGCAGTGTTTATTGTTTAGGTTAGTTCACAAATTAATTTTACAATTATTTAATCTTGGAGCTTTCATGTTACATGAAAATCATAATTACTAATATGTTATATTAAAAAATATTAAAGTATAAAAATACATTGTTATTTTATAATAGAAAATAGTTAAAATTGTTTATTATAATTTCGATATTCGTTTCCGAGGAAGACAGCCGTAGATATACAACTATCTGTGTTGCTGTCTATCCTTTATGGCAATACCGCAACTGTTTAAATACATACAAATATACCTACATATATATGAGATAGTGATTGTCAGTGAAAATGTGCGTATTGATCAAAGGATATATAGTGTTTTGTTCCACTTTTACTGTTTAACTTTTACTGTTTTAGAAATCAAAAAATATTAAAAGATTCTGGGTTATTGATTATTATTTTTTTAATTTCACGTTTAAAGGAATTGTATTTTTTTATTTGATTTAGTTCTACCGGAATTAGATTATATAATTTTGGCCCATTATAAAAATACGATTTTTGGGAAATGTTTTTTTTTAATAGAGAGTACATACGTTTTGCTGTGTTACCCCTCTTTTATGTTGTGTTTTGTTTTGTTGCTGTATAACATTTTTCGTATTTTTTTGTTCTATTACATAGCAGTGATGTTGAAAAGTCTTAATTATTAGTAAGGTTTTGAGTTATTGTAAATTATGCAGGATACTTTGAAAAGAACCCTCCAGGCCACAATAGAGTATCTGATTATTGATTCGGCTAAGTTATTGTACACATTAAATACATTTCTTTCTGTGAGAATATCTCTCAAACTATAGAATTTATGGATTAAAACTTTTATATTTTTAAGGTGTTATAACAGATTCATTTTAACCCCGCCGAAAATTTAAAAAAATTATTGAAATTGTGATAAAAACATTGAATTAGTCATTCTGTTTTGTAAACAAATGAATTTAATATGGTAAAATAAAGACGTTTGAAAGTGAGTGTAAATTTGTTAATATGTGTAAAATTGAACCCTCGGAATCTACTACAATATTTTAAAATACTGTTTAAGAGAAATTAGTAATAAATAAAACACCTAAATGACATGTTTTTCCGACATTTCTGAATAACGGCACCTAAGACATTATAATAAAATGAATAGGAGCAACTCGGAAACTTTCTTAATCAAAAATCAATTTCAAATCGGCGAAGTGGGTTTCAAAAAATCTATTAGCATATTTAATGAAAATAAATACATGCGGCGAATATGATACCTATATTTTTTATTTCAATACAAAATTTCAATTAAATGCAAATAATAATTTATTCTAACATATTTTTATTAGTTTTTAACATTTCAGATTCTCAACATGATTTGGATTTCACTTTGTGTGGTAGCATCAATTCTATTTATCTATTTCATATATCTGAAATGGTTAAACTCTTACTGGGATCGCAGAGGCATTTTTACGTATCATCCCAAAGAATCTGATTACAATATCCATGTAGCAACATACGAGGCTTTAAGACGGAGAGGTTTAAAACACGGAGGAAATATTAGTTTCTATAAACCTCAATACATTCCTACAGACCTTGATGTTCTAAAATCAATTTTCACAACTAATTTTATTAATTTTATGGGTCATGGATTTTACGTAAATGAAGTCAGTGATCCTATTACAACTGGCCTTCTTAGCCTGACCGGTAAAAAATGGAGAGACATGAGGAACATTTTATCTCCTGCGTTTACAACAGGTATGAGTGAAAGAAGTGAAAGACATTCATCTGAACAGTACGTAATTAAATACCTAGTGCCTATCGACAAACACCTTAGCAATTTATATAGTTTTGAAATTGCATTCTATTATGAACGATCTCATGATATTCTTATATATTTTTCGGTGAGTTGTAATAGGCAGTTGTACAGAACTCGCCAAAACATCCATTATTCCTATAAAAAATACCATCAAAGCTACGTAACAGATATTTCTTCATAAATATTTTAGTTCAAGCCTCACAGTACGACAACTATAGGCACTGAAATTTTTAATCCTGAATTTGAAATGTTTCTATGTACATCGCCAATTATAAAAGTAGTATAGTATTATTAATTTTATTAAACAGATTTTCGGCTTCTTATATTAACGAGTAACAAGCTTATTGTGTTTGTATACCTGTCAAATATCAAATTTTTCAATTTTGCGATTTTGGTTTCATCGGTATAATAGATATTTAGAGGGATTATACCTAGGGTGTTTAGTATAGCAAACAAAACCATCAAGTAAAGTAAAAAAAGAACAGCAATAATAATAAATTTAATTAAACATATTTTTGGCTTATTAAGTCAAAATATTTTGTTTGTGTAACTGTTACCTATCAATTTAATGAAAACGTATAATTCTGTAATGTTGGTGTTATGGTTAATACCTGATCCCGGTCTATTAAAATTATTTATAAAGAGTAAAAAATACAAATTACCAGAGGGTTCCGTATATACAATATACGGATACCCTTATAATATCACTGATAATTTATAATTTGAAACTTCACCTATTTTGCCCTTTATCTCCAATCTACAGAGCCTCAAAATTCAGACAGTAGCTTATAAAAGGCTTCCCTGAAAGTTTATTAGTAAAATAAAATTCTAATGTTAATTTTTGGGGGCCAAATTAAAAAATTAAATCCATATGTATTCTTATAAGAATCAAGCGAATCCTGAAGCAGAAAAATAAAAGTCTATCTGTGGAAAATGAAAGTGTATATTTATTATAAATTTAAAACGCTCCCTTTAAAAGATATTAGGGTAAATATAAGGACATGCACTCATTGTCTGCTTGTCTGAAACTGGAATATTAGAATCTTGAAAGTGATTTTTATTGGTCACCTACTATAAATTATTCAACTCAACACGATGTTGCAAACGCCATATATACGTATGAATCCTTGTTCACTATTTCTATTTTTCTATTATTTAGAACACCCTGCATACCTATAATTTTACTTCGCCCCATATGTTAAGTATTAGCAACTATTTATGTTGCACAATATATAACATTTTTTTAACCACCCTGTGTAACTATATTTCCATTCCACCTTATATTTCAATCATCCTGTATATGCAACTGCTTCTAACATTTTTTAAACCCTCCGCCCTATAACTCGAATATCCTTACTTCATATGCTTATTTAATGGTTTTTAAGTTTTTTGATCAAGTATATATACTATAGTTTTACTTCACTCTTATTTCAACCACCTTGTAGACGCTGCTACTTATGTGTCACCCATTACAACATTTTTGAACCACCCTGTATAACTTTAATTCTATTCCACCTTATATTTTAACTATCCTATATATGGAACTGCTTATAAATAAAATAAATGTGATATTGGGTGGTACAATATCACATTTATTTGTAAGATTTTTTGATCCCACCTGTCTAACTGTAATTTTACTTCGCCCTATATTTCAACTGCGCACATTGCTTGCTTCTTGAATTTCGATACCACCGAATACTCTATAGAAACGATCGCTCACATAACAATTTTTTTTTAGATACACTAATGGAATATCACGAATTTAAACTGGAACGTCTCTTTGTAGAATTCAATTTAAAATATTTAAATTGGAAGAGCCGTTTTAGAGAAAACAGTGTAGATTCAGTTTTTTTATTACTGTTTTTTTTCTGATTTTCTGGAAAACCCCAAATCACACTTTATACAAAATTATATGGTACCTTTATGTTATATTCCTCTTAATACAATGCAGGTTAAATCATCAAAATTGCTCTAACAATTTTTTAATAATCACTGAGCATACATAAAAAAACTACCGACGAATTGATAACCTCCTCCTTTTTGGAAGTCGGTTAAAAACAAGACAATAAATAGCACATTCACTGTTATTAGTTAACAATAAAGTGTGCTCAAATATATTAGATAGGTAGCTAATTATCTTTACAAAATGAGCACACTTTATACTTCACATTTTGTTACATTGTGTGTAGGTACCTAATAACAGTGACTGTGTTATTTATTGTCTAATGATGCTGATATTCATAGTTTTCATCACAAAATTTACTTCATTATTTTACAGTTTTAAAAACATTCTATCTTAAGTATTAGGTGACGATATCCTTGAGTTAAAAAAGATTTTGGGATTCAAAGAAAAGCAATTGTTTATATTATTTGAACATTTTTTATTTATAACAATTTATTCATGAACTTTTTGATATTTATTAAATAAGAACTTATAAAACGAATTTCAATAATTTGATTTCTGATACCGTTAAAATTATTAAATATTTATTTTTAATTTTGTCATTTTTTTTTAATTGCTAAATAGCTACTTTTGGATATCGGGTCGATTTACCAAATTGTTAATTATAATCGGTAGTGTATTCATTATAAACATAATTCTAAATTGGTATAGTAATGGACAGTTTCTATATCCTGATATTTTCAACATTATGCGCTTTTCAGAAAGATTGAAAACCATGTTTCCCATAATGGTTCAACAATCCAAGATATTGATAAATATGTTATCATCTTTAACATCTAATTCGAAAATACCTGTGGAAGTCAATAGTCTAGCCAGTAATTTTACCATGGATTCAGTTGCATCGTGTGCATTCGGATTGGAGCTTAACATGACGTTGGGTGCTAACAAAGATTTTAAAGAAGCGGTATCCGATGTTCTAAGTGTAAATTGGAGGAAAATGCTAACAAATATAATAAACAGGGACTTTCTAATTTCGATCGGGTTTAGAATAACAAGTTACAAGGCAGAGGTATATTTTACAAACTTAGTTAGAAGTGTTGCTGATTATCGAAAGAAAAAACATATTGAACGCAACGATATTTTTAATTATTTATTATCGTTGACTGAAGAAGGGAAACAAATCTCTCAGAACTGGACACATAAGAAGCAAATGATACTAACTTGGGAACAAATGACAGCTCAACTATTTACCTTCTTCGTGGGTGGATTTGACTCATCTTCAGCGCTAATTACATTTGCCTTATATGAAATGGCTTTGAATCAACACATACAAGATAAACTTAGAGCTGAGATCAACGCTAATATTACAAAAGACGAACAGTTAACGTACCAAACAATAACGAGTTTAGAATATTTGGAAAAAGTTATTAACGGTAAGTACTATATGGAGCAATGTTTTCCTGTTTATATTTCCCATTCCCTAATATTTGATTATGTTAACTTCGTTGCTATTTAGTTTTAATGGTTAATAAATAAAAGCAAATATTACTATGTATAATTGCGATTTTCACTTTATCCACAGTGCAGTATCCCATAATGTCACGTTAGCTGCCCTACTCAGATCGAATTACAAACCATTGTTATTATATATATATATATATATATATATATATATATATATATATATATATATAAATGTATTTTCGTGCTACTTTTTTCTTGCAGCGTTTTTAATTAAATTTTACATTTTTAATGTTAACTGAAGGTGTCAGAATGCTGACTTAATATTTTTTAAGTGAGTTTTAAAAGCAGTAGGGCGAACGAGGCTGAACTTTGCCAAATTTTAAAATATTCTGGTACGTTTTTGAGTTATTTTGTATGGCTATAAGCTTCTGAAAATTTAATTATTTCTATATAAAATGAGATATCGCGTATGGGCATCTACCAAAATGTCATTGACTTATGACAAGGTAACAGTAGCTATGTTTTAACATCCTGATTGCTAATTTTTCCTAACTTGTCAAATGGAATGGGCACCCAAGGAATGTAGAATGCAAGTACCATACTTAAGATGTTGTTATTTCGATTTGTCTAACTAATGGGGTTTTAGGATAATATTCTGCGTTTTTTCCAGTTTGGCAGTTTGCCCTGACAAAAATACATGAAACTAGTCTGAGCGTACCCCAAATTACTATTATCCTTGTAAATGTGATAATGAAAGTAGACACATTTATCAACAGTGAATGTTGATTGAAACATACTCCTGGAGTTAAAGCTATGATACTACTAAGATGCTGAAACCTTTTAAATAAATTTAGAACTAGAAAAGATATCCGCTAAATCGTAAGTTTAGAGATACAAAAAGTTAAATAAACATGTAAGGGCGGGAAAAATTATTGCCGTACTTCTTTATATCGCGCGGCATTAAATTGCAGCAGGATTTGTCTCACCCGGTATCCACTCAAAATTAAATTTTTAATAAGATTTTTATCGCCATTAGCTAGTTCCATTTGCGCAGCGGTCAATAATTCTAAATAGTAGCAAAATTTGCCCCCACGATGTTGAAACATATCTCATATCTACCTTCATGTTTTCTTAGGTCAGTTACTTTTGACCGGTGTGATACTTATTATTATAAATTTGCCAAAGGTCAGAAACGTCCGCCGTTTTGTTTTTAACACTTATTTAAGTGAAGTGACCACCCCACATCATCAATTGTATTTTAAACAAGTCACATTTAATTAAAGTAAGACAATAACGTTATATTATGAAAACTAAATTAATTTTTTTGGACAACCCTATATATGGATATTTGGAGCGCATACTTTTAAACATTTGTTGATATTGAGTTCATTTAGAGATTTTCATACTGCCAATAAGTAATTTTTGCTGTCTATTTCTTCTATATTTCAGATTCTTGAGTTTAATTTTTAAGTTTATTTACTTTTCTTAATAATAATGTATAATGTATGGAAATTACCTGAAACAAACAGGAAATGTCAAGTGCAAGACAATTTGTACAAGTCACTTTTGGATAAATCTAAAAAAATAGATTAATATTAAGGTTTTTTATTTATATGTTTTTAACTGCATTTATGGGCAATATTATACTGAGTTATTGTTTTCTATTTATATGTCTTAGTTTACATTATGATTATTTGATCTTCATTTTGCCTAAAATTTTCATTAAAGTTTTCAAGATGTGTATTGAAAATATGACTGCACATACTTTTTTACTGTAAAATGTGTTAAATGTAACTCTTTTAGTTATTTCATATTATCTGTGACATATAACTTCCATAAGTAATTTCGAAAAGATTGTTGAGGAGGTCTTGAATTATTTTGTCTATTCATAGTAATAAAGCTTTTTAACAAAATTAAAAAGCATTATTATCAACAGAAATGATATACTAGTAAGTTTCGACATAGTTAGTCTTTTTACAAATGTACCTGTTGATAAATCATTACAAATTATAAAAAATAAATTACAACAAGATATTACCTTACACAACAAAACAAAACTAAACATTGACACAATTATGGAACTAACCGAACTTTGCTTAAACACTACATATTTTCAATTTGAAGGAGATTTCTATAAACAAGAATTTGGTATGGCCATGGGTTCTTCTTTATCTCCTATAATCAGTAATATATTCATGACATATTTTGAAGAAAGATTCATAGGCAAATATAAAAATAAACCAAAAGTGTGGTGGAGATACGTTGATGACATTTTTGTGGTTTGGGAGTATGGTGCTGAAGAACTGCACTCATTCCTAGATTACATCAATAGTCAAGAACCCACAATAAAATTTACAATGGAGATGGAAAATTTGCATAAACTTGCTTATCTTGATGTACTTATAGATAGAACAAACAACACAATAAGTACAAGTACTTATCGAAAACCTACAAATACTAATAGATATTTGAATTTTCACTCCAACCATCCTTTAAATGTAAAGAAAGGTGTTGTAAAGTGCTTATATGATAGAGCAAAAAACATATCTTCATCCACCCAAATCTTTAACAAAGAAGTCAATATTATCAAAGAACATCTACTTCAAAACGAATATCCCCAAGACTTTATAAATAAAACTATAAATCAATTAGAAAGAAAATCGCAACAACAAACCAGCACAAATAACCATCACACTAATACCAACCAAACACAAACAGACAACCAAATTATGAACATAATTCCATATATCCCAGGTGTATCGGAAAAAATTAAGCGGTTAGGAAATAAATACAGCGTTAAAACTGTTTTTAAAACAAATAATACCTTGCGCTCTATCCTCACACATACCAAACCGTTTAACGCAACCCAGAGTTCTAAAAATTGTGTGTACAGTGTTTTGTGTGACTGTGGCCATTCTTATACCGGTGAAACTTCAAGACCTTTAGAAGTAAGGAAAAAAGAACATCAATATAACATTTCCAGAAGACATGTGGACAAATCAAATTTGGCCAATCATGTATTAACGAGCACCGGCAGCCATAGGATAGACTGGGATAAAACAAAGATCTTGTTGAAAGAAGAAAACTTAAAAAAGAGAAAACTTAAAGAAGCCAGCTGTATGATGATAAACAACACTGAAATCGGAGCACCTTCAGCCGACCTTCATTTGGACTGGAAGAATTTACTGCTAACAGGACAAAAAAACGGTAACCTCAGCGTCAAGTGATCGCCAAACGACAAATTGTCAGTGTCAAATTTTTTGACAAACAATAAATTCAAAATCAAAGCGAAAATTTTTTAGAAAAAAGCCTCGAAAACAACACTAAACGATTGACAACGACTCCAGACTCGGAGTTGAAACGTCTCCATACACAGATAAGTATTACACAATATACAATACATTACTTATATACAGGAATACTGGTTGATCATTTTATAGACATCTCTTTCTCTCAGAAAAACTGTGAGGAAGAATCTCTGTACAGACAACCAGTAATCCGGGCAATTTTACGAAATTGCCTTACTACACTTTGTTCTACATATACAATTTTTTAAATACTTATCTGTTACAGGAAAAAATTTGGAGGAGAGAAAACCCATGAATAGACAAAATAATATAACTTCCATGTACATACCTTGCACTGATTGTAGTTAGCTTTAGTTACACTTCGAATTTAATTTTACCTGTTAGAAGTGTATCATAAAATTATGAATTTCTTATTGCAGAAACATTGAGGAAACATCCACCGTTCCCAATTACAACCCGTATTTGTACCAAAGTTTTTACTATGCCAGATACAGGATTCACAATTCAACCTAAACAATTCATGACGATACCCATTAGCGGTATTCATAATGACTCAATGTATTACACGGATCCAGAAAAATTTGATCCAGAAAGATTTACTGCAGAAAACACAGCTAATCGACACCCAATGACATTCATACCTTTTGGTCTGGGTCCTCGAAAATGCATAGGTAAAGGTTTCAGTAATTCTTATAAATACCTGTAAGATATTTGCTGCTACTCGCCTATTACAGATAAATAAATCATCAATATCTGCCCTAAGTTTTATAGCGAAAATTTCCTTGTACAAGGAACATCAAACAAGTGTCCGTGTCCTAATCTTGTTTAATCTAATTGCTTAAAATTTGTATGGTAAATTATTTAGGAGAAATAAACTAATAACAAAGGAAATTTATGAGCTGAAACAATATAGTCTAAATAGGGCTGATTTCATGCTTCGGGGGGTAGGCGCCGGCTACAATATATTAACCCAATTGGAAAGCTTCTCTTTCTTTGCTTACACCTAGTATTTCTTGGGCTATTTACAATAAAAATATTTCATCTGGGGTTAAGCCAATAAAAATTACTTTCTCTTAGGATACCCATGTGATAGTTTTAAGCTCAATAACCTTGAGGCTCTCGGAGGAGGGTGTGATTGTCCTCTAGATCTGCCCCTGTATCGAATCGATAAAGAAGATATTTTATCAACGTCTCCAAATAATTCTAACAGATTATAACTGTTGGGTCTGCGTTACTTGCATTTAGTTGAATATCAGCTATAGACATTATTTTTAAGGTGGTTCCTCACGAAATAAACAACTTAACAACCTCAATAACGTGATTTGATGTGTGACATTTTTCATCACGCTGCCAAAACTATATTTGTATTTTAAAAACTTGACACTGTTGTTGAGATTCAACATGAAAATCTCGCAAGGTTGCGTTTCAATCAAAAAAATTGTATCCCATTCAACAAGTTTGGTGTTTCCTGTGGACGTGATATTGGCGTCGTGAAGTGAAGATAGAATTATTTTTAGTTAAAAAAATGAGGTGAAAAAGAATTGTAACTGACCTTACAACACAACTTCAACCACGATCACCGCTAATATCGTGTTTCACCTCAAACAATAATTCAAAGTGACAGTAGTATCTAAATAGAGTACATCAATATAAAAGTAGCTTGCATTTCTATTAAGCATTCCAAGCTGTTACAGTGTGCAGCTTGGACTATTAAAGACTAAGTAATATACTCGGGAACTCAGATATAAATAGTATTGCTGAAACCAAATGCACACTACCGAAGAACTACTACCGTCCATAGCATTTGGAAGAAACCACTGCATTACAGTTATACAGGAACATAAAACAAGTATGCACAATATTGATAGGTTGCCTTGATGAATATGAATAGTAGTAAAAGAACAATTTGGTATTGTATTTTTGTACTAGAGAAGCACTGGATTTATTGTACTACTTCAAGACTGAATGTTTCATTGAGTAAGAAAAAGTCTTTGATCAAGTATGGCATGCAAAAGTGACCAAACTGCTGTATGAACATGAAATATATCAAAGCGATATCAATTTGAGAAACGATTTATATTAAGAACAAAGAGCATTTATGCTAATATAAGATGCTAACACCTCATCAGAGGAGGAGTAAGACTGGGTTGCATAAGTTTCCAATTCTTTTTTATAAGACAAGGAGAGGTTACAGAGAACATAAGAGAATAATATACTGTACACAGCCAAGAAAGGTTTCTCTCGTAATCATTGGACGCTCCTTAGGCTCCTTTCAATTCCTGCGAATAAAATATGGGTGCCTAGTTGTTTGCTGTAGATTATTTGTAGAATCATAGTATCTTTTTATTGTTTGATTGGGAAATAATACCGCACACTAGAGAATAAAGCTCTACACATATCCTGCAAAATTGTCAAAACGATTTAGTATGAATTTTAAATTTATATTTTATTGAGATTTTTATGTGGGGTTTAATTTCAGTTCGATGTAATCTGATTCATTGCTCCATTCTTGGTTTACATTGTTTCAGAGTTGTAGGAATCATTTCTCTATGATTTTGGTTTTATGGGCATAATACTGAACGAAAATTTTCAAATTCGACCATTCCCCCTGATCTCCTCAAAAGGTAGCACCTAAATTTTGAAAAATCGCTAACACCGATTCTTATTTAATTTCTTCAATGGAAATAAAGCTAAAATCGTTATCTTAAATTGGGTGGGGAATTATAAATTTAAATGAAAATAAAAAAATTACCATTTTTTAAGCGCACCATATAACAAACGAAAGGCCTGATGATCAGAAATACAAATATAGGATCAATATCTAAAATTCGACCCCAAATTGATGATTTTTTACCTTCACCCAAGGGTTGATGGTAAAATAAAGCAAAAATTATAATGTGAATTATTAATTATTATTATGTAAAATAGAACCCACAGAACTATCAATGATGACATTAAAATTCAGATAAAAAGAAAGTTACCAAAATACCTTGTAACTATGGGAGAAATTTGCGTTTTTATTATTTGTTACTTCATCTTTAAAGTAATTTATTAGAGTGCATTTTTGTACGTAAATGAATCGTGTTCAAACAATATATTTTGACTCCTAATTCGCCATATATGTTTAGCTACAAATCTTAGTTGAAAAAACAATTAATATTTCTCTATTTGTGAATGTTGTTAATATTTAAAAATTTGATACATCCTGTTCAACTACAAACGTAATTGTAGCACACACAGAATCATAATGATAACTACTTAATTATCTTTGTCATATTTAGTAGTTTAAGTCGTGTTTGACATAATCCTTAGTAAATATAGTACATTCTATTTCAAACAAATATTATGTAATAGTAACGGCAACTGAGCTAAACACTGCAACTTCTATATTTAATTTAATGCATTTTTATGTAAATTACGTATGTGTAGGATACTAAACAAATATTTTTTTAGGATTCAGATTGGCTAAAATGATTTCCAAAATAATTATTGTATCAATATTGATGAATTTTAAATTAACCCTTAACAAGAAGACTGCAGTTCCAGTTAAATATACAAAGGGAAGTTTAGTTCTCAAGGCAGATGGAGGAATTTGGGTAAATTTAGAAAAGCTTTCTGGTTAATGTCATGTGTGTGTTCGATTAATAAAAAGGATAAAAGCAAATTTGTTGTAATATTTGACAAAAACTAAACGTTTCTAAATTTTCTGAGCATTTGTTTCTTTTTCTGAAAGATTCTTATATACAACATTAACGAGAATAATATAGATGCTATATTTTCTTAACTCTTATTGTGTATAAAATGTTACCAGTTCGATAATACATTGCGTTTATTTATTTAGTCGTAGCACATATTCTTGTAACACAAAGGTACTTTTTTTGCTACTTCAATTAAATGGAAAGGTTTAATACTGACCAACCACTTCGTTGAAAATAATGTAGTTCACTTTCAAGATACAGGCCACTATTATATCAATTTATGACCTATTTTTGTTTGTACCTTGTGGGTGTGGCTACGACACACACACAACGTCACATGAAGATCTTTTTTTTCCGCACGACAAAATTTCGAGAACCTTCATGATCTACTGCAAAAAGATTGACATCCGCGTTATGTTTGCTGATTATTTTGACAGTAGGTCATAATTGTATGAGTTAAAACGTATTATATTAAATCAGCATATTTAGTATTTTTTTTAAATATTTGCTTCCGATGATAAAATCGGAAATTCACCTCATCAAATTCATAGAAAATTTTTTTATTAATAATTAATAATTATTAATAAAATAAAGCAAGACCCTCCCCAATTTAGACAAACATCCCTAATACCACCTTGGCAAAAAAGACTTGAAGGGAAAATTAATTCTCTTTGAAAAGACATTGGAAGACTGACAGAGTACCAACGACGGGTAAGGAACAACAGAATAGAAAGACTTGTCAAGACTGTCACGGACAATAACCGAATACACTCTCAGTGGGATGGAGAAAACACCACATTTCAGCAGTGTCTGGACAGTCTACGACAAAAGCTCTCCATCTACGCAAGTCGATTGATAAGGTACAAAACCAGTAACCAGCGGAAACTAGACAACGCACTATTCCGAAAATCAGAAAAAGGGTTTTATAGAAAACTCAACAACATCAATAATGTCTAAGTGTTTCTTGGGAAATAACACCACAGTTTAAAGAAAATTGCTGTATATTGCAAACGTTTCGGGGTCTTGATCAGACCCCGTTGTCAATGGTTAAGAAACTACGGATTAACCATTGACAACGAGGTCTGATCTAGACCCCGAAACGTTTGGAATATACAGCAATTTTTTTTAAACTGTGGTGTTATTTCCCAAGACACACTTAGACATTGAAAAATATGCCACTAGTATCATTCAGAAAACAACATCAATAATAATGAAACCCCTAGCTTTCCCAGTAGACAGCCATCGAGCAGTTCTGGAAAACACAACTTTCGACAACAGTTTTTCATAACTCCAAAGCGAACTGGATTAATGAGGAGGAGGCTGCATTTCAGAATTGTGATAAGATGCAACACCAACCATTTACAACGGAAGACACCTCCAACATAATGAACATCTCCATAACTGGAAAGCATCAGGACCAGATCGTGTGCAGAATTACTGGATAAAGAAACTTTACGCCACCCACGATAAATTAACAGTCCTTATTAATGATGTAAATATCCATCCACGCAAGATGCCAAGTTTCCTTCCTCATGGTACATACCTCTTACTAAAGGATTACCTATGTACACAGGACCCAGCAAAGTACCGACCAATCACTTGCCTCCCAACCTTATACAAACTTATAACGTCGTGCATTAATCATCGCCTTTTCAGACATTGTGAGCTCAACAACATAATTACCGAACAACAAAAGGGATGCGCGAAAAACTCGATGGAGTGCAAAGAACAATTAATAATTGATTCCGTTGTCTGCAATCAAGCCCACGCCAAACGACGAAATCTCCACATGGCATATGTGGACTATAAAAAGGCCTTTGATTCAGTTCCACATGATTGGCTCATTCATGTCCTGAAATTCTATAAAGTAAATAATCGTATTGTTAACTTTTTAGAATATGTCATAACTACCTGGCAAACGAAGATCTTTCTGAATGAAGCCGACTGTTCGATACAAACCGACTCTATCCCAATCAGAAGGGGTATATTCCAGGGAGGCTCTCTTGGCCCGCTGTGGTTCTGCCTTGCCATGAACCCACTATCACACAAACTGAACGCGACTAACTTTGGGTTCAGTTTCAAACACAACAACGTACAAGCACTAAAGATAAACCACTTGTTATACATGGACGACTTAAAGTTGATGGCAGCTACGAAACAACAGCTGCGTGATACGCTTAAAATAGTAGAAGGGTTCTCTATTGACATCCATATGCAATTTGGCCTAGACAAATGCCGAATTATCAATATCGTAAAAGGCAAAATACAGCAGAGGCCTTACGAAATGAGAGATTGAATCCATGGAGCAAGGTTATACGTACAAATACCTTAGAATAAAGCGGGCTCAACGAATTGATCACTCCACCATGAAAAAAGACCTATCAACAGATTTCTATAGAAGGGTAAGACGACTGTTGAAAACTAAGCTTAACAGTAAAAATCTGTTTCAGGCTATTAACACCTACGCGTGCTCAGTACTAAGTTACTCATTCAGAATAGTTAAATGGTGCAAGACTGACATTGGACATCTACAACGGAAAGTTCGAGTTCTACTAACAAAAGCTCAAAATCACCATCCAAAGAGCTCTGTTGAACGTACAACATTGCCACGGTATGAAGGAGGAAGAGGATTGGCAGATAAAGGCATGTTACGTAATCAACAAATTTCTAATTTGCGTAATCATTTCCAGAAACTCGCAGAATTTTCTGATCTACACAGAGTCATTTGTCAGGTTGATGACTCAACACCTCTGCGACTGACAGAACAACAAGTTCAAGTATACCACCAGACAACTGATCAGAAACTGCTCAGATCGAAAGAGAAACCGCTTCATGGAAGACATATAAATGATGTCAAGCAAGAGTATGTCGACAGTTCAGCGTCGAACTACTGGTTGATCTCTGATCATATGTTTCCTGAGACGGAAGGCTTTATATTGCCAATCCAAGATCAAGTAATTCCAACTAAGAACTATCTAAAGTACATCGTTAAGGACCCTTCTATCAACAACGCCCGATGCAGATTTGGTTGCCAAACATCTGAATCTATCCAGCATATCACAGGAGGTTGCCAAGCGTTCGTTGCAACTGAATACAAAGAACGACACGATGCTGTGGCGAAAATACTGCACCAGGAACTAGCGCTATTACAGTCTATTACAGCTATTACAGTCAGTAAGAACATCCTACTATATATACAAACCAGAATCTATTTTAGAAAATAACAACTACAAACTATACTGGGACCGGACGATATTGACCGATCGGTCTGTTGCTAATAATAGACCAGATATAGTTTTGGTAGACAAAGTATCTAGAAAAGCAACCTTAATTGACATAGCAATCCCTAACAACAATAATATAAATATTAAGCAGGCTGAAAAAATAGCCAAATATAGGGATATAGAATTTCAAATACAGAGACAATGGGACATGAACAACACTCGAACGGTACCAATTGTTATGTCAACAACAAGTGTAGTCCCAAAACATCTATTAAACAATTTGAAATACCTCGGTCTGGACGAACATCTTTACCAACTCATGCAAAAAGCCGTCCTGCTAGGAACAGCCCGGACGGGCAGAAAATTCATGGGAAACTGCAGCCACGACGCCAACCATGGGCCTGATAACCCGGCAGGGGCTCCCACAGAGCTAAACCCTTTTGATATGTAGTATATCTGGGGTTTAGTGAATTTTCCCCTAAAGGCACACTATGTGTGCCTTAGAGGGAGTGTGATGCCATACATTGTATGGTCAAGTCGATAGCAAATTTTTACTAACTTAGAATACCTAGCTCTTCAGTAATCACATTCCATACCTCCGCCTTCTTGTCGATATTTTTTTACAAATTATATGAGGTATCATACAAATAAACAAACTTTCTCACGTGGTCGATAAATATTTCTGTTTCTTCACACATCTCGATTGAAAAAAGAGGCAAGTAAGGCGCCGCGTTATTTTGTATTTTGTGACAACCCGAACGCCTGACGTCGCACACTGGCGGAATTTCAAATATTTTAGGTCAAAGCCCCAAAATACAAAGTTGGCTATGACAGTTAGGTGACTTTCTTTTTTGAAATTTAGTGATTTATTGAATTCAACAACAGTTCTCATAATTCTTTAAACCAATGTTTTACTTGTTAACCACCACGACAAAAGTATCGTCTCCAACATAAACATTAACCATTGTTTAAATCGAATTTTTTTTGGTGTTTGGTGTAACATTTTATCATGTATTGTGAATCTTGAGGTATGTATCTGTGTTTCTAAAGTTGATTTTTTACTTTTTCAAGTTTGCTTGTAATAAACAGAATAATATTAATGTAATGATTTTATTTTCACACTGGGTTCAGTTCAGTTTTTGGATTTATTTAAAAAAACAGTCCAACTCACTCTAAATTATTTCCATTACTTTTACACAATTTATATTCACAGAAACTACTATTTACATTTTATCTTAACTGTACAATACGACCGACGAAAACTGAATGCCTACTATCGCCAGCTGTTCATATTTATATATTTATCTGCGAATTGTCTGGTAAGTCCACGAACCATTGCGAAATTCTTTCATGTTCTGGAAGCTTTAAGGGAATTCTCAGTAACGGCAACGGTCGGCCTGTTGAGAGATGAAGCATTTCGGATTCCCAGAAGTACCGGAATAATGTCCCTTCCACGAATTGGTTGATGGCCCATTGTACCAGCTGTCGGATGATTTTTTGTAAAATTGCCCCCTCCTTAAGACCATTTCGTGCCGGAATATCCCAGAATCCTTCCCGGTGTGACGATATTTGCCGGACTCTCCATTTCGATAACGGGAAGTTTGGTGGAAGTAAAAGTCAACGGTCATCGAATCTGGGCTGCGAATATTGAGACAGCATACCAGGATGTTGATGCCACTGAATCGAAAGATTCTTTCCATCATACTTCTCACTACCCTCCAATTCAGTCCAACCAACCCACAGGCTATGTTTAGGACCGCCAATTTCGTCAGATTCTTCTCCATCATCACACTCCTCAATTCTACCAGAGTCTTCCAAATATAGCTGTATGTTGGCCCTTCCTGCGAGAATGTTTTCGTTACCACATAAAACATGTCTCTGGTACCCACTGGTTGTTTATCTTAGAGATGAAGGACCTTCCCTATCACTGGATCTTGCTACCGTAGCTTCTGGAACTGGCCGTAATTCTTGGCAAATACCTTGGCTATTCCTATGGACATCCGGAGGTCTCGAGCTACACAATGAGCCAGGGCATATTCTATGAGCACCTCGAACAGGTCTCGGGGTTCCTCTGTGGTCCCGTCGTGCTGCACTTTCTGCCCATTAGAGTACAGTGCCATAAACTGTTCGAAGGTCATCTCATCATCGGGTGGTTGGATGCTGCGGACTTGGGCTTGGTCAACGTCATGACTTCCGGCATAAGGAGCTAACCTGTTGAAATGTACCACCTTTGGCTTCCCTCGAGGCAGCTTCCTTATTCTGTAGACAACATCGTTGATTTTCTTCACGATTTGATATGGTCCCTCCCAAGATCTCTGTAGCTTGGGCGAATTTCCATGACGACGTAGCGGGTTATACAACCAAATAAGATCATCAACTTGGAATTCTCCGCTTTCGGCTTTGATGTCCTAGGCTTCCTTCATTCGGGCAGTGGCACTCTCCATGTTTAACCGGACTCGTTCATAGATGTCGTTCATCTTTTGACGTAGCTGGCTGACATAGTCTTCACCTGCGGTCTCTTCTCCTGGGGGACATCCAAACTTCAAATCGCATGGTAGTCTTAATTCTCGTCCCATGATAATACTGGCCGGGGTCTGACCCGTGGACTCGTGCACAGACGAACAATATGCCATTAGAAACAAGTGCAGATACTGGTCCCAGTCTCTTTGGTGGTCAGAGACTACCTTTGACAAATGGCGGTTAATGGTGCTATTCATCCGTTTTACCATTCCATCGGATTGCGGGTGTAATGCTGTTGTCCGTGTTTTATTGATCTTCAATAGCTTGCAGGCGTCTTGGAAAAGAGTGGACTCGAAATTTCTACCTTGGTCTGAGTGTAACTCCAAGGTACCACCAAAACGACTGATCCATTCCTTGACAAGGACATCAGCAATGGTCAAGGCTTCTTGATTCGGCAAGGCATACGCTTCGGCCCATTTACGAAAATAGTCCATCACCACCACAATGTATTTATTTCCAGAGTCAGATTCAGGAAATGAACTGGCAACATCAATGGCTACTCTTTCGAATGGACTGCCCACGTTATATTGCTTCATGAGAGCTTTTGGTCGCTTCTGAGGCCCATTACTTGCTGCACCAACCGTACATTTCCGGCACCACTCCTTAACATCTACTTGGCAGTTTATCCAATAGAAGCGTTCTCTCAACTTCCCCAGGGTTTTCGTTACTCCGAGATGTACTCCAGTTGTACCATCATGTAGTTCTCGTAAAACCTCTGGTCTCCTATTTCTGGAAACTACAATCTGTTTTCTGTCGTTTCCCTCCTCTGGAGATTCCAGGACGCGCTTGAGAAGTCCATTTTCCAGGATGAGGGAGTCCCACTGAGCCCAGTACGACTTTATGGTTGGTTAATATCGGGAAATCTCTTGCCACGTAAGTTTGCGGTCTTCTTCCTTCCACTGGATAACTTCTTTTCGTTCTGGATCTAATTTTTGGTCTTTCTGGATCTCCTCGGGTTGCCAATCGTCATGGACGGCGGTAGTTCTACAGAGAATAGCCCCTTTTTCTTCAGTTCGCTGACAATTTTTACAGTCATCAGGGCAAGGTCTCCTCGACAGGGCATGAGCATTCTTATGGCTTGTTCCAGCTCGATGTTCGTAGTTTTCTTGCTCAGAGGCATTGAAGGTTTATAAAATATCTGAAACATCTACTCTTAAGGCGAGGGTTAGTGCTATTGCCTTCTCCTGTGCCGACCATACGTTTAACTTTGCTGCAGCCTCGAGTTGGCGCCTATAATTAGCCCATTACGATTTTCCATCAAATTGGGGAGGTTTCATTTTGTGTCTTGCCCCCTCGAGGCTAATTTTCGAATCCCCTACTTCTAGACTGTTTCTGCTTTCGGTTTTTGATTGTGTTTCTCCCCTTTGTATAGTGACTACCTTATGATTGACGGAAAAACTGTAAATGCTATAACTGACACGAAATTATACCAACGATGTTACCTGTGTCATTTAACGTCAAAAGACTTCAATAATGTATTTGTTAGTTTGTCTACAAATATTGCTAACGAGGAATTCTTAAATCTTGGAATATCTCCACTACATGCCTGGATCCGTTTGTTGAATATTTGAGTAACGTAATTAATAGGCTAACTATATGTAAGTGGCTAGTTCGAGGTGCAGAAAATAAAAATTTAATATATATTAGAAGAAAACGTATAGAAAAGCAAATTCAGAAAAAACCATTGGTCTCATAGTAGATAAGCCTAAGCCTGGATTTGGAAGTAGCAATGACGGAAATACGGCAAGCAATGTTTTTCATTTCTATGAAGAGTCAGCTAAAATAACGGGTATTAAAAAAATACAGTTTATCGATTTTGATAATTCTTTCTACTGTGCTGTTTATTAAACATTATTCATGGTTCCCCTTACCAACAACAGTAGTAAGTTTTTCTAGATTTTTTTTCACTTTTGTTCACTTGAACCAAAAAATCAACTGAAAGGTATAAATGTAATAACAAAATGCGATTTTCAAACTCTTTTTTAACGCTGGTTAACACTTCAGGAGTGAGTAGAGTGATTTCATCCCTTATTTTTAAATCTTCAGTACTATTTGGTCGGTTGACGTAAATTTTAGGTTTCAGATAACCCCATAAAATGAATGAGATCTAGCAGACCATTCAATCGGCCTTCTCATACCAATCCATTTGTTTGGGATATTGGTATGTATAATGTCCGAATTTCCTGATTTAAACTGATCTCGTATAACTAAAATTCCAAATTTTAACTTGATCTTATAATCGGTCAATCAGGATACTTATTGTTAAATAATTCGTAAAGTTATTCATTTCATGTGTGCGAGTCCTATTTCCATAACCGGTCATACTGAAAATTTCAATACGTCAAGTTTCATTTATTTTTTTTAATTTAAGCCCATCGGCTATAAAATTTCACATTTATTATGATGGGAACGCAAAATTATCTTGTTTATTCATTGATCGGTAAAACACGAAGTAAAAACGAGTAAAACGTCTATCTTTAAAAAAGAGAAAACTTTTTTATCATAAAAACAAAACTACTGCAGTGTTAACCAACGAATGTTCAGCTATTAAATGGTGGCCAATTTGAACACTTGCTTTAATTTTTTCTTATTCTTTTTGACATTTATATTAAGTTACAGCCGAACAATTAAACGTTTAAAAAAACTTTTAATAATTTAAATTAAAACATTAAAAACATTTGAAATAATTGAAGATTAAAGTATACTTGGTGACATCTGTTCTAGAACAAGAAGTAACCAAACTGACTTGATTAGATGTATTTATAATATCTGAAAAAATTAAAAGTTAGAAATAAGATTAATTTAATGAATACATCTTTGTTCTGTGTTTTCTGTTTCTCACGAGGTTACCTTAATTTTCATATAACCTTTGATATGGTGTACTTTAATCTTGACAATAAATATAAAATAATAAAGCCTTTTTCCTAAAGAATCGTAGCATTTATTCATTTTTTTTCTAGAAAAACTTGTTAGGGGAAAGGTTGATCCCAAGAGGTAATATGATCCTTTTCGATAGCGCATAGACAGTAAACGCCATCAAGTTGAGTTTCTAGGCATAACGTACCCACCAGCTTTAGTCAATTTGTACAGGAGGCGTTAGTGATACATCGGATTTTATGGAAAAAAATTATAAATTGTGACCAGTTAATATAATATAAGGTTCACTTTAAGTTTATGTTAGTTTTAGTAAAGACTATTGATTACAATGACTTTTGTGATTGTAGTTTTCTAATACGCTTTGGCATTAAGGTAATCCGACGCGTGCTTATAGGTTATTTAGAAAACATTGAATATACAGCTTGGGGCAAGATGATTCCCTTCCTTGTGTACAATTCGATCACCGGGGATCATCTTCTACCTTTACAAACTGCCTATAATATCGCTACATAAATATATATTTTTTTGATATTGGATTGTAAATATTGAATGCTGAATAAATTCCACCACACTGCTCACACAAGTTTCAACAATTGAATCTCATTCTCATGTATCACTTGAGCACTTATTACAATTCATCACTGGAAAAATGAAGAACTGAAAATGAGTTGGATGAAGAAGATCTGGGCACGTCGCACTCGTAAAGGGCTCCACTTAATGAAGACAGAGAGGGTCAAACCAAGTTGGTAGAAGTTTGTCAAGATCTATCTTAACTGTTGGTTGAATACCCAGCGTTTGCTCCTACTCCAGCCAAAAAATATTTGAACTTGAATGAATATGAATGCTTTACCAAATACCGTGTGATTAATAATTTTTATACTTACCTGTTCTATCTTTGATGAATAAGGATTGATCTCAGTGTTCAAAACACATATTTGAATAAAACCTATAATAATTATTATTTAAGTAAAATCGTTTACCAGACACCTAGGTAAGTATATATCTGTTTTCTTCATTTCATAAAAAACATGATTTTGATTAGCTTCGTCCTCAATGGGGTAAGATGATGCCCTTGGATCATCTTGTACCCCCTTGTATACAAGATGATCCTTTAGAAGACGTTTAGTCTAATTAATAAAACTCTAATCGATAATGGATATCGAGAACATAAGCACGATAATACCTAGATAGATAAACTGACTATATAAAATAGCTTTAACATTAATATTACATTTTATATCCTCGGATTTACAACCATTCTCCCTTGGAGGGATCATCTCATACTACCTTCTCTTATGTAACTGATTTGAAATTTAAATCTTTCAAAGTAAGTTTATACCACTTGTACTAAATTTTACTGAAAAACTTTGTAATATTAGAAGTTTTCTTTAATAATTAGAAATCTAATGTAATCAAATGTTGTCAACATTTAATAAAATTTTGTAAACAGAATAAATATAATACGCTCAAAATGGTTGAAAAATTGAAGTGGAGTTTATACGTAAGAACATATATAAAATAAAGTTTAAATGTAAGACAGAAAGTAGGACTACATCCCATGCTATAGGCACAGGGAAGGAATGCGAACGTATAGGACAGAACGAATAGTATAGGGGAAAAGAAGGGATGAGTGGGCGAGAGACAAGCAGTCAGCTTTGATCTCGCCATATCTCTTACAAATGCAAATTTCATTTTGCTGTGCCGTACCCCATCAAAAATATGAACTAAACGATAACTTTATTCATTATTCATATACCCCAGGCACACGAACCGAATGAAGCTCAGACCTACGTTTAAAAATACAAATAAATTGAACAGTTATTTATGATTCGTAGGTATGCAAATGAGAATATATATTCAAAATTGTAATTCATGTTGTTAGGTACAAAGTAAAAAATTTAAACACTAAAAGGTGCTCATTCTGTACATATTACTTACCTACCTAACTAGTCTATTTTTTAAGTCGGTGCCAACATTCTACTTTGATGAAGTAATAGATAAGTACGCAACACTGGATTTTAGTTTTGCTTGGCATCGACTTTAGAAATGTAGTAGATAGGTAGGTAATTAATTTGTACAGAATGAGCACCTTCTAATGTTTACATTTTTTTACTTTGTGCTTAGGTACCTAACAACATTGATTGTTATTTGTTGTCTAGAGTTGTAGTTTGTTATAATTATTTTCAACTTTTTAGTTATACTTGGAAGTCCGTTAATATACTTTATAAGGTTTAATTTAATTCGTTGAGAGCAACTGCTACTTCATCAGTCGTTTGCTTAGTTTTCGACATGGCTATCGTTACTCATAGAAAAAAACAATTGAAATGAGGTGACTTTGCAATCTGCCTGCTTACGTTATTGGTCTATAAACGCTAACTTGCAGTAAACGTATATCTGTAATCTGATATTTTGAGTGGACAATAACAGTTGTTATTGTTTCCGAGTGAATAACAGTTCTTAAAATGCAGATATGATAATTAGGCGGCAGTACTAGTATATCTGACGTCTTGTGAAACGTTACCGGTGGCAGGTCAGATTGAAATCAGTCAAGATTTAAGATCGTAATAATACGATAATAATCTGTGCCAAAATTAAAATTGCTTATGTCCTGAAGGGAACACTATATATAAATAAACTGAATATAACTAATGATATCCTTTTATAATTATTATATGGCAATAAGACTTTTATCAATTTCTGATTTTAAAAAACAAAAGTTTCAAGAGCCATCCATAATACCTTAATGAATTTTTCAAATTATTTAATTTATCTGAGTTGTCACCTTACGAGTTAATCCAGTGAAGATAAAGCAGTATATTGTGAACTGCTCTCAAATCTATCAATTTGTTTTCTGTCCATCAATGCAATTCGTGTATTGACTGACAACTTACAATAATGAAAACAGCAACTGTCCTCAAGGTATAGTAGTAAGTAGTCAGTAGATAAATATTATAAACTTGTGTTTTGTTATCAGTTATCCTATTTTATCGCGAAGTGAATTACGACATCCAGGAGTTTCAGGAAAATTCTTCAATCCATTGAACGTAAGAGAATATATTGTTTCTAGTCGAGAACCTTCATCAGTTGCGCTCCCCACAACTGATTGAATTCCCGAATAATTATTTATGTTATTGTTACATATTATAACTGAATTTAATATTTTATCGCCAAGTGAATTCCGACATCCAGAAGTTTCAGGAAAATATAGCTCACAAAGACTCCAAATCGGGAATCGTACTGTCCGTAACGCCTTTTTCCTGTGACTCCTAGGATAGAAATCACACGAAAAAATTCGTAGGTTTACTAAAATCTGTCAAAGAAATTAAGATATTATGTTTTCGAGATTCTTTAATGAATTGAAGAATCTCGAAATGTTAGTAGGTTCTTCAATGGACTGATATTGGCTTATATGTACTATATACAAAAATAATTATTCGGGAATACAATCAGTTGAGAGTAGCCCAACTGATGAAGGTTCTCGACATAAACAATGAGGTACTGTACTGCAATTTTTAGTTTTTATAAAGAACTGAAAAACGAACATGTTGTGTTTGCTTCCAAGGCCGGTTTCAATTGATATGCTGTGATTTAACTGGTAATTTTCAGAACGCTGCATCCACATCATTGGTACGAGGGTTAGGTAACACTTCACAAAATGCTTGAATGGAATAAGATTGTCGATAGTTGTATACTTGTACTTAAAACTGTCTCTGAGTGATTGGCCGCTGGGGTCGAGGGGGGCGGAGACTGCAAATCTCATCGACGGCTATTAAAATCTATTAAAATCAAAATCCATAGAATGTAAAATATTTAATCTAATTTTCCAGGCAAAGCACGTTATTTTTTCGTTCACAATGGAGAATTAGTATGAGCTTATTTAATTTTAAAAATTATTACCTTACTGGATTGAGAGTGCCTTCATCTAACTAAATTTAAAACTCACTAAGCTGACAGCCACAATTAAATGAACACCCTGTATCAATTAGCTAAATAAATTTTGTAGGAATAAATCAATACCGGATGATAAAGTTACTTAACCTGGCACAAAAAATTAATTTGATTTTTAGTTGCCATAATAATTTCAATTTTTCCATACATACTATTATAAACAGTATCTACTTACAATTCAAAATTCTACCCTAAATTAATTTATGCGATAGGAGCAAGACTAGCTGTGAGAGAAAGATGAAGTTATAGTTTTGAAGGATGCGGTTAGTAGATGTGCCGAAGAAGCTTGTTATTTAATGCAAGACATGCAGATCATTGTTGAATTATTTGGGTGACAGAGAATAAAATATAAAAAAAAATTCAATGACTCTGATGTAGTACCAAATCTTCTTAAAACATTAATCCTCCACAAAATAAGAAACTGGAATGGGTGGTTCAATAGTGTCTGGACGGAAGAGTGTGCCTATAATGATAACATTTAAAAATCTGCCACCAGCAAAGGATGAGGGGTAGTGAGAGTTGCAAAATAAAAAAAATAACCAGAATTCCTAGAACTATTCAAGGTGATTCTTATTGAAATTGCATTTTTTAAGTAGAACACCCTATATAATCATATATTCGTCAGTCAATTTTAGTATGACTTTACAAATCATACATGTTATATCCAATCTCAACTACGTCTTATAATAAATAAGGTCACACGTGCAAACAATTAACAATAGATCCCTTTGTACGATCTTTGCAATAGATGCTATGTTGTTTCCTGAGAACATCGCCCACTGCAAACGCTGTGAAACCTCAGCAACGCTAGTTGGTGGTGGTTAGCTTATAAATATGTGTGAAATGATAATTAGACCGCTTTTTACATTCAGACGCTTTTTACTTATTACTATTCATATCAAACGCCTTTTACATTAGAATAGTTATACTGCTTTTGTTACTTGTATGTAAAGCCCGCGATATTAAAATCGTGTAATTTCAAAGTGAAATAAATATTTTTTAAAAAGATAAATTTTGTTCGACCCACGCAACAAAATTGGCGCAGAGTCAGCAGGATAGGAAAAACTTTGGGAAACAGCGACGACCCAACGAGCTGGTGTAGCATTTTGGTTGAACACGGCAACAGCCTCACTGCGATAAAAAGTAGAACACGGCGACGTCCCAACTGCCCAGATCCCACCAGACGAACCAGGCGACAGACTGAAGTACCAAGGGTGGACCCTAGTCCTTAAAGCCTACAGAACCTCGCAGAGGAAGAAGAAAATGTCAATGTAAGTGACAAAGAATCATTTATTTTAAAAGATATATTTTTGAATAATTTAAAACAATTGAATAATTTTAAGAACTGATTTACAACTCAAATAAACAATCCAGAACGTTTTCTGAAAATTTTCCCAAAATAATTTAATTTTCATAAAAATGTCGATCCAAGGTGATGAACCCAATGACATAGTCGAACCCTACAAATTAGGTGAAATATTCTCTCTAATTCCCGAATACGATGGCAACCCCATTTTCCTTTCAACTTTCATAAATTCATGCAACACCGCAATGCAAATTGCAGTTCAAGATCAAAAGGTATTTCTAACATTACACATAAAAAATAAATTAAAAGGAAGAGCCGCGGAATTAATTAATTCAAGAAATCCTAACTCATGGGAAACGATCAAAACCTTATTAGATACCCATTTCGGCGATTCTCGCGATTTAACTTCTCTCATTCAAGATTTACAGAGACTGAAACAATTAAATTCAGAATCAGCACTCACTTTTGTGTCAAGGTTTCAGACACACGAAGCAAAATTGTATGCCGCTATCAATAAACAAAATCTAACCGGAGAACAAAAAGCTGCACAAACAAAATTGATAGAAACGATGTGTTTAAATACGCTATTAACCGGTCTTGAACCGAAGCTAGGTCAGATAATTCGAGCTTGCAATCCTCACGATATGCTCACCGCGATAAGTAGAATCAGACGCGAATTACAATTAAATTACTTCGAATTGCAGAAATTTCCAAAACAAAGTATTCCGAGCAACCCTCAGCGGAAAATACAAAAAATATGTTCAGTATGCAAACGCATGGGACATACGCAAAATGAATGTCGTTTCAGAAATAATTTTCCAAGTTCTTCAAATTACAATCAATATAGCCAAAGACAACCTTCAACGTCAAATTCTCAACAACAGAATTTTCAAAGACCATTCACACAACAACAACAACAAAGACCGAATCCTTCTCAAACCCCTCAATTTCAAAGAACCCCAGTAATTCAACAAAACCCAAATTTCCAAAGACATTCAACAATCCCCAGAAAAACTCATCATTTTAATGCTGAAAACCATCACGAAAATAATTATCAAGAAAATTACCAAAACCCTGAATATCAATGTGAAAATGATTTTTCTTCATATGATTACCAAGATGATAATTATGAACAAACTGATTATGAAGTAATTCAAGAAAATGACCATTTAATCCAAAACGAATTAACCGAAAATTTTCAAACCCTTGCCTTAGAAGACAAACCCCCGGAAATGCAATTCACTTAATCAATACGGACAACTTCAACCCCAATCTAAATTTCCAAGAAACATTTATGTAAGATCTCATACTGTAAGTTCCAAAAACCTGTATTATATTAAAGACCCCCTTAACCGATTTAAAATGTTAATTGACTCAGGAGCTGGAATTTCCATATTCAAACCCCATATGTTTAGTAGAACTCCTGTAACCAACCAAGAATACCTAACTGTTCAAGGTATTACTAATGAAAAAGTTCTCTTAACGAAATCCACAATGATACCCTTTAAACCAGGTGACCCACATAAAGTTTACATTTCGAACATCGATATTGACTTTGACGGACTACTAGGCGCAGATTTCTTAGAACATTATGACGGTATAGTAGACATAAAAAACAAAAATCTAATTTTAAACTTCAAATCAATCCCTTTACATAAAGTCACTGACCAAACTCAAAATATAAATCCGACCACATCAACACCACGTCCAATCGAAAACATCATAAACATAGAACCTCGTGTAGAAAAAGTTTACAAACTTAACTGTAACTTAACGAACACCGAAGCTATACTTTCTGCACAAGCAATTGACAAAGTTAGAATACCAAATGCAATTGTAAAAATAAATGATAAAGGCGAATTTTTTACAACAGTTATTAACCCTCACGCAATTCCAAAACAAGTAAATTTCAATGACATAAAACTTGAACCAATCGAAACTAATTCCCTAAACACTTTTAATGACGAAACCGAATTCGATCAACCTATTCTTGACAGAAACGAAATAATCCGAAATTCTCTAAGACTCGATCACTTAAACGATGAAGATAAACAATTAGTTATTGACCTTTGTTTAAAATTCTCTGACATATTCTATATTGACGGAGATAAACTAACATTCACTAATGACATAAAACACACAATTGATACTAAAGATGCTAGACCGATTTTTACTAAATCATACAGATACCCCCAAATACATAAAGACGAAGTTAAAACACAAGTTTCAAAAATGTTAAACCAAGGCATCATCAAACATTCTTACTCCCCATGGTCATCTCCTGTATGGGTTGTACCTAAAAAACTTGACGCATCTCAAAAACAAAAATGGCGTGTAGTAATCGATTATAGGAAACTCAACGAAGTTACCGTTGGAGATAAATACCCCTTACCTAGTATTGCAGAAATTCTCGAACAATTAGGCAAATGCGAATATTTTACTACCTTAGACCTCGCAAATGGATTTCATCAAATCGAAATTGATCCAAAGGATACTCAAAAAACTGCCTTTAGTGTTGATAATGGACACTACGAATTTCTTCGAATGCCATTTGGACTCAAAAATGCCCCTTCAACTTTCCAAAGAGTAATGGATAACATTCTATTAGGCCTCCAAAATGAAAAATGTTGTGTATACATGGATGATATTATTTGTTATTCCCCTACCATCCACGACCATATTTCACGTCTAACAGAAATTTTCAAAAGATTAAGAAAAGCCAACCTAAAAATTCAGCCGGATTAATGTGAATTTTTCCGACCAGAAGTTGCTTATTTAGGTCATTTAATAACGAAAGACGGAGTCAAACCCGATCCAAAGAAAGTCGATGCAATAAAAAATTACCCTCAACCAATAAACCCAAAGGATGTTAAAGCATTCCTAGGACTATCAGGATATTATCGTAGATTCATACCTAATTTCGCAAAAATCTCAAAGCCATTAACGAAACTTTTACAAAAGGATGTCCCCTTTAATTTTGATTCAGATTGCACTTCTTCATTTAATAAACTCAAAGAAGCAATAACTTCATGTCCAATTTTAATTTATCCAAATTTTGAGGAACCCTTTATTCTAACAACAGACGCAAGTTCATATGCAATAGGCGCTGTATTATCACAAGGTCCCGTTGGAAAAGATCTTCCAATAGCTTTCGCTTCTCGAACTCTTTGTCCCGCCGAGACGAGATACTCTACTATAGAAAGAGAACTCTTAGCTATAGTATGGGCTGTAAAGCACTTCAGAAATCTAATTTTTGGCCGAACCCTTAAACTTTATACCGATCATCGCCCTTTAACATGGTTATTCTCAATTAAGGATCCAGGTAGCAGACTAGCACGTTGGAGACTTAAGTTGGAAGAGTATGATTATGAAGTAATTTATAAACCCGGACGCATAAATAAAAACGCAGATGCACTGTCACGCATAAAAATTAATCACTTTCAAAAATGTGCACAAATGCATGCTAAAATTCTAGCCAACAATGAAACTGACGAACAAGAAACTGACGAACAAGAAACTATTGAACAACCACAATCCCCTGAAATTGATCTTCAAACAATAACTGATGAATTTAATAGATTTGTCGAACTTTTCAAAACCACCTGTTTAATTGATTATTCCAAAACTGAATATCTTAATAAACAATTACTTGACAAGACTAATAAAGACATAATAGTTTTCTTTCGCGAAAATAAATTAGAACAATATCATAATGACATTTTAAAAGACATATTCGAAGAAGAATTAAACTTAGACTATAACAAAATCCATACATACTCAAGTCACACAGTAAGAGATAGGAAATACTACATTATAGTTTTACCATTTGACCCAGAAAGTGTTGTAGAACACATGTTCTTTACATTATATAAAGAACAACATTTACTTGACCCTTCAAAAATATTTTACATCGAAAACAATGTCGAATTACCAATCGTAGAACTTCTTTGTTTTATTTTCTCTGATAAAGAAATGAAATTTAAAATATGTCAAAACTTAACCCAAACTCCAGACAAAGAACAGATCCCAATAATATTAGATCAATATCATGCAGGTAAATCCAACCTACATAGAGGAATAAATGAAACCATAAGACGCATAAAAGAAAAATATAATTGGCACGGAATGAATAAAGACATAGAGAATTATATCAAAAAATGTGAAATTTGTCAAAAAGTAAAAATTTGTAGAAAAAATTTAAGTACACCACTTGTTATCACAGAGACACCCAAAACTCCCTTCGAGAGAATAAATATAGATATTTTAGAAATTCCCAACAAAAATTTAGTACTCACAATAAGAGATGAACTCACAAAATTCACACAAGCGTATCCAATCGAAGATAAAACCGCCAAATCAGTAGTTAACACATTAATTTTGTTCTTTCAACATTACGGTACCCCTTTAAGAATCCACTGTGATTCAGGAAAAGAATTTAATAACAACTTGCTAAAAGATTTATGTACCCTATATGATATTAAATTAACATTTTCAAGTGTCAATCATCCTCAATCAAATGGTTCACTTGAACGGTTTCATGCTACTCTCATGGAAATGATCAGAGCCCACAAATCAGAAAATCCAGAAGAACATCCGTTAACAATCTTGCCGTACGCAACGATTTGCTATAACAACACAAAAAATAAAACACATGGATTTACACCGTACAAATTAATTTTCGGACATACTTCAGGTAGACCCCCAGAACAATTATACAATGAAAAAGAATTGATCACAAAATACATACGAGACTTGAATTCCCGATTGAAACATTATTACCAAGTAGCTCGTGAACGAACGCAGACGAATAAGGAAAAATCTAAGATTAGATTCGATGAAAATATCCCCCACACCCTTATCAATATAAAATTGGAGACTATGTATTTGTAAAGGAATCACAAATATCAGATAAATTAAAAGATAAATTTCATGGACCCTTTGAAATATTAGAAATATTTCAAAATTCAGCAATTCTAGTAAACTGGAAAACCCGTCAAAAGACAAAAGTTAATTTTGATAGATTAAAACCTTGTCACGAAAAACCCGTAGAACAAGAAGAAAACCCCATTGAAATATAATTTTCTTTTCAGATACTTGATCCTTCTCCTATTACAATGCTGCAATGCACAGATGACATTAGACCCAGTGAAAAACACAGTAGGAATCTATTACCATGAAGAATCATATCTTAAGGTATCAAATAATAAATGGACTATTTTAGTATATAAAGACTTAGACTCAATAAAAACGGCAATCGATCACAACGAGAAAATCTTAGATGAACTAGACTCAATGTTTGAAACGGAAAATCCCCGTTTAAATTCTTTTAAACCCCAAATAAGAACTCATTACAGTTTATTATCCCAAATAGCTCAATCAGTAAATATGAAATATTCGGAAGCTTTTGAAGACACCACACAGTCACGCTTTCGTAGAGGATTAATAAATGGCATTGGCTCAATATTTAAAGCAATCACAGGAAACCTAGACTCTAGTGACGGAGACTACTATAATGAATGTATAAACAAAATTTCCCTTGATGAAAAAGAACTCGAAAATCTCATGAAAAATCAAATTTCAGTCACAACCTCTGTAATTAAAAATTTCAATAACACGATCCAAAAATTACAAATTGACGAAGAAACGTTTAATAAAGATTTGGTAGAAATAGAACAAACTATTTATGATATTTCTAATGATTTAGGTTTTTATGAAGCTCAATTACAAATTTTAGAAGTTTGTGAAACCTTAACCGAAAGTTACACATTTTTACAAAATGAATTAAATGACATCTTGAATGCAATTACATTCGCAAGACTAAAAATAATTCACCCTTCTATAATAACGCCCAAAGACTTGATAACAACCCTTCAAGCACTATCACAAACCCTTGTAAAAGATAAATTTTCAAATATAGCCCCGTATTTTGACACAATGGAACTATCAGCTTTTTAGAAAGACTCCAGAATCATCTTTGTTTTAAAAATCCCTCTAATTGAACCAGAAGATTATATCTTATTTAGACTTATCCCCATTCCAATTGCGGATAAACGAACTGGATTGCATCATATAATTTTAGCAAATCAAAAATATATTGCAAAAGATGATGATTCGATGTTATATGTGACATTTCAAAATTTAGATAAATGCAAAGATTTAACTTTCAACATCAAACTTTGCAAAGAACTTCTACCATTACCAATTGACAGCAACGCTATATGTGAAGCACAGCTGTTACGCCAAAGCCTCGAACTACCAAAATCCTGCCAAACCACTGTTGTATTAGCCACAGGATACAACATCCAAGAATTAAAATTAAATACCTGGCTGATCATGGTTACAGATCAAGTTCCAATAACAGTGAAATGTAAAGATAAACAGACAATTACCGAAATTATAAGTGTGAATACCATAATGAAGTTACAACCAGACTGTAACGCATTCATTGGAAGTACCAGAGTCCGATCCAAACCAATGATGGAAGTCTACAAAAATGTAACGTACAACAATCATGCCGTTACTGTCCCTTTCAAATGTTGTGATGAATTTCCACCAAAAGCCTATTTCCCAAAACTTCAACCCTTGAAGCTAAGCAAAATTGATACCGAAGAATTGAATATTGCCCAACACAAACTAGACCAGTATTCTGAAGAATTGGACAAGATGATCAACGAACCCTTTGTGAATAAACACATTTCTTGGTTTGTTTTTTTCACTATTACAATAATCGTCCTCCTGGTTATCCTGTACATCTTCTGCAAATGTAAAAGAAGAAGACGCAACCAAATTAGCATTATGGCTGGCCCAGCCACCTCCAGATGCAAAACGAATTCCATTGTTTAGAAGATTCTTACCCCGAAAAAGACCAAATATCCGTGAAACCGAAGACGAAGATGAACTGTAAGAAATTTCAATTTTCTTTCATGAACAATTTGTGCTATTCCTAATCATTATTGTATTATTTTTTATTTTATTATTTTATTTGACATTTTAACCCATGTATGATTTATTATGCTTATATACACTTATTTACACATATTTACAGAAATTTAAAAAATGTTATTATCTTGAATTATTTATATTATTTGAATTTTGAATTTGAAATTATTTTTGAAATTATTGTTGAAAAAGTTACTGCATAGCATCAACTTTTTAAATAGGGATGGAGTTGTTATATCCAATCTCAACTACGTCTTATAATAAATAAGGTCACACGTGCAAACAATAAACAATAGATCCCTTTGTACGATCTTTGTAATAGATGCTATGTTGTTTCCTGGGAACATCGCCCACTGCAAACGCTGTGAAACCTCAGCAACGCTAGTTGGTGGTGGTTAGCTTATAAATATGTGTGAAATGATAATTAGACCGCTTTTTACATTCAGACGCTTTTTACTTATTACTATTCATATCAAACGCCTTTTACATTAGAATAGTTATACTGCTTTTGTTACTTGTATGTAAAGCCCGCGATATTAAAATCGTGTAATTTCAAAGTGAAATAAATATTTTTTAAAAAGATAAATTTTGTTCGACCCACGCAACATACATGATACAGACAACGTAACGTTTTCAATTTTATATGTGAACATGCTGCCGTTTAGAAACAATCAGATATCAGCGGAGTTTGGTACTATAATAGCAGCCTGTATTGACCTCACCTTTCAAGGACAATGGTGAACTCTCTTTATTGTGACAAATATCGTCTATTTTGAACATATTATCTATGGATAACATAGTTTTTTCAAACGAAAAGAAATCATGAAAATAATTTATGCTTTTTGTGTATTTTTTCCTATTTGTCAAATATTTACGACTATAAAGGTTGTGGAGGATAATTTCGCGAGTCAGTTAATGTAAAAATTCGTTAACTTTCTTAACGATATGAAATCATTTGCCCACTACTCTGGCCTCGAAGGTCCACAGACCTGATTCTCTTTGCCTTTTTTTGTATAGAAACCAAGGAGCAGTTAAGAGAAAGAATGAATGTTGCTTTTGAAACAATGCAGGGTGAAATGCGAGTGGAGACTACGATTGTAGTAGTCAGAAAAAGATGGCACGCTTGCATTTGTAGCAGTGGATGCTAATTAAATAAAATTTATAACAAATTATTGAACTTCTTGAATAATTTGTATTTTGTATTTCTAACCTTGTAACTTACAATCCCAAATTTTACTATCATACTAATTACTTTCCAATAGATGGCAAGGGGCTGAGGTATAGAAGTTTTTATACTGTCTAAAAATACGCATTTTCAACAAGGACCTATGTTGTCCATTTCTCGCCCAGTAGATTTGTATAAAATTCGCTGAGAAATCCAATGATGTACGGAGCCCTATAAATAACAGTCGAAATGCCGATTCGGGAACAGAACAGGTAGGCCTACAAGAAGAAATACTAAGAAACGAGTTATTAAATGATTTAAGTGTGTACTATTCAGTTTGAAGATTCCTACCCCCAAATATATACAGTGTAGCAGAGACGCGTGAACTACTATTGACGTTTTTTGTATTGTCTATGAGAGTTTCGTTTGGAATCTCGTATCGTAAACATCGTTAGCCATTCGACATGCCACCCAAGACAAACGGTAAAGCTGCAAAGAAGGCCAAAAAAGCTCAAAAGAACATTTCAAAGGCTGACAAAAAGAATAAGCGCAAGAGGAAGGAAAGGTATGCCATTTACATTTACAAAGTATTGAAGCAAGTACATCCCGATACGGGTATTTCCAGCAAGGCCATGAGCATCATAAACAGTTTCGTCAACAACATTTTCGAATGTAAGTTTCCAGACTGGCACACTACAATAAACGTTCCACTATTACAAGCAGGGAAATTCCAACTCTGTTCGTGTATTGTTGCTCGGTGAACTCGCCAAGCACGCAGTCAGCGAAGGAACTAAAGGTGTTACTAAATATACCAGCTCCACATAAATCAAACAATTATAGCATTAATATTATATATCACAAGGATTAAATAAAATATATGAAAAGTCGAATTCAGATAAAACAGTTTTACTATTATTCAAATACAACAATTATACAAACACAACAAAATCGTTTAATAACAGAACATTAATATTACATCAGCCAAATTCGTCTGTCAGACTTGCGAACTAAGGTCCGTTCAAGGTATTTAAGTGGAATTGTTGTCCTGTTTTTAATGGATAATTTAAAATTTTATCAATATTGATACAATAATTATTTTAGCCAAATTGTATACTGAAAAATATATATTTACATATGTACATTGGGTTAGGTATCCGGTTTCTAGATACTCGTAATATATATATATATATATATATATATATATATATATATATGCCTACTAGGTAACTGAACTGTTCAGTTCAGTTACCTAGTGACTCTTGGGGAGTAGGCAGATTGAGGCCCCGAGTTCGATCTAGACTCTGAAACTCTTTTTCACTTTTGTCTCTTGATAATGGCTCCAAAGCAGGAGGCGAAACGTCGAGTATTCAATAAATTCAGACGCGGTTCTCACCCGGAACCTAGCCTAGTTCATATATATATATATAATTGATTTCGGTAATAACGGCTGATAACTTTCAAATATTATAAGAAAATATCGGGACGCAGTTAAACTTCTTGGGTTACAAAAAATACTCTCTTAACTTATTTTGAGAGCTTTCGAAATTATTTTAATTCATCGTCAGTCAATATACTACAAACAACACAAATATTAACAATTTAGAAGTACAAAAACTAATCACTTACGTTGGTCGAGGTTGTACAAGCAGAAAAACATCTATAAAACTTTATAATATTCCTAGATTTTTTTTGGCAATTCAACTAACAAAATTGTCACGTTGGCATGCATATTTGATTTGAAGACATACGATATATATTTTTTAAAGTACGAGTAATTTTTATTCTTTGTAACTTACTGATGAATTGAGATATTATTAAGGACACAAAAATCCATAGAGTAGCAAAAATTTTGACCTTTATTTAATCAATCTGAGAAATCTGTATTATATTCAAGTTTTGAACGTAGCTTCTTTGAGATTGTCTTCATTAACGGCCATTCTAATACCATCAATAAAAATACAGATTTACAAAATTTAAATGTGATTTATTGTAACTTACTGGAAATGGAGAATAAGTTTTCAACCACTCATAAGCAATCTGAATATAATACAGATTTCTCAAATTGATTAAATAATAAAACATTTAAAAAAATATATAACCAACTTCCACCTATAACTAAAAACCTAAAATAATTATAACAAAATACAACTCTAGTAAATAAATAACACATTCAATGTTGTTAGGTACCTACCCAGGAAGTCAAAAATGTAAATATTAACAGGTGCTCATTCTGTACGAATTAATTACCTACCAATCTAGTATATTTTGAAGTCGGTGCCAAGCAAATCTAAAATCCTTCATTGCGTACTTATCTACTACTTCATCAAATTTGATTGTTGCTTGGAACCGACTTCAAAAATATACTAGATTGGTAGGTAATTAATTTGTACAGAATGAGCACCTTTTAATGTTTACATTTTTTTCTTCCTGGGTAGGTACCTTCCAACATTGAATGTGTTATTTATTTGCTAGAGTTGTATTTTGTTATAATCATTTTTAGCTTTTCAGTTATAGGTGGAAGTCGGTTATATTTTTTTTAAATGATTTATTTTCAACTTTTTATTTTTTTTGAACTCAGGTAGTTTTCATTCTTTATTTTTTATGTTGTATGTATAACCTTAATAGACAGAACCAGGTAACATCGAAAGCCTCAACATTACACAATGATACATTTTCATTTAAATTGACAGGTAAATGTTTACGAACAAAATGAACTAGTACGCGTTGACTTAATTAACCCAAAATATATTTATACGTTATGGGCCACCCCATGTAACCTTTTTTCAACTTTTTTGACAACTCTATATAACTATAGATAAATCCACTCCGCCCTATGTACCAACCAACCTTGTGGACTACCCCATAAATTATTTCATTTTTTACATTTTATATTATCGCACTGTGTAACATTATATCCTCTCCACACTTTATGCAACTGCTTATGGGCTATAAAAGAAATAATTTTTTAATCACACTGTATAAATATAATTCAACTCCAGCATATATTTCAACCATCCTGTATATGATTTGCTAATGTCCACATCATATAACAGGTTTTTAATCACCCTATATAATTTTAATTTCACATTTTTTCCAACATTTTTATACCAGCAAACGTCCAGTGCACCCTATATTCCAACCATCCTGTATATACGGCGGCCCATGGACCACTCTACTCCGTCCTATATTTCAATCATCATATAAATGCAACTTCTTCTATCACTTTACTTTGTGAGTTTGTTTGCTACAACTAAACAACCTGTGTATTAACGCACCAAATAGCAGTTTAAAATTTGACATGTGTTGTCACTGAATTTCTATTAGGCCGGGAGAATGTGACAACCAAAAGCACTGTCTTCGCAAAATGGAAAAATTTGCATTTAAATAGGTATTTGCCTAATATACAAACAAAACGAGCTTAGTACTCATGGATTTAAGGACCCTAAAATACTATGCTTTACTACCTATATGCTTGAGATGTACATAGAAAATTCTCAAATTCGCAATTAAAACTTCCAGGGCCTAATATTACCGCACTATAAGCTAGTAAAGTATCTTTGACAATAGAGATTTGCGCCATCTCGTGTTTTATTTGTGGAACGCGGGTATTTGCTGTTGTTATAGATTAAAATTTAGTTATCCGTGGTTATCCCATAAAATGCAAAGAAAAACATCAAACCGAAAGTGCGGTGTAGTTGATTGTAAAAATACACCAAGAAAAAACCCAAAATTACAATTATACCACTTTCATGGATTTCCATATCAATTAGAGATGAAGAAAAAGTGAATTGCAGCAGTTCGACATCATAGGTAAATAAATTTGATTTCCATGTTGTTCATTATTGTAAAAAATTAATCATAATTGTTGTTCTATTAACAAAACTGAGAATTTTTAATTACAGCACTGGGGCAATCCATCTCAACCAGAAACAAATTCAATGATTTGCAGTGGTCAAATTGTTTGGGAAAAAAGTAAACAATGCACATAACAAAAGTTACAATCCAACTATATTTCCTACAATATGTATATAAAAAAGCAAAATATCTTCATGCTGGTTTGTGGGCTGAAAGATTACGAGTACCTACAAGCAGAAAAAATTGCATCTTCAGGAGTTAATGAAGCTCCAATTAAGATTAACAATAGTAAGTAAATATATATAAGAAAAAACAAATTAACTTTATTCATTATATATAATTTATTGGTAGATTTCACTGACGATGAAGTTTTAATGGATCAAGATAAAAAATTTCAAGTTGGAACAAGGATAATAAAGCAACAACAGATGCAAATATACATGTTAATTCACAAAGAAATGAATATTGATAATATATTATTTATAGCTTTTGTAATAACTAATACTAAAGAAGCGCTCATAAAAAATAAAAATATTGAGAATAAAATGTGTTATTTATTTAAAAGAGTATAAATATTGATATTTTACAAGATAGTTGAATTGTAAACTTTGTTATGTATCCACATTGTTTGATTTTTCTGCTCCATCGAAATGAGCACAGCAAATGTTCCGGGTTGCCATGGCTTTTCATCCCTCCTGTAACTAAAATGTTACTTTTTTCTTTATTACGAAAAGAAAATATTATTAATTAAAAAATTAAAAATTATGTAAACCTTAAATTGCAATTTATTTTGGAAAGTAAAGTATTTACATGATTAACTTGTCTGATTACAACAGTTATTGAATCTTTGTTTTTTTTTGTTGTTAACAGAACAACAATTGTGATTAAAAACTAAAAACGTCGAAATTTAATTTAATTGCCCTTGACGACGAACTGCTGTAATCCATTTTTTCCCTCCTCTCCGGCTGCTATAGGAATCCAGGAAAACGATAGAATTGTATTTTTTGATTTTTCCTTGATGTGTTTTCAAAATTAACTACACTGCACTTTCGGTTTGATGTTTTTCTTTCCATTTTATGGGATAACTAAATTTTAATCTATAACACAGCAAACATAAATTACGGCCTTGACAGAACCAGCGTTCCACAAATAAAACACGAGATGGCGCAAATGCCTATTGTCAAAGATACTTTACTAGCGTATTACGTTGGAATTAAAATATTTATGAGGGAATGTCCGTTATGTCATTTCGATGAAATGTTTGTTAAGAATTTTGGATTTTTTGGCGATTTTCTGCAAAACTGCAAGTTGCACATGGCAGAAAAGTATATGAGATCACCTAGGGATCTTCCTTAATAGACTAAACCTTAAAAAACTATACACATCCATAAGGAGTTATCGAAAAATCGACTAAAATAGTAGGGATTTTGGTCGATTCCAATGCACGCATGTGTTCATTCACAAATTTCATCACTTTACCAATAGAATTTTGTCCAAAATTTGAAGTTTCACCAATCCGGATATATACTTTATTCAACAAGACCATATTCATTCAAAATGGTTCACCACAGGAGAAGAAATCAGGTAACATACATACAAAAAAAAGCAAAAAAAATACGCGACGAATTGATAACCTCCTTTTTGAAAGTCGGTTAAAAAGTCAAAATTTTTGCTACCCTATGAATTTTTTTTGTCCTTAATAATATTTAAATTCATCAGTAAGTTACAAAGAATAAAAATAGTATACCCGTACTTTAAAAAATATATATATCATATGTATTCAAATCAAATATGCCAATGTGACAATTTTGTTAATTTAATTTGCCAAAAAAATTTAAGAATATTCTAGAGTTTAAAGCAAAGTCCTAGCAAATCTTTTTATGGAGAAGATCGAAAGGCAGGCTCTATAGACCACGGAATACCAGCCAAGGCTATGGTTACAACTCCACAAGTCTCGAAACTTGATGCCCGCGTCACATTTCGCACGGTAACTGCCCTTACGTGGAGGCTTATTGTGTTTTGTCAAACCAAAGGTAAGTATTTTTTGGGAAATTTATTTACGACATTGCTTAAATATTAATCTAACTATTTTATTTCAAAATGTCTACGTAATCTTCGCACTGTTTCGTTGTTCTATAAGTGATGCTCTCTCGTGTCTGTGACAGCCTTATTAGCAAAAAGTGAGGTGGGGTCGGTTGTAACAATTTTCATGGGAGCGGTTGTAACAGTAATTTATAATATTTTTTCTTCCAGATGTCTACGAAACGCATAAGGAAGAATTCGAGAGCTGAAATCGACATAACGTTGCACAACAAAGCTTACTATTAAGTCAAATTAGTGGCTTCCTTAAGGCGAGCGTCAATGAAGTACGAAGTACATGTCTGTATATGTGTGTCTGTATATGTCTTGAGATAAAGGCGAAAGAGGGTTGCAGCCAATGAATTTGTCCATGAACAGGTACAAAATGTTAATACAGCTGCTTCGCCATTCAAAATCGCCGAGCTCCAAGCAATAAAATAGCCGCCCAGACAAACACTTCCAGAAACTTCCAAATTGAATCTCTCCTCGTGATTCTGTTTTGCATCAGCAATCAGAACCTCTTCCGTTTAGAAGCAAGCAGACTTTGAAAAAATAAAAAAATAGCGATCTACATAGAGATATTAAGAAAAGTGCGAAAAGCGGCAAACAAACTAAAAAAACAAAGAAGAAACTACTTCAAACATGTACTGAAATGAGAAAAAAATGGAAAGGGAATACAAAGAAAAAAAAAGGAATACTAAAACAACACCCAAATCATCTGAAGAAGAACAATATTATTGTCTTGTTTACCTAGATACGTAATCATTGAGTCAATCTGGAGAGAGTAGTAAGGCTCAAGGGCGCTGTAAGCAATGGTCTCTCATAGCCTGTACTGATGGAAGGCAATGTTATATATGCTGTAACTGTTATGAGTTTGACTCACAAGTATATTTTTTCATATTTAAAAAAAAAGTATGTAAAAAGATATTAAAGAAAATATACCAAAATTTACCCATTCCCCCCCCCCTTATCTCCGAAACTATAAAACGTAAAGTTTTGAAAAAAATTAGAGGTTAGGGTCTGATCTGAAGTTTACTGGAAAAATAAGGAGAAACTCTACTTTTAATTTTGGGGGGCAAATTACAGAATTAAATGGAAAATATAAAATTAAAATTGTTTCTAACCCACCATGTTATATATCAAATCAAAGGGCGCATTACGACGAAAACAAATATTTTTTTTTCATATTTTTAAAATAAATTAATTAAAAGATATTAACAAAAATATAAAAAAATTTACCCATCTCCCCCCCTATCTACGAAACCATAAGCTGGAAAATTATGAAAAAACAATGGAGGTATAGCCCCTCACCTGATGTTTACTGGAAAAATAAGGAAAAACCCCTAATATTTTTTTTGGGGGGCAAATTATAGAATTAAATGGAAAATATAAAATTAAAATTGTTTATAACCCAGCATGTTATATATCAAATAAAAGGGCCCATGATGAAGAAAACAAATATATTTTTTCCATATTTGTGAAATAAATGAATTATAAGATATTAACAAAAATATAAATTTTTTTAACCATTCCCCCTTATTTCCAAAACCATAAGCTGAAAAATTTTGAAAAACTGGAAGTATATCCCCTCACCTGAGTTTTACTGGAAAAATAAGGAGAAACCCCTAATATTCATTTTGGGGGGCAAATTATAGAATTAAATGGAAAATAAAAAATTATAATTGTTTCTAACGGGTCATGTAATATATCAAATCACAAATTCATTATGACGAATACAAATATATTTTTTTAATTTTTTTAAAATGAATATTTTAAAATATATAAAAAAAAATATTAAGAAAAATACCCATTCTCTCCGTTATTCCCCAAACTCTAAGACCTCATTTATTTTGTTTATAGAAATAATATGAAAAAAATCCCTAATTCTATTATTTGGCCCCCAAATAATAGAATTAAACGGAAAATAAGTTATTAGAAAACCCTATAGTAATTTTAGGGACAAATTATACAATCAATTAAATGGAAAATAAAGATTCAATTTTCAAACGCATTATGTAATATCTCAGATAAAAGGCCCATTATGTGAATTACAAATATATCATATTTTTAAAAGATATTAACAAAAATATTAAACATCGACTTAATTTTCACTTTAGAAACTACACTATTTAAATTTTGAAAAATATATTTTATTTATACTTTTAAATAATTTGAATAACAGATTTAATAATTTATAATTTAAACTTTGACCTATTTTGCCCTTTTTCTACAGAGCCTCAAAACTCAGATAGTAGATTATAAAAGGCATCTCTGAAAGTTTATTCGTAAAATAAAACTCTAATGTTACTTTTTGGGGGCCAAATTAGAAAATTAAATACATATGTATTGTGATAAAAATCAAGCGAATCCTAAAGCAGATAAAATAAAAAGTCTATGTGTGGAAAATCAAAGTGTATATTTTTTATAAATTTAAAACGCTTCCTTTAAAAGATATAAGGGTAAATATAAGAAAATGAACTCATTCCCTGCTTGTCTGAAACTGGAATATTCGAATCTTGAAGGTGGTACGGAACCCTAAGTATGCAAGTCCAACTCGCACTTGACCAAATTATTTTTATATTATTTGACTATGCTTTCATCCCAGAGACTTCAATAGCTACTAACAGCCATCATAGCAGTGCTGGGGCATTCAGAGGAAAATTGTTGCAACCGTAGCCAGTCTACCTTACTAAACGGAAGTTGCTTAACTATAAAATTTTCATTATTATTAATTGTTTAAGCACCATATTTTTATTTTTAAATGGAAAACCTTTTGTCCAATTAAGGTCTATGTAGACTAGAAGAAATTGCCACTACAGAAATTTACAGAAATTTCAAAAAATTGTCAAAGTGTACAGAATGAAATGATAGTGATATAATTAGTTATTCAACTTTAATTGATTTACAAACACAATATAAATGTTTTATTTAGTGGCAGGATGGAGTGAAACTAGTAGAGTAGTTGTTTATTACATGTTAAGTTTTGCATTTGACATTCATTTAAATACATACACTTATTTGGAGAAAGAATATGGATAAATGGGGGGAAAAAATGTTTGTATTAATAAAATTCAACTGCAACGCCCAATAGAGACATCAATTCCAGACTCACTACGAGAAATTATAGGCGTTCCTGAGTTTATCTAAAATATTAGCTTAAAATTCATAATGTAGTTTCACAATTTGTGGTCATGAGTCATAATATCACCGGTAACCTAACTCCTTGTAAAATGACTTCAGTAGTTCAAAGACTACTTAGGAATCAATCTGAAGATAGTGTTAGGGATAAGTAGCCACATTTAGACAGACCACTGACAGAAATTTCAAGAATAAATCGACAAAGATCCCAAGATTTCTGTCCTGAATAGAAGGTTCGCGATACATTCACATATGTTTGTTTCAAGTATAAATAGTCAAATATTGTAACAAAATAACTCAATAAATAATGGTTTCCAACGTTTGAATATTTATTCGAGATTACGTAGTGGAATGTTTAAATAAAGCGATAAAGGAAATTCGTGAAAACTTAACCCGAAATCGATAAAAACAGTTACCGAAATACTGAACGAGAAATAGTCGAATGTTCTAGACATAAAAGAAAACTAAAAAACTTAAATAGGACTAGTGACTTAAGAACGAATAATAGTCATTAGTGAATGAAAAACGGAATACGAAAATGCAAAATGTGGTAATGTCATTAAAAAAAAATGTATAGCAGAAGAGAAATATTAGGTGTAGAATAACAACAAAACAGAAACTATTTTAAGAAAAAGAACAAAAATTATTTACAATTTCTAGTAAATTTTGCACGTCATAAAGAGCATAAGAAAAACATAATGATCAATTAAAAACAATCATACCGAAGACAAATTCTAGAATGTAATTCAAGTCAAGATCAGAATCAACAGTATCAAAGACATTCAAGCTGTAAATGAAAAAGTACGTATTAAGAAATGATCAAGGCAGAATAGCTACAATAGGCCCATTTGTAAAACAAAACATTGTCGAAAGAAATTTTTCTGTTATGTTTATAAAATACTGTAGGAGAATTTTCAAAATAAATCTATTTAATTTGCACTAATAATAGAGAACGTCTAAGTGTTTATTGGGAAATAACACCACACTTTAAAGGAAATTGCTGTATATTCCAAACGTTTCGGGGTCTAGATCAGACCCCGTTGTCAATGGCTAAGAAACTACGGATTAAAAAGGTACAATTCCAAGATGTAAATTTAAATATTTCACAATGTTTATTATTTGATTTTTGACGTAACTAAGAGAATTTTATTTGTAATATACAGAAATTTCTAAAGATCATATAATCATAAAGTTCCTTTCAAATTGGAAGAATTTGAAAGGGAGATCTTCAGAACTTTATGTGGCGCTCCTAGGTGCGACTTTCTTATAAGATAGTGCATTCGCCAAAAATGCGACCAAAGAACTTTGTTGATTCAGTGATCTCATTAAAATCATAAGGGAAAACCTAGGAAAAACCTTATGAACTATCCCGATATTGGGTTGTTCACAAGGACATGACCATTAGCAATTTCTTCCTTAATCATCGGCAACCAGGAACGACTGAATTCTACGGAGGTAGTAGCGATACAATCGTTTTCATTTAACAAAATTAAAGCAGACTCTTTTAGTTTTCTTTTGGTGTTGTGTTCTTCTTTGTGTAATATAACTGAATTTTGAAATTGTATTTTATGACCAAGGTCCCAAGCATGTTCACAAATTTTGGATTTTTCAAATTGTCGTTTTTTTATGTAATTTTTGTGTTCGTTTATTCGAACATTCAGAGGTCTAGAGGTTTCTCCATTATAGAATTTATTACATTCACACGGGATTTTATAAATGCAATTTTTTGTATTTTGAGTTGTGTTATTTGGTTTGGTTTTTGATATAATTGATTTTAGTGTATTTCTTGTTTTAAATGATGTTTTGATATTATATCTGTTTCCCACTCTTTTTAGTCTTTCTGATAGACCCTGTATGTATGGTATAGTTATTGTATTAATGTGATTATCTTGGGAGTCAGTGTTGCTTGGTGAAGTTTGATGTTGGTTGTTAGGGATTGTTTGGTATTCCATTTTGTTTAACTCGTTATTAATAAATTTATTTGGGTATTGATTTGGCAGAAAGTATATTTTTTATAAACGTTTTTTCTTCATTGAATTTATTGATATTAGAACAGTTGGTTTTTGCTCTGTCATATAGAGATTTAATGATACCTCTTTTTACTGAACTTGAAAGATTAGACTTAAAGTTGAGATACCTGTTAGTATGAGTTGGTTTTCTGTAAACTTCTGTTTCAAATGTCGATTGTGTTTTGGTTATTAAAATGTCTAAGAATGGTAATTTGTTATTCTGTTCAAGCTCGAGTGTAAACTGAATAGTTGGTTCTGTGTTGTTTATGTCGTTAAGTAATGCATGTAAATCCTCAAGATTATGTTCCCAAATAACGAATATGTCATCAACATAACGCCACCAAACCAAAGGTTTAATCTGTTTTGAGAAAATTGTTTTTTCTTCAAATTTTTCCATAAAAATGTTGCTTAAAGCGGGAGACAAACAGGAACCCATTGCCATGCCAAAATCTTGTTGGTAGAAGTCATCATTAAGTTGAAAATATGTTGTCTTTGTACAAAATGTTAATAGTTCCATTATTGTATTAATTGACAATTGAGTACGTTGATTTAGTAAAGAATCTTGTTCTAATCGTTCTTTTACTATGGGAAGTGTTTTGATGACCGGAACATTATTGTATAGATTCACAATGTCAAAACTTGCTAGTGTAAAAGTATTTTTATATTGTACATGTGATAATTTTTCTAAGAAATGTGCGCTGTTTTTAACATGAGAATTAGACTTACCAGTAAGTGGTGAAATAATTGTTAAAAGGAATTTTGAGAGCTCACTGCATGGAGAATTTATGGAGCTGACAATTGGTCTTAATGGAATGTTGGGTTTATGAATTTTAGGTAACCCCTATAAATGGGGCGGTTTAGAATAGTGTGGAGTAAGATGTTTACATTGTTGTTCTGTAAATTCATGTTTGTTATTGTAAAGTAAGCGGTATATTTTGTTTTCTATAGAAGTTGTTGGATCTTTGTTTAATTTTGTATATTGTCCTTGGTTTATTATGTTTTGAATTTTGGATTCGTTGTCAATTTTATTTAAAATAACCGTAGCATTTACCTTTATCTGCAGGTAAAATCTTAATAGTGCTGTCATTTTTTAAAACTTTAATTGAATGTAATTCATTTTTCGAAAGGTTATTTATTGTATGCATAGGTTTTTCTAGTTCAATTTTTGCTCTTATTCGATACTCTTGAGCTTCACTATTGTTTAACTTGTTTGCAGTTTGTTCTATAGCACTGATGATATCAAATGTTGGAATAGATTTTGGGGAAATTGCAAAATTAAGGCCCTTTTGTAGAATTGAGATTTCAGAAGCGTTTAACTGTTTGAAAAATTAATGACGGTTCTTGACAGATCAAAATGTTGGTTTTTTACATAATATTTCGGCATATTTTTATCGGAAGGAAGTTGATTAAATTTACGTAAATGTGTTTGTTTTTGAGACCTGAATTCACTGTTGTAACTTATAAGAGTACTATTTTCAATTCTGTTAAATTCATTCTCTGGTATTCGATAAGCAAGAAAGTTCTGTACATACCCAATATCTTTTTCTAATTTAAACTTATTGTAACGATGAAATTGTATGGGGTCTCTAATAGCAGCGAAGCTTGCTCGTTCCCATATGCTATGAATTCTTCTGCCTACGTACGGTTGACGAAATCTTAATCCTTTGGAAATAATTCTCATCTCCCGACATCTGCACAAGAATGTCAAGCTGTTCTTGGTTCGTGCAAGCTTCTTATACAAGTCCTCTAAGTCCCTAAACGCTTTGGTTACTGCAGTCCCATGGCTGATTTCTAGTTGTTTTCTGAAGGATACTTGGGGCATCTTTTTCAATGTCTAAGTGTTTATTGGAAAATAACCCCACACTTTAAAGGAAATTGCTGTATATTCCAAACGTTTCGGGGTCTAGGTCAGACCCCGTTGTCAATGGCTAAGAAACTACAGATTTATACGGGTTACCTAAAATTCATAAACCCAACATTCCATTAAGACCAATTGTCAGTTCCATAAATTCTAGATGCAGTGAGCTCTCAAAATTCCTTTTAACAATTATTTCACCACTTACTGATAAGTCTAATTCTCATCTTAAAAACAGCGCAAATTTCTTAGAAAAATTATCACATGTACAATATAAAAATACTTTCACACTAGCAAGTTTTGACATTGTGAATCTATACAACAATGTTCCGGTCATCAAAACACTTCCCATAGTAAAAGAACGATTAGAACAAGATTCTTTACTAAATCAACGTAGTCAATTGTCCATTAATACAATAATGGAACTACTAATATTTTGTACAAAGACAACATATTTTCAACTTAATGATGACTTCTACCAACAAGATTTTGGCATGGCAATGGGTTCCTGTTTGTCTCCCGCTTAAAGCAACATTTTTATGGAAAAATTTGAAGAACAAACAATTTTCTCAAAACAGATTAAACCTTTGGTTTGGTGGCGTTATGTTGATGACATATTCGTTATTTGGGAACATAATCTTGAGGATTTACATGCATTACTTAACGACATAAACAACACAGAACCAACTATTCAGTTTACACTCGAGCTTGAACAGAATAACAAATTACCATTCTTAGACATTTTAATAACCAAAACACAATCGACATTTGAAACAGAAGTTTACAGAAAACCAACTCATACTAACAGGTATCTCAACTTTAAGTCTAATCTTTCAAGTTCAGTAAAAAGAGGTATCATTAAATCTCTATATGACATAGCAAAAACCAACTGTTCTAATATCAATAAATTCAATGAAGAAAAAACGTTTATAAAAATATACTTTCTGCCAAATCATTACCCAAATAAATTTATTAATAACGAGTTAAACAAAATGGAATACCAAACAATCCCTAACAACCAAGATCAAACTTCACCAAGCAACACTGACTCCTAAGATAATCACATTAATACAATAACTATACCATACATACAGGGTCTATCAGAAAGACTAAAAAGAGTGGGAAACAGATATAATATCAAAACATCATTTAAAACAAGAAATACACTAAACTCAATTATATCAAAAACCAAACCAAATAACACAACTCAAAATACAAAAAATTGCATTTATAAAATCCCGTGTGAATGTAATAAATTCTATAATGGAGAAACGTCTAGACCTCTGAATGTTCGAATAAACGAACACAAAAATTACAGAAAAAAACGACAATTTGAAAAATCCAAAATTTGTGAACATGCTTGGGACCTTGGTCATAAAATACAGTTTCAAAATTCAGTTATATTACACAAAGAAGAACACAACACCAAACGAAAACTAAAAGAGTCTGCTTTAATTTTGTTAAATGAAACGATTGTATCGCTACTACCTCCGTAGAATCCAGTCTTTCCTGGTTGCCGATGATTAAGGAAGAAATTGCTAATGGTCATGTCCTTGTGAACAACCCAATATCGGGATAGTTCATAAGGTTTTTCCTAGGTTTTCCCTTGTGATTTTAATGAGATCACTGAATCAACAAAGTTCTTTGGACGCATTTTTGGCGAGTGCACTATCTTATAAGAAAGTCGCACCTAGGAGCGCCACATAAAGTTCTGAAGATCTCCCTTTCAAATTCTTCCAATTTGAAAGGAACTTTATGATTATATGATCTTTAGAAATTTCTGTGCTACCCTGTATATTACAAATAAAATTCTCTTAGTTACGTCAAATATCAAATAATAAACATTGTCAAATATTTAAATTTACATCTTGGAATTGTACCTTTTTAATCCGTAGTTTCTTAGCCATTGACAACGGGGTCTGATCTAGACCCCGAAACGTTTGGAATATACAGCAATTTCCTTTAAATTGTGGTGTTATTTCCCAATAAACACTTAGACATTGAAAACGATGCCACAAGTATCCTTCAGAAAACAACCAATAATAGAGAAATTAGAAAATATCTAATAAGTCTTCCATTTATAATAATTGTTGAAAAGTTTTAATACCCATACATTTCGAGCACCCAAACCAAACGGTATGCCATAGTTTAGCAATATTTTCTGCACTAAATCATTCAGGATCAAATTTCTCTGAATCAGTGCAGTAATCTGGATCGTTATGGATACCAATAATTTGTATAACCAGGGATAGATCAGGCTGAACTGTAATTCCTGTGTCGGGCATCGTATAAGATTTGTTACATACACGGTTTGTCACTGGAAAAGGTGGATGTTTTCTTAAAGGTTCTGAAACAAGAAAAACCACCGTTTTATGATCTATTTATTACTCCTATAATTAAATACCAAGGAGTTTAAAAATTACACCACTGTACGAAATAAATAGATAAAATTAAATACATTACTTAAAATATTTTGCACTACCAAAGATTTTAAACGTATTTAAAAAAATTCTGTTTAGTACTTCTTCAACTGATCTTGAAGTACAATTAATTTTATATAATTTGATGTAATACACTCTGTGGTATTCAATAAAATACTCACACGATTGAAATATAGTATAGTATATAAACAGATAAAACCTCTTAGAAAAAGGACAAGTTTGAAACACAATTTCCCTGTCTTAGCCAATTAAACTGCAATTTATCATACAAATATGTTTTATGTTTAAGTTTTTGTTAACTATTTTCAGTCAACTCGCGCAAATATATTTTGCCGTGTATTTTTACTTCATAAATACTCTTTGAAGCGACAAGTGTATTTTTACAGTTCTTTTTCACTTACTTATTGGTAATTTGAATTTCGCGATCAGACGCATCTTCTCCTTCATATGCAGGCAATATAACTTAAGAAAACTATGATTTTCTTCAAGTTTATCTGCAAAAGTGGTAAGTAATTTGCGAAGAATCGCACTAGATGACCACCAACATCAAAGTCAAGGAAATCACACAGTAGGTGTACCAAAATTATGACATGTCAATAATTTTTGAGTTTTTTTTTCTTCTGAAATTTTATAAACATCCTATTAATCATTCATCCTTCTTTTGATATTATCATTTCTTATTCTATCTATCCTGAGAGCTCCAAAACTTCTTTTCCAAAATTCCATGCTCTGAATTTGCTTTATTCCTTTATAACCTATATTTTGCCCCCTCTTCAAAAATAGTGTTATTCAATGTGTGTTCAGCGATTACTTGAAAAACGAATTTGGATCGTTTAAACTGGAGTCTGTTCAGGGGCATGCCGAAGTTGTCCCATATTTTTTTCAAAATATAGCTTAGAAAATTTTTTAGAAAATCGGCAAAAACATTTGACCGACTTTCTCATATGATAATCTTTGGTGGAGGCGAAAGTATTAAACAAGAAAAACTATGTTTGGAACTTGAGGAGTAATATATTGAAATTTAATTAGAATTACATCAAAATCATAAGTCGGAATCAAACAGCAAACGTTCTAATAAATAATGTTTAGAGAAAAATTATACACTATAAAAAGATTTACGTGGTCTGAAACGTATATTTTAAGCATTACATGTCAATAAATATGCACTTTGCTTAAAAGAGAAGTACCTTTATTTTTGATGATATATAAAGTTATTATCAAAAAGAATTAATTAAAATTAAGAATCAGGTTTTTTCGCATAATTCTCGTAGTCTTCTGCTTACGCTTCTAGTTACTCGAATACTAAGTTATGTTCAGTAGCGTGCGCGCTGTTATATAGCCGCGGTTCGGCGCTTGTCCGTTGGTAGCATGAACGGTTGCGTTGATTGGCTCTTGGCGCACAGTGGCCACACCTCCCGCATGCTGATTGGTTATTTACGGTTAGGTTTTTATAGGGCAGGGCCCGGCCGGCATGGTGTTTCCAAGAATTCCATAAGGTCTAGATTTCATTGCGTGCGTTTAGACTGTGAAGCAACAATAGGATGTCCACTAACTCAAAACAATTAAATAAATTTTATTTGAGCTATCGAAAGTAATACCTGAAAGATTCCAAATAAAACAAACATTTAATATATGGAGTATTCAAGGAGCACCTAGATGAATGAAGAATTTTGAAAAATCTAATCAAACTCACAATAAATGGTTCATGCAGTTTTTGCTAGCTTTCCCAGTTTGAAAGAAACTTTGTTATTTTCGTACTATCTTCACAACTTTTTATGTGCTATCCTATACATATCAAATTAGAACTAAGTTCTTTTAATTACGTCTATTCATATTGTCAGGCGTTTGAATGTCAAATTGTGTATTCTAAAATTGTCATTGCGAAGTTTTCATCTTCTAGCTGAAACTTTTGGAATATTTGAAATATACACACTTTCTCGTAAGTGTGGTAATACCACCCAACAAACTCAAAAATATAAACTATTATTCCACTAAATTATTACTTACCATTAACAACTGGTTCCAATTATGTTAAACCAGTTATTCGTTCGTATGTTAACTGCTCGTCTGTTGTAATATTAACTTTGATCTCGACTCTGAGTTTATCTTGTATGTCTTGGTATAATGCCAGTTCATATAAAATAAATGAAATTAAAGAAGATGAGTCGAATCCTCCCACAAAGAAGGTAAATAGTTGAGCTGTAATCTCCTCCCAAGTGAGTTGCCTTTGCTTCTACCGAATCCAATTTTGAGGAATTTCTTTGCCTTCTTCAGTATACGATAACATGTAATTAAAAATAGTGTTGTGTTCAATGTTGTTCTTTTTTCGATACTCCGCAACACCTTTAAGTAAATTTTTAAAATACATTTCCACTTTGAAACTCGTTATTCCAATAGATATCAGAAAGTCTCGGCTTATTAAATTTGTTCAAATTTTCCTGCAATCTACACTGAAAACCTTTGAAATTACTTCCTTGAAATCTAGATTGGAACCTGACATTATGTTGAGCTCCAGTCCAAATGTACAGCATGCAACTGAATCCATTGCATAATTTTAAGCTATATTGTTGGCTTCTATTGGTTATTTGAATCAGTTGTTACTGATAAAAAATTTAGCAATATTTTGGAGAACTGAACCATTATAGGAAACATGCTTTTGAGTTTCTCTGAAAATCATATAATGAGATATATTTGTAAAAAATCTTTGTATCAGAAACACCCGCACATATTAGTTTTATTTGTATATTATTACGTTATGATACCAAATTGTTGAGAGAAGGGAAATTTGAGAATAATGCAGTTGACCTAACAACATACAGTATTCTATGGCGTGAACAAGAAAGATGTGGATAGTCTGTACGTTACAGAGGCATATAAAATCAAAAATTTGAATTATAAAGAAATCAAATAGCCAAAAAACGACAATCCTATAAATACGAAGTATTCATATAAAAAAACTTGAGCAAGGCCATAGCCAGCGGTGAAAGTACTGGGAAATTTTATAATTTTTAGTAACTCTATTTTCACATTAACTGTTCGCCAGCCTTCAAAAATATTATTAGTGATAAAATTAAACCTAGTTTTCATTGTTGTAAATAGAGTATTGGTAAATACGTTTTGTAGTTTCTACTATAGAAGGAGATTATGGTACATTAAAATCTATCCTTGGTAAAATTAAACAATTAATTTACAAAAAATTAATAATAGAAGTATCACATTTTTTCTCCCTAATAAAATATAACACATTAATAAAATTTGTTTTAACACATCCGGTAAAGTGATACCATGATTTCCAGTTATTCCACTCCATTGAACATATGATATTGTACCTTCATCACTTGGGCTTCCCTCAAATGATTGAAATCATTAGTAATTATTTATGTAGTTCAGACATTCCAATAAATTTTATGTTTTAAGGTGATATGAATATCGAAATCTGTCTGAGGTATCACAGGAAAACACACTGCACAACTCCCGATTTGCAGTTTCTGTGGGCTAGTTTTCCTGAAACTAATTATTCGAGATTTCAATCACTTGATAAGTGTCAGATAATCTGTTAATTCTTTCGTGTAATTTCTGTCCTAGGATTCACAGGGACACGGCGTTAAACAGAGCACGACTCGGTTCATCTTTTATTTTGTAGAGGAATATATTCCTCAATTATAATAAATTAAAATGTTATACGTTCAATGTGCATACAGTGTGGAACAGCCAAATGGAATACATTTGATAAGGAATAAAGGAGGGCATGTTGGGAAAAACACTTGGACATATTTTTAAATAGATATTTTTCAACAAACAAAAAATTATATAGGGTGTGTCATGTGACAGTGGCCAATACCAAATTCCTTATTTTAAATGCAAGTCCCTGTATGCTATTTATTTTTTGGATTCTTCAGAAAAGTCTAGACATAATTCATGTACAATGTCCTATCTTCAACTGTTTCGAAAATATTAAGTGTTTTCAGATTTATTACAAAAATTAACATTAAAAAAGAAAATTACTTTATTTCACAAATTGGCTACATTACACTAAGAAGCTAATAAGTACTACTGATTATTTCTTAATAATATTTAAAAAAAAAACAAAAAACCATTAATGTCGATGTTGGAAATGTCTTGGCAACAGGCTAATCTGGTATAGAAATGTTTTCTAACGTTACTCAACATCTCTGGCGCGGCTGATCTAATCGCAAGCGTGATTCATCTTTTTAGGTCCTCTAAGTTGAGGGATTTAGTTTTGAATATAGTACTTTTGACATATCCCCACAAAAAGTACTCCAATGGCGTCAAATCAGGAGATCGTGCTGGCCATTCTATCGATCCGCGCCTCCCAATCAACCGATTTGTTAAAATTTGGTTCAGGTACTGCCAGACATTGATTTCGTAATGTGGCGGTGCTCTATCTTGCTGAAACTCCTTTTATGTTTTGCTAATTGTTCCTTGGGACACAGGCCGCAAATTTGGAAAATTTTCGTGAAATAAGCGAGCAACTTCCACTTGTGTCTGTATGTTATCTCTACATAACTAATCATTTGTAGAATTTATTTTGCTCATTTCTGTTAAATGAACCATTTTTCTGATATTACAGTTAACGAAATTCAAACAAAAATAGCACTGACACTGATCACCACTGATCACCAACAGTGTAACAGTTTGCTTCTTCCACCAGTGTAACAACCCTATTCCCTATGCTTACTGTGTAAGGGAGAAAAATGAATAAAGGCCCTGAGAGAAAAAGGGAATGCTGCCACCACCCGAAGAAAATTTGTGTTGGAGAGAAAGACTCCGGGAACCCGTCTCAGTAAATGTTAGCTGAAAATAGATAATATAAAATGAACTTTACTGCTTCTTATCTGCCTTGACTCTCAGTCCTCGGTAGCTTCTGGTTTTCGTCACCTGGCCTCCTCTAAGAGGGTAAGTCCCCAGGCTTCGCAAATGCTGGTGGCTATATGGGAAGAAAGAAGAAGTTAAAAGTAAACAACCAAAAAAAATGACACACATATTGAAGAAACACAAAATGAAATGAAAAAAAATTAGAAACAATAAAATAACCGCAATATGTAACAAAAAAATATAAAAAAAAATTAACCTCAATTGTTGGTAGTTAAACTATACTTAAGGACAAATGTAACTCCCCAAATTATGGTTTTTAATCAACCCAAAAACAAATACGAAAATAATTTTATGGAACACAATATTAATTATACCCACTTATCCTGGGAATGACAGGTACAATTCCACCCTAGTTAAACCCTATCGGTGCCTACTACAATAGGTCTTCCCTTATATCAGCAAACGTTGGTGAGCCAGTTTATCCAACGCATATATGAGTATATCCCCAATAAACATACAATGTATATAAAAAAACAAATTAAGACAAAACCAAATTTAAACAAAATATCACAAAACAAGAAAACAAAATTTTTGCCGCTCGTTCCTTTTGCCGACTCAGGGAGTCAGATGAAATCTTTACCAGTTTACAATCTAGCTGTGCGTACTCCGACGCTACTTCGTCCCTATCACGAGGTCTCTTCCCGGCCGTTTGCTGGTCTAAGAAACCTCTACCCTGGGTTCACAATCTGAACCTACAACTCTACGGACAAACTCACAGGTTTTTGGCACTAACACTCCTCGGTTAGTAAAATATAAAGGTACTCACCGGATGCGATTTATCCGTTAATCCCAAAAAGGTTTACCTGTGAATTAAAAGAAATTATACCTCACTGAATTTGTAACTAGCTAAACACTGATCAAAACACACTCGCGACTTTCGCGTTTCCCGTCCCTCGGCGATAAATTTTATAATGACTCTTTAATTTACTTCCTAGCGCCCTATTTGGACAGGTGAAACGTTCCTCTCTTAGGAGTCTGGTTTCCACCCTTTTTATGTCCCCTATAAATCCGTCGCGCCACGTACGACTACTTTTCTTGAGTTCCGGCCCCGAACTTCCTTGTAAATTCTCTGGACCTTTTCCACGTGAACTTTGGCCCCTCCCATATGGGTACTATCTTCGCGAATAAGTTAACAACAAAACCCCCTACCTCGTGAGTTTTTCAGTGTTCTATTGGCTGCACCTTCCGCCATTAACCGACGGGTTCTACGCACGTGCCTTTCTTCGGCATTTTAAAATTTTAGCACAAGCTTATAATTAAGGACGGCAAAATCAGCAATTTTTCTCTAACTGCGTGTCTACCTGGTTTTTAGCACGTACAAGAGTTCAACATTCTGCTTACCATGAATCGACAAAAAACCCAAAACGAAGGACATACCTAAACTATTCATTGTTTAAATAAATTTATTATAACATGGAAGATATGCAATTTTAGCGACATGGTTCATATTCTGCAATACGAGCGAAATTTTTCTATACGACGTTTTTAGTTTACTTCCGTGAAGAAATATTAAATAACATATATCCGATAAAAGAATAAAAAAAATGTATTATGAATTCCTGTAAACATCCTCGGGATGTTACAAATGCAAGCAGACAACAAGAGCTAAGGCTATCAGTTTTGACCACGATACACTTATAACGGTATGCTGATTTGTCAACTCAAATTCGAACGGTTGTGCGCATTGCGTCACGTTGGAATCAAAACATTCATTACACGATACCCTTATATTATTATTATTATTATTACTTTTATTAATATTACTAAGAAAAATGCATACCGAAATACTAAAGGTACGAACATTAAATATATTGGATTTCCAAAAAATGAGGATTTAGCCAAAACAATGGATAAATGCTTGTTGTCGAAAATATAAAATTAATTTAAAAAATGATAAGTAAAGAGTTCACTATTACTGTTTTAATACAAATGCTAACCTTATAGTTTTTTATTGTCACTGTCTTTTAAACTTTAGCCCGTATATGTTCTTTACATTTTGAGGAGACTTGTTTTGAAGTTTCTATGCGGCAAAGACTTACAAAAATATTCAAAATTTAAAATCAGATGCAGTCCCATTATTACAACTTCCTGATACCTGTCGGAAAAAATGGATTTATACCATTCAAAGAGAATTGATAAGAGGAACCAACGAGACACTGTCAAATAATTGTTACAAAAATCTAATCCGAATGAGTCTTATGTTGACAGATCTAGTGAAAATTTTATTGGAAATATCAAACTTCAGTTTATTAGTGAACTCTTAATGATTGAAACAGCACCTAGTAAATGTTCAATTAATGTTGAATGTAGGTAAATTAAATTTATTTAATTTTAATTTGTATTAACAAATTATTATTTATCATTATTTTCGTGAAGTCACTGAATTAAAAGAGAAAATGAAAATACTTGATAAACAGATTAAAAATCTACTGCTGCAAGTTATTAATGCTAATATGCAACTGCCAAAGAAAATTGGAAAAAAAACTATATAAATTAACAAATAAAAAATAATTCGCATTTGACGTTGTAGTTTTATTTATTCTATTTGTGATTAATTCTCCCTGTAGTTGTTGAAATATTAGTTCAACAAAAGTCTCAAATCATCCTTCACATTTTTTACAGAATATAGATCCACTTGAATACTTTAGTTATTAACAATAATATTATTGTTTTCAAAAGAATCAAGTCAAATACAATATAAGTCGATTTTTTTATTGTTAACAGATAATGTTTTTAAATTTTTGGTACTTCTTAGATGATATAACATATTTTTCAAAGGTAAATGTTGACCAGAAAAATTTTGCCATCACATCTCCTTCAGCAAATGAATAAAAATAAATATCGCTTTTGTCGAAAACATAGAAATGTTCGTTTCATTTTATAATAATTGAGTGGAAACTAACATTTACATTCAATCATTAACTTTTACACATGATCGATAATATATCCAATTCAGTTGTATTACAAAATAGGTCTTTGAAACTAATTATTGATACGAAAACGCTACTCCCTTATGTGTTTAGCTTTAAGAATTTTAAATTTTGACTCCAACGTGACGTCATTTCAGACTGGTGGATGCGCATCGGCGTACCGTTATAAGTGTATCGTGGTTTTGACGAAAATAAACAAAACTGTTTTTTTTTTCAAATCAGTAAAAAGGAACCCAGTTTTTGCTTGCTATCTCAATATCAAGAGCTAAATGGAAATTAAAAGTATGAGTGCAATGTAGCGAATTTGTGAAATAAAACAATTTTATTTTTTTAATGTTAATTCTTGTAATAAATCTGTAAAGACTTAATTTTCCGAAACAGTTGAAGATAGGTGTAGGACATTGTACATGAATTATGTCTTGAATTTTTTGGAGAATCCAAAAAATAAATAATATACAGGGGCTTGCAATTAAAATAAGAAAGTTGGTTTTGGCCACTCTGACATGACACAGCCTATATAATTGTTTTTTTTTTTTGAAAAAATGTGCATTTAAAAATACAAATCAGGACAGATACAATAGTGATCCTATAGGGATTTCCGATCACAAGATTGTACAGGACTCTAAAAATAGGCCAATGGGGACAGTTGATTACACTAAATAATGACAACTAATTTAGAGCCAAACTTATACATCTGGGAATAAATAAGATCATTATTAATATAATTTATGGAAGTTTCAACAATAGACACAAATTTATTATTCTGTTTGTTTATACGGGTTTTCTCACCTCACAACGATTTCTCAATAACAGATAAATTGGTTAATTGAAAATCAAAGTATAGTAGGGACAAGTGAACAATAAAAGTGAATCTTTACCTCCTCAGTTATTTAGATATTACTATTTAATATATTTATGCACTTATTTAAATATAATATTCATACCAGTAGTAAAGACGGGTGATAAGATTTTTCTCATGTCATGCCATTTGTTACCAGTTAATCCAAGAAGGCCTCCTGTTAACGGGTCACTGATTTGGTTTACATAGTATCCATGGCTCATAAAGTTACCAAAATTAGTCGTTAGGATTGTTTTTAGAACATCAAGGTTTGTAATTATATATTAAGGTCTAAAAAAATAATATATCCTCCATGTTTTAAACCCTTTTCTCTTAGAACTTTATATGCTGCTGTGTAAATAATGAAATCAGTCTCTTTAGGACGATATGTGAAAATCCCAGTATGTATCCAAATGCTTCATATATGCACAGATGAGAAACAGAATTGCTGCTACAGCAAACAATAAAATCATGTTGGGGCTCTAAAATGGGAGAGAAGAATACATATGAGTTTATCATAATGGTCTCCCATTAGTGTCATAAATTGTTGGCAAAATTGTCATTCTGTTTTAGATTTATTCTCAATTAAAACATTAGGTACTCAACACGTCAAAATATTTTAATGTTATTAATGTTTCAAATTATATTCTATATTATACTAGCTGACCCGTCTTCGCACGGTTTAGAAACATGGTCGTATTTGAGGTATTTATATTGAACATGTTTTCATTGGGTAGTTTTCACATCCTAAACTTTTTATGGCTACAACGGGTTCTAAAAATACATTATTTTGGGATTTAATACGAGGAGCTATACATATTTGACGTATTTAAGAATTTTGATATTTGATATTGGGATTTTCCCATTTTATTTTTTTTTGTTACTTGTATTTTAACTGCAATTTTTGATGTTTTTGGCCTTGTTGGTATTTTTGAAATTTTTGACATTTTCGATATTATTAAGATTTCAATATTATTGACATTATTAATATTTTTGACATTTTCACAGTTCGGCAGTTAAACACTTTTGACATTTCAGACATTTTCGTCGTTTTACACATTTTTGACATTTTTGTAATTTTCTAGGTTTATACAATTTTTTTTTAATTTTTTTTTTTTGGAATTTATTTTCATTTAATTTCCGACATTTTCTTAATTATTGTCAGATTCATCAATAATTCAACACTTTTCAGCCCCCATCCCTTCCATCAATTTTATATTGGCAAAATGACGAATAATGTCTCTATTCATATGAAGAAAAAACTCAGTTTATCAATTCTAATCCAATGAATATCGGGTACACCTGCATCAATTTTTGTTCCTTAAAAAATATTATATTAAGAAAAGTCGGGGAATGAATAAATTAACTAATTTTAGGCAACTTTTGTTCCATAAAGGTTTTTCTAAAAATCAATTCTTTTCCAGTTTATCGCAAGTGAATTTTCGATTTTTCAATAAAAAAACATGTTTTCATAAGTTTTTCGTAAATAACTTTAAAAATATGCGCTTTGAGAAAAAAATCATTTAAATCAAAAATGTAGCTTATAAAAAAACAAAAAAAAGTTGGGTTTGTGGTTTATGCAGAACCAATGCTAACGGAGTTGTAGCTTGTGGAAATTTTGTTTTTATTTGTCAAAACAAAAATTGAAAGGTGTATCGTGAAATAACTGAAAAATAATGCATTTTCCTGGGAAAGTTCATAAATACTTTTTTAAAGTGCTTAAAAAATCCTTTAATTTGGTTTTTTATAAATATCTCTAGTAATAAAACTAAGCGAGTTATGATATAAATAATTTTTTTTGTTAAAAAAAATTACGAATTACCCCTAAAATTCCACTCCAGTTGAAATTAATTGCTACCACCTCACAAATCACTTGATTTACTTATTTCAAATAGACTCAGAAAGTTTGACCCCTTTAAAGTAAGTAGTATTGAAAACAGTCGAGCCTCAAGAGAATATTGTGTTTTTGCAATTTTGAACAAAATTGTCTTTTTTCAAAATAAAAACTATCAGAAATAGGCAATATTTTGTAGAGTACAAAATTATAGGTTTTGTTTTTTTTTTAGTTATTTTTTTTGTACCATAAAAATGAAGTTATAAATGACCGTTTAAAGTTTGTATATGTTCGTAAATAGTATTACTAGGCCACCCTTTCAGCTCAAGCCCTTTCAAAAATATGGGTTAAATACATTTTCAATTTACATGAGCTTTTAGCTTATAAAAAACCCTACAAACTGGTGATTTGTAAAGTGTAGCAACTGGGGTGGTAGGGGGTAATTTGTACATTTATTTTGTCAAAGAATTAAAAAAAATACCTTATTTATGGCATAACTCGCTTAATTTTAAAGCTAGAGACTTTTATAAAAAACGAAATTAAGTTAAGTACTTTAAAAAATGAATCATAAACGTTTCCTGAAAAATGCATTGTTTTGCAGTTATTTCACAATAATCCATTCAATTTTTGTCTTCTAAATGTTATTTGTGGCATATTCTTGATTATTTTTATGTTTTCTTGGGAAATAACACCACAATTGAAATCAAAAGCTGTATATTGAAACGTTTGGTTTTTCTTACAATACACAGCTTTTTATTTCAATTGTGGTGTTATTTCCCAAGAAAACATAAAAACATTCAATTCTTGTTTTGCGAAATAAAAACAAAATTTCAACAAGCTATTAACGTATTGGTTCTACAGTAACCACAACCCCGACGTTTTTTTTGTTTTTTTTTTAAGCTTTCTTAAAGTACATATTTTTAATGTTATTTACGAAAAAACATATAAAAACATGTTTTTTTGGTTGAAAAATCGATAATTTCACTTGCGATTAACTCGAAAAGAATTGACTTTCAGAAAAAACTTTATGGAACAAAAGTTGATTAAAATGAGTTAATTTATTCATTCCCGGACTTTTTTTCATATAATATTTTTCACATTATATGTTTCACCCCCGAGAAGGGGTAGCATCCCCTCCTCCGGGAAAACAGGCAACCCCCCGCACAGGGTCAACTTTGAAGCAGAGGGAAAGTAGTGTTCAAATCCCAATTTTTAGGATAATCGGTGCTGCTTGTACAAAATACCCGGGAAAATAATCATTGGCAGGACTATAATAGAATTTGTACTAATTGGTCTAATCGGGAATTTCCGCTTTGATTCTTTCGAAGACGTTTTAGACATAGGCTACGCGTTCAACAGTCACCTAAATAATCTTAGAGAAGTATTTGCCTGAATCAAGGATACCAATCTGAAGTTTAATCCTAAGGAAGTGTTTCTGTTTTGCGCGATAGTTCTGAGCAATGTATACTATAAATCCATAGATTTTTTGGTTATTTGTTCATGCGACCGGTAATTTGTAGTAAAGTTTGCTATTATTGTCGCATCGCTCCATAGAACGTCAATAAAGATACTGGAATCGGTCCTGTAAGGGACTGAATTGATTCAGCCGACACTTGTTGGAAATTCATTATAATAATTAACTGTAAGGGACATCTAGCCGAGTAAAAGCTGCTTTATTGTGGAGCCCTATCTTTGCGTTACTCAGAGTACATGGCAAATTCATATTTGACATAGACACCACCAACAGCGTCCTTCCACAAATACAAAATGAAGAAAAGCTAGTGATTGAATACCACATTCATATTGGCTATAATCAATACAGTCAACCACAGTCATCTTTTGTGGCCCTACACAAAAATATTGACACTTTATTGAGGAGACCTTGTAGAAGCAATTGCGTGTATTGCAAAAAAGAAACCAGTTAGCCGACCTAGGCCGATTATGATAATGAAGAAAAGGGGATCAAGACTTCTATTTGAAGAATTCCTCGGCCACTCGGTTTTTGGTATAGTAAAATGAGTACAGGACTGAAATAATACCGAGAGGATTACAGTAACACATCATTCATAGGAAATATATACAAGAAAGCTACGTCAAACCACGATCTCATATAATAGTGAGAAATCAGACTGAGACGGAGATAGTATCTCACCAAAACAAATTGCAGCAGCTCCGGGAATGTTTTTTTTAAACAAGCAATAGGAACAGGTTGAAATCAATAAATATTGATAAACAGGAACTCAGTCACCTTAGATTAGCTGACGAGATAATGTTGGTTAGGTTAGGTTAGGTAAGAGCAAGAGATAACCAAACGTATGTGACCCAATATGTGCCAAAAGATTGACACTGATTAAAAATCGTTCAAAAATTTACGAATATCACAAGAAGCAGACGTTACAGAGAAAATTGTCACCATAAAGAGGAATTGACCAGTCATGTCGGCAGGACCCATGGTGTTGTTCTGCATCTTATTAGGATTGGTTTCACCCAGGCCGCTCAGACAGAATGCCATTGAATTATCTAGTATTATATCATGAGATATAAATAAACGCGACTTCATATAAGTGATAGTTAAATAAAGACGTTGTGGTTATTATTTTCGAGATAAATTTAAAAATAGTAATCTGATTGCTGAAACTTGTATGAGTATTATAAACAAAGTATGGAAAGCAAGAGACAAAACAACTATTGAAATAAATAAACATGTATAGTGAAATAGGAGAAATTAATAAGACCCAAAATTAAAAGATAAAAATAAGTGTAAATATGAAAATTGCACCGGAAGACAATGTCAATATTGAAAAAAAAAATCAAAACGACTAGGCTCAACCACAGAACAAACTGATTTGTCGATTTACGAACTGGTAGAAGTGTTAGTGACATATTGTTATCTAGTTGTTTCACAAAATAAATAGTCTCTTCGAGGTGGCATTCTTTTGTATTCAAAACAATGTATATGATATATATTTTTTCTTGTCAAGAACGTTCATCAGTTGCACTTCCCGACCAGAAACAATATATATCTTACATATTGTTTTGCGTACACAAGAATTGCACCTCGAAGAGGGTATTCAATATCTCTCACAGGTGAAGTAACTTGAATATTTCATCCTGACATTCTAACCTAGGGATTACGAAAGAACAGCAATTACACGAAACGGCTCCAAATTCGGAACAACTGTGTTCTAGTTTACCCGAAAATCCTAGATGTCGGTCTTTACATCTCGCGTATACAAAAATAAATATGATCGAAAAAACAAATCTACTGAGATATGGAAAAAATACCTACAAATGTAATTTATAAGTTCTTAATAGAACTCTTTTAATTTGAGTAAATATAAAAAGTTTTAATGTATGATCACAATATTAGTAAAATATGTATACAAAATTGAGGAACAAAATTAAAACGATATAAGTTGTTGTAGTTATGGATGCCAACGGAATGTATAGTTAACTGCATATAAAGTTAAGGAATACTTGTATATACGTTTATAGAAGTTGAAAAATTTCCTTTAAAAGAATTACAAAAAAGTGGACAAGTAACAAGTAGACCACACATTAGGAAGGCATAGATAAATAAATATTTGCGGCTTTTAATTAAAATCTGAGAAAATAGGAGAATTATTTATTTATTGAGTATACAATAAACATAATTTTTTCACAGCTCTAAAAGGAATATCCATAATTAACCTATATGAAGTCAACTTAAAAATTTCATACGGGTATTATGTAAGGATAATAAAAATAAAACACAAAATTATTTCTTAATCTGGTTGTTGTATTAAATAGAGATTTTAGTATTATTAGTACTAACTTTTAAAGTTACCCGATTGTAATTTTTTTTTAAATTTACATTTACTACTAATATTTTAAACATATTTTTTTTCTTTTAATTTACAGCTCTTCAGCTCAAAAGTTAACTCAGTCGAGCGATCAAGTAATTTATATTTTCAAACCCTGTTGTTTACAATGAAATATAATAAAAAGTGACCCTTGTAATAATTTGTTTGTGGAATATTTTTCGGTAACAATTGTTTGTTATGTAGAGACGTAATAAACTGAAATGCAAATTTTAAAAAGAGTCATAAATTCTAAAAGTTCAATTAGTTAGAATAAGCATGTTGCTGAACATTCATAGTACACAATTTAATTACTTTTATGTTTTTTTGGGCAATAACACCACAATAGAAATAAAACGACGTATATTGCAGGAATACCAAACGTTTTAAAGTCTATTGTGACTTCGTTGACAACGAAGTCAGAATAGAACTTAATATTATAAACTATTCTTTTGACGATGACTAATATTCCAGTATTAGTTACCACAAAGTAATAAATTTTTGAAAAAAATCCACTTCTGACCAGTTTTTCTGAGTTTACTCGGTAAAAAATGTTCCAACCAGGATGTATATATATTCATTAAGGAGGATTTCTTATTCTCTACAATTTCCTGTAGACGGCATTACGATTCCTCGATTACTTTTCGTTATATAAGCAAATAATTTGGTCAAGTGCGAGTTGGACTCGCATTGTAAGGGTTCCGTACCATCTTCAAGATTCGCTGTAGTTAGTTTTCTAATTTGGCCCCCAAAAATTAACATTAGAGTTTTATTTTACTAATAAACTTTCAGGGAAGCCTTTTATAATCTATTGTCTAAATTTTGAGGCTCTATAGATTGGAAGATAAGGGCAAAATAGGTCAAGTTTTAAATTATAAATTATTACATCTGTTATTCAGATTATTTAAAAATACAAATAAAATATATTTTTCAAAATTTAAATAGTATAGTTTCTAAAATGGGAATTAAGTCGATGTTTAATATCTTTGCTAATATCTTTTAAACAAATGATTTAAAAATATGATATATTTGTAATTCACATAATGAGTCTTTTATTTGATTTGTTACATGATTCGTTTGAAAATTGAATTTTTATTTTCCATTTAATTGTATAATTTGTCCCTAAAATTACCATGGAGGTTTTCTAATAATTTTACTTATAAATCTCAAGTGAGACCCAGTACCCCTAATTATTTTCAAAATTTTAGGTAGTATGGTTTCGGAAATAAAGCGAAAAATGAGAATTTTTTATATCTTCATGTTAATATCTTGTAAACAATTAATTTTAAAAATATGAAAAATATATATTTGTATTCCTCATAACAAGCCCCTTCATTTGATATATTGCATGACACGTTAAAAAAATATTTTTTATTTTTTGTTTATTTTTATAAATTGCCCCCCATTATTAATATTAAAGATTTATTCGTATTTTTCCTGTAAATAAAAAAATTAGGTCTTATAGTTTGGGGAATAAAGGGGGGAATGGGTAATTTTTTAAATATTTTTTTAATATATTTTAAAATAATTATTTAAAAAAATAAAAAAAAAATATTTGTATTAGTCATAATGAGCCCTGTGATTTGATATATTACATGATACATTAGAAATAATTCTCCTTATTTTTCCAGTAAAGTTCAGGTGAGGCGCTATACCTATATTTTTTTCAACATTTTACAGCTTATGGTTTCGGAGATAAGGGGGGGGGAATGGGTAACATTTTTTATATTTTTGTTAACAACTTTTAATTAATTTATTTTAAAAATATGAAAAAAATATATTTGTTTTCGTCATAATGAGCCCTTTCATTTGATATATAACATGATGGGTTAGAAACAATTTTAATTTTATATTTTCCATTTAATTCTATAATTTGCCCCCCAAAATAAATATTAGGGGTTTCTCCTTAATTTTCCAGTAAAGTTCAGGTGAGGGGCTATAGCTCAATTTTTTTTCAAAATTTTCCAGTTTATGGTTTCGGAGATAAGGGGGGGAATGGGTAATTTTTTTTATATTTTTGTTAATATCTTTTAATTTATTTATTTTAAAAATATGAAAAAAATATGTTTGATTTCGTCGTCATGAGCCCTTTCATCTGATATATAACATGATGGGTTAGAAACAATTTTAATTTTATATTTTCTATTTAATTCTGTAATTTGCCCCCCAAAATGAAAAGTAGAGGTTTCTCCTTATTTTTCCAGTAAACTTCAGGTCAGAACCTATAAAACTATTTTTTTTTTCAAAACTTTACGTTTTATAGTTTCGGAGATAAGGGGGGGGGGGAATGGGTAAATTTTGGCATATTTTCTTTAATATCTTTTTAATTAATTTTTTTTAAAATATGAAAAAAATATATTTGTGTTCCTCAGAATGAGACCTTTCATTTGATATATTACATGATGAGTTTGAATTTTTTTTTTATTTTTAAATTTTTATTTAATTCTATAATTTGCCCCCTAAAATTAACATTATTGGTTTCTCCTTATTTTTCCTGTAAAGTTCGGGCAACTTTTTATATTTTCTATTTTTTTCAAAATTTTAGGTTCAGTAGTTTCGGAGATCAGGGGGGGGAACGGTCGATTTTTTTAGTTTTTCCCCACAGAAGTACCCCTAAAATCAAAATTTCTTCTTTTGCGTTTTGTGCTCCTGATCAGGTCACCAAACTATACCTTCATACCAAATTTCAACCTCTTCCGTCCAGTAGTTTAGGAGAAAATTGCTGTGATGTGACAGAGGCAGAAATCCTGAGTGATATTATAAGGGTATCCGTATACTGTATATACGGAACCCTAAAAACAAAAGTAATTGGTATTTATGGGGGTTTTTATTATTTAAATCGTTTACTTCTACGAGTTTGCTGTTAAAATATTATCAATAATTATCTGTTACTGTTACTGTTACTGACGTGATGGTATTAGCGAATTGCTGTTGAATTTTATGCCCGAAAATGAGTTAATTTTGCAATATAAACTCATTTCAGTTTTTCAGCTATTTCTCCCAGTTTCTAGATATTTCGCCATAAATCTGATAATATAATAATTTGTTAATGTCTGATCAAAAAGTTCAAGAATTATTTGTGGAAGCTAATAAAATAAATTATTTTGAGTACCTAATTTTTATGTAATTTTCGGATTTTTATTATTTTATATGATGTAGGTTTTACTGATGGTTCAAACCGTCGCGTTTTGCGATTTGAAGGAACAGCTTCGTTCGCCAAAAGTATTTTCAGACTAAATTTCATTTTAAACTGGATGTAGATTTTTGTCATCACCCAGTAATTATGTTTAGAATATAATTCGCTTTTAGGCTGAAAAATCAATCTACCACATCTTACAGTTACTTTATACAATTTATTTAAATTTTGATGCTAAATATTTTGCTTTTATGGATAGGTATTTGTCATTGGTAATTTAAATTCATTTAAATTGTTAAATTATTTAACCGTGGAAGTAGCTGAAGTATGAATTTAGTCAATTAACACACTTATCAGGTGTACCAATTCCAGAAATAAACCAAAGTATTAAACTTGTATGGATACTCTTGAAAGGAGTTCAATAGTCTTGAAGTCTAAAATGCAAGTCCACGTCAACAAAAAAATATTTGTTAAATGTGTTCTAGTAGTACTGGGATACCATAGTGAAACCTGTCTTCAATACCAAACTAAATTGAAGTTAAATAAAAGTTTGTGGAGAGACGTATGACTGGAATGTAACAAGAAGGGACCAACAAATAATAAAGTACATGACAATAAATTGATGTAATCCAAATAATACAATCACGGTAATGTCAATGGACATTTGACAAGATGGCAGACAATAAAGGGGCAACAAAAATGACTGAGTGGAATATCGGGTGTGAAAACACCAAACTGACAATACAAAAAACTATCAACAGAAGCACACAGAAGGATATAATAAACTAATATGGAAACATTTCATTGTATGGTCTACAATGAAATAATGTTAGCTGAATGTGATGATGATGGAAAGATCTATCTTTTCTTAATCACCCTGTACAAATATAATTCAACTCTACGCGATGTTGCAACCGCCCTGTAAGTATTAATCCTCTCCACCCTATTTACTGTTTCTATTTTTGAATTGTTTAAATCTATAATTTTACTTCACCCCATATGTCAAGTATAAGCTACTACTTATGTTCCACACTATGTAACATTTTTTTAACCACCTTCTATAACTATAATTCCACTCCACCTTATATTACAATCATCCCGTACATGCAACTGCTTCTAACAATTTTTTAACCTTTCGCCCTAAAACTACATATGCTCATTTCACCCCTTTTTTAAGTTGTTTGATAAGTTACTTGCAACAATTAAATTTCAAGGTCAATGATGATTCAAATGTAATGTTATTTAAAATATCCAAAATTAATAACATTACTAAAATGATATTTCCCAAATTATGTTTTTAAATTTATAATTGTAAATATAAATGAAAATCAAAATAATACATCGTTTTAAAACTTCAAATGTAAATACCTGATTCACTTTCATACTTTCATTAAAGTGCATTCACTTTACTCCCTCAATTTGTTTTTATTGATGACTGCTGCTCACCTTATTATCCACTGCTAATGGTCCCTGTTACAATTATACTTTTATTGCTAATTATATTTGTTCCCAATGTAAAATTTTTATTTGCTTTCAACTTTCCAAAATTGGATTCTATTCTTGATGTCAATTACTGATATTTATCTGCTGCTGGATTTTAGTACATAACTATTTACTTGTACTGTTATACCTCCATTACTTTTGGATATAATTATTTTTGTTCAAATTTCAATCACTTTTTAACCGACTTCCAAAAAGGAGGAGGTTATCAATTCGTCCCGTATTTTTTCGCTTTTTTTTGTATGTATTTCTTCTCCTGTGGTGCACCGTTTTGAACGAATATGGTCTTGTTTAATAGAGTATATATCCGGATTGGTGACACTTCAAATTTTGGAAAAGAATTCTATTGGTAAAGTGATAAAATTTGTGAATGAACACATGCGTGCATGGAAATCGACCAATATCCCTAATATTTTAGTCGATTTTTCGATAACTTCTTATGGATGTGTATAGTTTTTTAAAGTTTAATCTATTAAGGAAGATCCTTAGGTGATCTCATATACTTTTCTGCGACGTGCAACTTGCAGTTTTGCAGAAAAACGCTGAAAATTCCAAAATTCTTATCAAAAATTTCATCGAAATGACATAAAGGACATTTCCTCACAAATATTTTAATTCCAACGTAATAGTGCGGTAATTTTAGGCACTGAAAGTTTTAATTACGAATTTGAAAATTTTCTATGTACATCTCAAGCATATATGTAATAAAGCATAGTATTTTCGGCTCCTTAAATCAATGAGTACCAAGCTCGTTTTGTTTGTATACCAGGTAAATACCTATTTAAATGCAAATTTTTTCATTTTACGGTACTTTTGGTTGTCACATTCTCCCGGCCTAATAGAAAATTCAGTGACAACACAAGTCAAACTTTAAACTGGTACTTGGTGGCTTATAGACAGGGTGTTTAGTTGTAGCAAACAAAATCACAAAGTAAAGTGGTAGAAGGAGTTGCATTTATATGAAGATTGAAATATAGGACGGACTAGAATGATAGTGGTCCGTAGGCAGCCGTATATACAGGATGGTTGGAATATAGGGTGGACAGGACGCAAAAAACGTATAAAAATGTTGAAAAAATGTGAAATTAAAATTATATAGGGTGATTAAAAAACTGTTATATGATGTGGACATAAGCAAATCATATACAGGATGGTTGAAATATATGCTGGAGTTGAATTATATTTATACAGTGTGATTAAAAAATTATTTCTTTTATAGCCCATACGAAGTTGCATAAAGTGTGGAGAGGAATTAATGTTACACAGGGCGATAACATAAAATGTTAAAAAGGAAATAATTTATGGGGTAGCCCACAAGGAGTTATATACCATGGTTGAAATATAGGACCGATTTGACTCCGTAAATATAGGATGGATTCTAATCCGTCCTATAGTTTACAGAAGGCAGCTAACAAATTTATGCTTGTCCGTGGGCAGTCGTATGTACAGGCTGGTTGGAGTGGAATTATCTAGTTATACAGGGTTGCCAAAAAAACTTGAAAAAAGGTTACATGGCGTAGTCCATTAGGCATAAATATATTTTGGGCTTATTAAGTGAACGCGTACTAGTACATTTTGTTTGTAAAGATTTACCTGTCAATTTAAATGATAAAGTATCATTGTGTAATGTTGAGGCTTTCGATGTTACCTGGTTCTGTCTATTAAGATTATACATACAAAATAACAAATAAAGAATGAAAACTACCTGAGTTCAAAAAAAACTAAAAAGTTGAAAATTATTCTTTTTACTTCAAAATTATGTATAGTTTATAAAACATATTTCCTTGTGGTTAAGTTAGAAAGATACCATTGAATAAAACATTTAAAAAATATATATAACCGACTTCTACCTATAACTAAAAAGCTAAAAATAATTATAACAAAATACAACTCTAGCAAATAAATAACACATTCAATGTTGTAAGGTACCTACCCAGGAAGTAAAAAATGTAAACATTAAAAGGTGCTCATTCTGTACAAATTAATTACCTACCAATCTAGTATATTTTTTATTTATTTATATTTTAGATTTGCTTGGCACCGACTTCAAAAATATACTAGATTGTTAGGTAATTAATTTGTACAGAATGAGCATCTTTTAATGTTTACATTTTTTACTTCCTGGGTAGGTACCTTACAACACTGAATGTGTTATTTATTTGCTAGAGTTGTATTTTGTTATAATTATTTTTAGCTTTTTAGTTATAGGTAGAAGTCGGTTATATTTTTTTAAATGTTTTATTATCAAACTTTTTAAATAATGAACCTTTTTGACTTTTTGACAAGAACTGTCATTTTTTGCTAACAGTGTTTACTGTTACACTTGCAAATTTAGACTCTTCTTTACAAGCTGTCAGTTCTTACTTTTATAGTTTCTAATTTTGACACAGAACTGCATTTTAAACTTTTTAAATCAGCAATTTTGAAATCCCCTTTTTATATATAATACTCATTTTTTTATATTTAATTTCCTATCTAACCAGATTCCTAAAATACCTTTTACTTTTCTTTACAATTGCAATTTTTACTTTGCGTTTCGTGCTCATCATTTTCGCACCTGCTGTTTTGAGTTTAACCTGTACTAAAATTCTAATAAAATTTTCATTGTTGGCACGAAACATATTATCACCTGATTCCCCGTTCTGTATTTGCTCTGTCCTATGATTTTCAATGTATTTCGATCGGTAGAACTGTCAGAATCGCTCCAAAGTTTTACCATGACCACGGTGTAATAAAAAGGTGATGCAACGGAGTCAGTTGAAGTGGTTAAGAATGTCGCATTAGTAAACTAAACGTCCGCAAGAGGCCTCCAACTGGCTGGTCCCGTTCCTTAGCAACAGCGGAATCACGCCGGGATCAAAATTTTTCATGTTGAAATAGTATTACATGACTCTTAATAAATTTATGTTTACAATATTAAGAAATAAAAAATAATTTCATATAAATATGTATGAGTATGTATAAAAACTATTTTTCCATTAAATGATAAAAAATAGCGACATCACGTCAGATCAGATGCCTAAATTTGACAGCGCTTATTTACGATGTTAATTTATAATTTATTTGTGTCTATTTAATTTTAGCATAATGTAAACTCAAATTCATGGATCTATTAATTAATATATATAATGAAGTTTCATAATAAGAGCGGAAAGTAGTTTTAAAGCATTATTTTGTATAGATAATTGCTTAATATTTTAAAGATTTATATATTATACTTATTCAAGCCATTTCAAATAGCAGATGAAGTTTATAATATTAATCAGGATATTGGTGCAAGATATTAAAATTAACAAAGGGGGGGTTTATGCATTGGTGTGTCGGAAGAGTGAAATGTGTATAATTGAATTCAGAAAGTTAATATTTTAATACCAAAAACAGTTTAAATGATATTCTGTAAGTAGTTATTTTATCACATAGTTCAGAGTTTCATACCCCAAACAGAAAGTATTCCCAGTTTTCTGGGCAATAAATATTCAGAGCAACAAATAATGGATGTAATTTTCTGCAGCAGAACTAAAGTAAAAGACCATATTGAGAGTCGTGAGTGCAATATATATTGGAGAATGTAAACGTGCAAGACGTTGAAGAGCAAATATTTCTATATTGAATTATATAAAAATATATTATATTTGTAGTAATCAGTGAATTTTTAAGCAAATTAGCATATTAATCTAAAAAAATGAGTAGCTCCTCCAGGGTTTTTTATGCAGTCATATTGAGCACAGTCATAAGATTGCCCTAGGTGAGAGGTGATCTACTTCCCATACAACAGCCAAATCTGAATTTCGTCTTATCACGTCGAAATCGTCTGAGCCTCATATGTCCAACATAGCCACTTTAACAAATTTGTATTTGGCACTCAAACACGACATCCCATTGGTCATTTTGGTTTTGTCAAGTTTTGCATCAGTCCAATTGAGCCACAAGTTGTGGAGTCAACGGTAGCACCAAAATGAGTCTGTAAGCTCTCAACCCCATTCCCAGCAGCCAGGTATGATGATCGAGTGGTATTCTTTGATATAATTATCCCGATTGGTTGGTGGAAATTTCCTCACAAAAATGGGAACATAAAAACAAGCGCATGATCTGCCTGCTTGTCTTTTAAATTTTGCAGTGTATCCTCCCAGGAAATTAACGCACTAGTTTCGTTTTCAGATGTTCTTTTGTGGGAGGAAATGTCCTTCCCAAAGTCCAGCAGTCTCACTGTTTCAACATTAACGCTTAAGCCTCGGCGGACCTGTTTTTCATCAAAAGCTAAAATTCCATACCGAGCTGTTGGAGTGTCCTGGCAAATTATATCTATATTGTTTTTTTAAATAACCAAAAAAAATTGTCATCAAATCCTACTCCAACATTAGAATTTTTTAAGTATTTTTTATTGTGGATTGACAAGGGAGAGGAAGGATATTTTGATTTCTTAATAGGTAGTAAGTAGTAGGACTTTTAGTATGCAACAATAAACAATTAAGAAGCCATTCGGAACTGTATCTACGGCTTGTACATTGTTTGAGTTTACTCGTGCGCAGAATCTCATCTGTGACCATTCTCTATAAGGTGACATAAAAGTGATATAAAATAAAGCAAGAAATTTTTGAAACAAATTTATTAACCATTAGCAACACTCATTAACATTTGCTACTAGACTTATTTGTAGGTATGCACAGTGTGACCCATTTCAACTAATTCCATCCTTTCAAAATCTGTGTTGGTTGACCGATTTTGATGTAACTTTTTTTAAATGATGTCTATTTTAAGGAAAGATATGAATGTTTAAATCTAAAATGAAAAGGCTTACTAGATACAAGTTCTTACAGAAATGTTTAAAAACAGATACAATTGTTTCATAAAATGTTAAATAATAACGGAGTAACCAACAATGATATGCAGAATGATTAATGTTACTTATTCTAGTGCTGGTGAAAAGTCAGTGAGAATATATTTTTTTATAATTGATGTTAAAGTGAATAACTAGTTTAAAAATTCCTATATCTATTAACTGAAATCTAATAAATAAATGAATTAAAAAACAGCTGTTCAAACACCCTGAGTATTCTGATTTGGATGCTGGGATTAGTCGTACACTACATCGATGTGCAAAACAGTGTTTTATTTACTGATTATTGATTTTTGTTATTATGAGAATGAAATTTTTAAAGAAATACAGTTTATATAAAGTTAATTTATATTCAAATATTTGTTTTAAGTCTTTTGGTTTGAATGGTTGATTCAGTTTTTGAATTAAAAATTGACCAAAATTTAAAAAGTAAAATCGTTTTAATATTTTATTATTTAACACTTCTATACAATTTGGTGCCAAGCATGGTCGTATACCCCATTTGGCACGGGAAGTAAATGGCCAGATTTTGACTTTTGGGCTGAGATATTAAATGCTGAGCACAAAAATAATTTAAATGTACGTATTCCTGCTTTTATTATTCCGATTTTCTAAAAAACAATTGTGTTTTAGAAAAAGGAATGGAATCATCTCTGATGCTAACTTAAATATATTACAATTTAAAATAATGAAATTGATAAAGTCGTTTCGGATAAATGAGTGGAAATTCATTCCCTTAATAACAGCTTTTATCTGATTTTCGAGAAAATTATAAATTGTACGTTAAGTGTTGTTATAATACATAGCAGTTAAAATTACCAAAATTGGTTAACTGTTTTGAAGTAAACAATGAGCATCCATAAAAAATAAAACCCCATGAAATGATAACTTACTCCTTTTTATTCTATTTCTGAAAAGGAGGATGTTATTAATTTGTAGGCATCTGTTTTTATTTATGCTCATTGATTACTCAAAAATGGCCTACTCAATTTTGATGATTTAAACTACGTTGTATTAAAGAAAATTACAGGAAATATAATTTTCTATAATGCAAGATTTATCGTGTTTGATGGCATAAGCAGTTTCCTGTTGAATGTTATGTAATTTAAAAATACATACATGCACAATGCACATATACTAGGGTATATGTACTTTGCAAGCTTATGGTTATACAAAGAAAATAGTTATGCCCAATTTCAAATTAGAACTAAAACGCTAAACATGAAAATAAAAAAATAAATAAATAACAAACTGCACAATAACCATACAACTGAAATACTGAAAACTGTTAGCAAAAAAATAACACTATGCAATGAATGAATCACATATTCACATTGTCAGATACACACACACACATATATATATATATATATATATATATATATATATATATATATATGTACCAAGCCACAATCAAGATGAAGTAGTTTTACTTGGTACCAAATTCTGGAATATACAAGACTGGTAGGTAATTTATTTGTGCAGAATGTGGACCTTTTATTGTTTACTTTCATTACTTTGTGTGCAGGTACTTATCTATCAATTGAGCTTAACAACTTTAAATGTGCTATGTACATACAATATTGTATATGTATAGTATAATAGCAACTTAAAAACAAACTTGATATGTCATGTTTGGAAACATGAAACAAAATGCAAGATCACAGAAACATTACTACAAACTTCATTCTTAAATTAACAAAGTTGTATACTTGCAGTGATATTGTCTCATCCCTATCTTGACATATATGATATAGCAATTTAAAATCAAAGATAAATCGTGATACAAACTTAGAACTAATAATTTTGCCTGCAAGGTTTGGACAACTGTACACACAGAAAATTATTTGATTCTTACTAATTAATCATGGTTTTGTATATGTGTCAATAAATCCCATCATTACTTAGTTGATGGTGGATGCCATTACTTTGATATACTATCATTATGATTGTAGAAAAACAAATTACTTTGTTTTATATTACTAATTTATTTATTAATTAAATAAACATAAAACACCCTGACCAGTATCAAAAACAATATGCCATTTTCAAGTGGAAACAAATTAATGAATGACAACAAAACATTTTGAAACAGACCAGAGGGTCTTGTCTATAACACTAGGTACATGTTGATTTCTTGAAAGGATTACATAAATATCAGAGTTTTGTGGACAAGACTGTTGAAATAGAAATAAAGTGGGAAATCCTTTGAGAAAATTTAAATATATTATTGACAATTAATTAATTAAAAATTTCAAATGGGATGCACTCTTGAAACTCTATCTGCTTGTTAAGTAGTAAATTACAAGAAACGGAATTAGAGCATCAAAAGAGCACCCTATTTGAAATTTTTAAGTAACTAATAGTAAAAAATGATATTTATAAATTTTCTTAACTGGTTTCTCACTTTGTTTCTATTTCAATAGTTTTGTACACAAAAATCCGATATTTATGTAATCCTTCCAAGAATTCAATATGTAACTACTATTAAGACCCCCAGGTCTGTTTCAAAATGTTTGTTGGCATTCATGAATTTTTTTGTTTGAAAATGACATAGTATTCCTGATACTAGTAATGTTTTTATGTTTATTTTATTAATAAATAAATAAATTGGTGATATAAAACTAAATCATTTTTCTACAACCCATCATTAGAGTCCACAAAGTCCAATAAACATTTTGTTCAAATTTTGAATAAAAAAAATTTTGGACAGCTTTTTAAATTATTTGTTCAAAAATCCAATCCTGTGGGCCTTTATTTTCATAAGGAAACATTCAAATCAAGCTGTCATCATCATTGAGTAAACCAAAACTTGGTGATGATGACAGCTTCACTCTTGAAACATGCATCAAGTGCAAAAATAAAAGTTTGGTGTTAAGGTACAAAACATTGTGTTTATACATCTATAAAAGTCACATAAAAAATTAATCAATATGTAAAGATTTAAGATGAGTGGCACCAATCACAATGAGTCAGTCTATAAGTATATTGAAATAGTATTTAGTCAATAGATTTCATGATTTTGATATAATAATGTGTTCCACCTTAATTATAATTTTCAGATTTCAATCTTGATAAAGTTGATTTAGCTCTTGGGCTTAAGGGCAAGAAGCCAAATTGTTCTTTTTTATTTCTTACATATTTCCCCCAAACTAAAATATACAGATTCCTTTCAATTCTGTATATTTTGACACAATTAATGCACACATTCCTGTTTTCTAGAAATATCGCACACTTTCTATGTCTCCAAACATATTTATCCTTAACAGCAGCATGTACAATTGTATCTGCTTATACAGTAACAGGTGGTCCTCCAGCACAAATAATGTAAGTATCTACTCTGCACAAGATCTGTTCCAATTCTTCAATACGGCTTGGTTTTACATTACATCCCAGCTGAACATTTTTCTCTTGGAAACAAACAATTAATTTATCATCTCTTCATTGTACCTACAATTTAAATAGTGTAATATCTATAATGCATTAAGCAACAAAAATTGTATTAGTATGTAATATTTTTAAGCTTACTATTTTAGTTGCAAAACCCTTTAACTTATTATCATCAAAAGGATTTGTTAGTTCATCTGCATACAAGACAAGGAGAGCACCTGACTTTGGATTACGATTAATACACCATGCAATATTTGGTAACTCAATAGTTGCACTATCTTCCATAAGATTTGTTCTTAAAATTTTGTATAAATCTTCTTCATTAACAGAGTTCATATGTTCATTATCTCTACTTTCTGAAGTGCTTTGACTCATATCTTCATTAGTGAGATGGAAATTTTTATTAACTGTAATTTCTAAACCTCTCTCATCCATATCCTAAGTTTCTTCAGTACTGAAATAATAATGAAATATTAATCTATTAGGTGTAAATAATTTTTTGTCACTTTAGTGTTTCTATTAAATTGAAAGAGTATTTGGTTTTGGTACATTTTGTTACTGAATTCAAAGCTACAGGAATATGAATACATTTTTACATGACACCAGGAATTTGGAATGAATGAAGTGAAATTGGATTATAAAATAACATACCTCAATACTGTCTTGCATCCTAACATCAACACCTGTACTGCTGCATTTAAGTAATTTCATGTGGGACTTCATTCTGTACATTGCTTTCCTCACTTTAACAAGCTGGAAGTGCTCCTTTTTAAATATTTTTCTTTTGTATTGACAATGAAATAATTCAGTGGCATTTTTAAATTAATATCCAAAATGTAATCTAGTAATACATATTAATTCCTACAAAAAAACTTTAATGAACTTTATACATCTTTTCAATGTTTTTCAAGACTCAAAATATATCTTATACAGTTATACATCTATTTTCAGTCATTCAGATTGTTCCATCGTTCAAATAAGCGTTTTTATTATTCATACATAATCGTGAAGGTACTTTTATGTAAAAATTACATGTATACTCACATTTAAAACGCCCGCACCATTGTATTCACGATAACATCGACTTCGAATATGAAGTGGCGAAAAATGTTTTTCGCAAATGCGTGCTGCTCCTTTAAAGTCACAATTCCGTATATTTTTCCACTTTTCTTTTTAAGTCTTTTGGGACACGAAAGCCCGCTAATTTATCTGGATTATTTTTTTCTCGAATGTTACAATTCGGTACCGCACAATGCCAAACCATTTTTTAAAATGTGCTGCAAAATATATTATACTAACACTGCACTAAAGCAACCAAAAATACTATCAAATATCCAAAGACAACAATTAATGACAACCACAAATTATTCAGGATGCTTTGTGATGACAACAATGGCACAATGACCAATGACAAGAGAGCAAATGGGACCGGACACACAGAGCCCCTGCCGGTTATTAGCGCAAGTAATACGTCTTTTTTAACCAAGTCGTAGCATTGCGATAGGATAGGCGTTACACCACCTGTTTATTACACCGTGTCCATGACATCTAATTTTGATTTGGTTATTTTGTGTGGAAATAATGTATTTTTAAAGTTTATTTACCCCAAAATACATTACTAAGATTCTAAAATTTTAAATTATTACCCCTATTGTGCCTAAAATATGAAGTTACTATAAATCTGGACGATAACATTCTGCTCCTTTCAGATCAGTTGTTTACATCTCTAATTTAAGGTAACATTTTATATTTTCTTTTCGTTAGATGTCTTCATTGTAATATATCAAACCTATAGATTATTGTTATATGTTCATTTCAAATCCTATTTTTTTTAAGAAATTCATTTGAAACTCTCAGATTTGTTATTTTCAAAAATGAATTTGCTGTGCGGTTTTAGTTGTATAAATCATTTCCAAATTACCAGTTTATAGACTAGTTTTATAATTTAAACATTTCTATTCATGTCTTGATCTTTAAATTGCATTTGATTTATCATAGTTCTTTTACATTACTTGAATCACCCGTACAACATTTCTATTGCCTTCAGTATTGGTTTATATGTTACAATGGATTATTTACTATCTCTTAATATACTATTTCATTCATCTAAATATAGTTATTTATTTGATTTTTATGTTTGGTCAATATTTCCATTTCAATTTCCCAAAAACATTTTTGGCTAAAATATTTTTTAAAATGTCAGATATTGCTCAAAACGATTTTTTGAAATAAATATGTCACCGTGACAACTGTCAACCTAATTTTTCAGTCAGTCTGACATAACACTAATATATTATTCAATTTTTTTGTAGGTTATGTGTATTCTTTTAATATCAATTTCATTTTAATATACTGAGCCTTTTTATTTTTTTTTCAGATACTTAGTTGCTGTTCGGGAAATCAGACTCAACAAATTATTTAAATTATGATTATATAACTATGTACAAACTGTATAATAAATTATATTATTTAAGTTGTCTCTGTTTAAATATTAATTTGCAATTCATGACTATTTACAACATTATATACATGTCTTGGTTTTTCCATCGTGTATGTCGTTGGACACAATATAATCTTAAATATTTCAGCAATTCCCGTATGTATATTCTTTCTGGATATTCATTAGGATGTCTGATATCGTAATTCCCTTTAGTTTGCTTCATATCTAAAAATCTTTTGAATTTTGCATTTTGATTATAAATTGTACTGCATAGGTACATTTGGATTTTCTAATTCTTTATAATATTTACTTGATGTCTTCTTTAACTGTTGCCTTGCCGATTATATACCAAATGTTTATATTTTTTCCTGTTTATTACTTTATTAATTTGGAAACCAGTATAATCTCTTGCTTGATTCTTCATTTAAAAATATCATCCAAAAATTATTTTTTAAATCTATCTGTGTGAAAATTTTACTTTAAAATTCTTTATATCTTTCACCTGGATTTTATGCACATACTCTTTTGCAACTCGATTTTCCTCATTACTTAATTTCTTGTATTTTTCTATTAACTTGATTACCTACTTCATTTATTGATTCACTAGGACACATTAGCAGTTCATCAACCTCAATTTGATTATTTAGTCTTAAATTATTATTTTCATATACATAATTAACACCATTTTTATCACACTCTCTTCGAGGTGTCATTCCTTCGTACGCAAGACAATATATATTATATAACATATATTGTTTCTGGTCAGGGAACCTTCATCAGTTGCGCTTCCCACAATTGAATGTCCTCTCGAACACTTCTTTATGTATTTGATACATTTTGTTAAATTTGAAGACCCGAGATGTAAGACCGACATCTAGGATTTTCGAGAGAATTAGCACACAGAGGTTCCGAATCTGGAGCTGTTCCGTGTAATTGCTGTTCTCCCTTAACTCCTAGGACAGAATGTCACTATACAATTTTCAGGTTACTTCACCTGTCAGAGATATTGAGAATTTTGGGATTTTGTTTTTCAACTTTACCATAAATATAAATTAATTCAAAACTTTCATTATTTTCTTCTTCTTCTGGTTCTTCAACTTCAATTATACTTTCAAATGTTGATAAATTATTTGGTGAAAGGTAGTTTTTATTCGAAATTTGCTTTGCTTTTTTTGGTATTCGGCTGCTTTAATAATCCTGCTCTATTTGTTGTCCTTGTTTTTGTAACAAATATAGGCCCTTGGCTTACTGTGTAAAAAATAAAGAACCTGAGAGAAAAGGGTAATGCTGTGACAACACGAAAAAAATTTTTGTAGGAGACAAAGAAAGAATCAGGAACCTTTCTCTTAAATGTTGGCTGAAAAAAATATATAAAAGGAAGTTTACTGCCCCTTATATGCCTCTCAGTCTCAATCCTTGGTAGCTTCTGGTTCTGGTCACCTAGCCTCCTCTAAGAGGGTAAGTCCCCAGGCTTCGCAAATGCTGGTGGTTGTATGGGAAGAAGGAATGAGTTAAAAGTAAACACCAGAAAAAATCACATATTGAAAAATAAAAAAATTAAGGAAAAAAATATAAACAATAATTCCACCCAGAATGTAAATGTAAATAAAATTTTGACTAATGTTAGTAAACAATACAACACAAAAAATGTAACAACACAAAATTTGAGCTTTTAACGAACCCCAAAATACAACAATAAATTTATAGAACAAAATTTCTAATGTGTAATTTACCCACTAGTACAGGGAAGTAAAGGTGCAATTCCACCCTAGTTAAGCCCTGTAGGTGCCTGCTATAATAGGTCTTCCCTTATTTCGGCAAACGTTGGTGAGCCAGTTTATCCAACGAATTTATGAGTATATCCCAAGGGAATATAAAAAAAATAAAAACAAAACCCAATTTAAATTATATACCAACACAAGGAACTATTTTTTTTGCCTTTCGTTCCTTTTATCGATTCAGGGAGTTTGATGAAACCCTTAAAATTTCACAATCTAGCTTTGCGTACTCCGACGCTACTCCGTCCCTATCGCGAGGTTTATTACCGAGCGTTTGCTGTTCTAAGGACCTCTACCCTGGGTTCCGAATTTGAACCTACAACCCTACGGAAAAACTCACAAGTTTTTGGCACTAACACTCCTTTGTTAGATAAATATAAAGGTACTCACCGGATGCGAATTATCCTTTAATCCCAAAAGGTTTACCTGTGAATCAAAAAGAAAATATCTCTTCTAACTCACTTTCTAGCTAGCTAAAACTGTAACTACCAAAACACACTCGCGACTCTCGCGTTTCCCGCCCCTCGGCGATAATTTTATAAACAATTCTTTAATTGACTTCCCTAGAGCCCTATTTGGACAGGTGAAATGTTCCTCTCTCAGGAGTCTGGTTTCCACCCTTTTTATGTCTCCTAAATCCTTCGCGCCACGTACGACTGGTTTTCTTGAGTTCTGCCCCGAACTCCCGTTGAAGACTCCCTCGAGTCCTGATGAAGACTTTTTTTTCTTGATATCATATTCCCGCGAAATTTCGGTTTCCCCCGTATACGAATTAATTTAAAGAAATTTCCTACTTTTCGATATCCCGCGCGCCTATTGGTTCGTTCTGAGACAGCGTTTTAAAAATTCCTCTTTAGAATAGTTTCTTAACTCAACCCAAATATAATGATGACTAAGTTTTTTCGAGTTTTTGACCTTTCGGCCATCTTTGACTTTTGCTACTTTTCCGCACGTACAATATTACAAAATCAACTAACAACCAACAACCTGCGTCGACAAAAAGAACGAAAGGCAAACATGAACTATGCAACATTGTTTAATGTTTTTCGCCTGTGTCACATAAATTGCTTATTTAGCGCATAGCGACAAATTTTGACTTTAAGATTAATTTTCTAATGCAACGAAAAATTGTAATAATTACTAAAAAATGAATTTATCTAACACCACCGGGTGTTACATTGTTCAGCTCTTGGTAAATTGTTCCTTCGTTGCGCTTCATTTGTACCGCTTTTCTCTTTCCTTGGTATAGCTTCTTCATCGATGTTTCTTCGATGGAGGTTATTCATTCTTCAATTATCATCTTGTTGCCTTGGTCCTTCAGAGCTTCTTTGTTTATTCAAGTTTGCATTCCTTCGATTTCCATTCTGTCTTGAAACATAATTTTGATTTTGAAATTCATTATTGTTCCTAATATTGCTCCTTCCATTGTATTGGTTATTATTCCTTTGATTGTTAAAATTTCTATCTTGATATCCTCTATTATTTCCAAAATTTGCTCTATAATTAAATTAATTTCTGTTCCCATTCCACCTTGTCCTGTTTTCATGGCTTCTACTTCTCATTGGTCTTTGATTATTCCCTTGACTACTATTATTTTTCACTCTTTGCATTCTATTTAAATAATTTATGAATTGGTCTACTTTCTTAAGCTTTGGACCACTATGGTTTCCTTAATTCCTCCTCCGTAGTGTCTTGCAAAATTTAAAACAATCTCCTCTTCACGCATTGGAGGATTCATGTGTTTCGCCGATGTCTTTAATCTCAATGCATAATCACTCATATTTCCCCGTTTTTCATCAAATTTTCCAAAATATAATTTTTCCCGAAATACGCTTGTTCCATTTCTCCCCAATAATAATTTAAAAATCATTCTTCTATATTTTCAAACGATGTTACTTTTCCTGTTATCGACGCAAACCATAACGCTGCACTTTCAACCATTTCTTGTCTAATTTTAATCTCTTCAATATTTCGTATCCCGTGTAGTTGTGTTTTTATGGTTTTTATGAAAATGCATGAATGAACTTTTCCAAACCTTCCATTGAATTTTATATTGTTATCCATTACCATAGATCTTTCCAGCATCACAGGTATCCTTGCTTGTTTCATTCGATATTATTATTTATTTCTTCCTGCCACTGTTGCTGAAAATCTCTCCCATATTGTGAAATTCTCTCTTTTAAATTTTGAATTTGTTTTTCTTTGTCCTGGACCTTTTCTTGAACTTGATTTAATTTTCCAATAATATTTCCTGCCTGGTACTGACGTTCTCTTCGCTCGATTTCTAATTCATTACTGGCCTCTTCTTGTCCCTGGTGCATCTCTTCACGAATTTCTTGCATTTCTTGTCTTAAATTTCTTTCTAAATTTTGTACCTTGCATTCTAATTTGTACTTACTGGTTGATTCTCCTATCTTGTTCACTAAATCTTTTCCTAAATCAGCAATTCTTTCCTTAGATTTCTTATATTCCCATTGGACTCTTGTCTTAAGTTAATTATTGCATTTAATATCATGCTTAAATCCACTGGCTTTTCCGGTGTTCTTCTATTCGGTGAGTGTACTTGCGCTACCGTCCTCATAACTCTTTCACCATCTTCTTCTGCATCCTTCACTTTCTGGTTCTCAACTACTTCCTCGTCTCCATGGTCCATCTCCACCATAATTTCTTCAGGTCCCAGTTGCTGTTCTTCTTGGTCTTCATTATTCATGTTTTTCTTGTTTGTGTTTCTAGTTATCGCCATTTTATTAATTTTTTAATTATGTATTTATTTAAAATTTATTCGAATAATATTTTGTTATTTATAATAGGTTTCTTTAAAATTCGCCCAAATTTCCAGTAATATCAATGAGGAATTAAATAAATCAGATTAAATCAAATCAATAATTTCAATTAAAAATTATATTTTTAAATTTATTTTTATGCTAATTTCAAACCTGATTACTTCCTGGTCTGTCTTCAAAATGTTGGGTTCACCAATAAAATTTGTAAACTTTTATTGGGCAACGTTATACTGTACTATACCACGTTGTAGCACATCATACCACGTTCGCCTGCCAACAAAAATTGTAATGGAATTTTTACTTCGTGATGATGATTGGACTTTATTTATGTTTTTTTCAAATTTGTCCACTCGGTAAAAACTCCACACAATTTTCTTTTCTTTGAACAAACTGCTCCAGCTCGTGAGAATCCTTTTTGTGTAAAGTTTATATATGCCAGTTGACCCTTTGTCAATAATTAAACAACCAAAATTTTTGTTTATTATGTATTATTAAACTTTTCAACTGCTTCAATCAAAACATAAACATTCAACAAAATCAAACATAAACGAATAAATCAAATCAACAAATAACTTTATAATTAAATTTTTTAATTAATCTAAAAAGATTTGCGTTTCGAAATGATTAAGTTACATGCAACAATTAAATTTCGTTCAATGATGATTCAAATGCAATTTTATTTAAAATATTCAAAATTTATACCTTACTAAAATAATTATTTACCAAATAATGATTTTAAATTTCTAATTGTTAATATAAATGAAAATCAAAATAATAAATGGTTTTAAAAAACTCCAAATGCAAGTACCTGATTCACTTTCAAGCTTTTATTAACGTGCATTCACTTTACTCCCTCAAATTGCTTTTATTGATGACTGCTGCTCACCTTATTATCAACTGCTAATGGTCCCTATTACCAAGGACTTTTTACTGTTATTTACTGCCAATTACATCTGCTGCCAATTATACTTTTACTGCCAATTATATTTGTTCTCAATGTAAAATTTTTATTTGCTTTCAACTTCCCAAAACTGGATTCGTTTCTTGATGTCAATTACTGATATTTATCTGCTGCTGGATTTTAGTACATTATCATTTACTTGTACTGTTATACCTCCACTATTCTTGAATATAATTATTTTTATACTCTCTTCGAGGTGTCATTCTTTTGTAAGCAAGACAATATAAATATATAATATATATATATATATATATATATATATATATATATATATATTGCTTCTGGTTAGGGCACCTTCATCAGTTGCGCTTCCCACAATTGACTGTCCTCTCGAACACTTCTTTATGTATTTCATACATTTCGTTAAATTTGAAGACACGAGATGTAAAGACCGACATCTAGAATTTTCGGGGAAACTAGCACACAGAGGTTCCAGATTCGGAACCTGCTGCATTAATTGTCTCATTACGAGGCAGAAATTCCACAAGCAATACTTCTTTTCTGTCCCAAAAAACGATGCACATGATTTTCCGAGCAGAAGGTGTTTGGTTAATTTTGACTTTTCTGGGTGAATCTAAATGCCACCATTCCATGGACTGTGGATTTGATTCTGGGGTAACGTAGGCCACCCATGTTTCATCACCCGTAACAATTTGGTTTTAAAAAATCATCACCGTCGTTGCGGTACCCCTTAAGGAAAGTCAATGCACTGCTTAGACGTTGGATTTTGTGCACATCCACTAATATTTTCGGGACCTACCGTGAGTACAATTTTCGGTAAATCAAGTGCTCGGTCACATTGCCTACAAAACACTAGGAGAAACATTCGGAAAGTCATCACACAAGCAGGAAATCGTAAAGCGTCTGTTTTCTCTCACCTTATTGTCCACTTGTTGCATCAAACTTCCATTAATGACCGAAGGACCCCCACTCCCTTGTTCATCACGCACATTTTTGCGGCCATCTTTAACTGCTCTCACTCACTTTCTTACTATTCCATCACTCATAATGTTTTGTCCGTAAATTGCACAGATCTCACGATGAATATCGATCGGGTTTAGGTCTTTAGCACTAAGAAATCTTATTACAGAACGTACTTCGCAGTCAGCGGGACTCACGATTATCTGAGGCATCTTAATCAGTCAGTGCGAAGACAAGAGAAGTAGGCACCCAGTGCGCATGCTCATAACAGCCGACCGCAGCGCTGCGGCCGAGGTGTGGTTGTGGTTGGTTCTGTCTGCTTCAAGAAATTGGAAAATGACATAATCAATGATATTCAATTTTCCCATAGATGGCTGTGTTATTATAAACTCAGTATCAATATAAAATATAACGATTACATTATAATTAGATAAAAAAATAAAAACGACTGTGACATATAGGTTAAACTAAATCAATCAAAATTAAATAAAGTAGCAAAATATAACTGCCTAGGTCTGACAATAATAAGTTCATTGATATGGTACACTAATGATAGGAGCAATACGCATATGTGCAGACCTTTAAAGCTATCCAACGAAAAAATGTCTCTATAATAGAACATCACTTGAAATATTTAATCATATGTTCCGGCAATGTATCAAAATATTTACTACAAAGACTACAACAAGCCCAAAACAAGACTGTCAAAAGTATCTTTATGACGAACCCAAGAACAGCTACACTATACGTCTATAAAAAATAACAAAATGCTGAATAAGGGCACTAGAGCAAGTAAATGATAAAAAGCATCAAAAACACTTCCATAAAAGCAAACTGTAACCCACAGAAAATGAGGAACTGCCAAACAAACAAGTAATATAACAAACAGAATGGCACAAACAAGAAAAACCCAAGATTCCCCTCTAGACAGAAGCATTAATGCATTAATAAATTGCCAGCAACTATTCTGAGATATCGTGATGCTACATGCTAAAATTACTCAAGAATTTAAATACTATTTATTACACTCTGTGACTCATCATAATTTTAAATTTAATTAATTTGTATTGAAATGGTACCTATATTTTCAACTCATACTTAAGTAGACACATTAAAGCATAACCTTAATTTATATTGTATTTATTTCTTGTGTAGGCCGCGGTGCCAGTTATTCTTAACTGTTTTAAGGCAGATATAAATAAATAAAAAATATGTAGATACGTGGTAAAGCATTTAAGTACTCTAAGTGAGTAAATATAATTTTATGAAGAAACAAAGCGAAATATTTTTATCTGCATTACTGTTCAGTTATATACAGATGAATATTTGGGATAGAAGAGAATATCACATTCATCTCTGATTGCGAAAATTAAGTACAATCTAACCTAACTTCGTGAATGATCACATGCACATATTCCACTTGATTCAAAGTAAGGCTTTATTTAATTGTATTTGGTCCGGAAGAACTCCAGAGTATTTCCGAAATCATCCAGGCAACCTGCAATGACAAAAGCAATGGAATTTATTCAGTTTGCGGGAATTTGCATGTAAACTTCTTCTGAATAGGGCGATGTCGGTTTCTCGGAAACATTGAGAAAATTGAAGTTTTGGTGTTAGAAGCCATCGTGATCGATGTAGTGTTTAATGCCATAAATCATTACATATATGTCAAATATGGCGGAAAGTGAAGACGATACAACCTCACCTCTTTTTAAAGTGTTCAAACATTATTAATGATAACAATTATAATAAATGTGATGGTTCATGACAGTCAAAAAAATATCACAAGAAATATTAGATCTATAAGAAGTATATGGCTTTGGTATGTGATAAATTTACTTTTGTAATAAATACAGTTGAAATACAAGGAAATATTGAGCACATTCGTAAAGCTAAAGTTCAAGAATGAGCTGATATATGTATACGTGAAACTAAGTTAATGCATTAATTAATTACAACACCTTTTCAACAAAAAATGGAGACAATAAATAGCAAACAAAATCTCATCCAGGTATCGAATGCCGGTAAATCCCGTTATAGTTCAGTCGCTAAGAGCCAATCGTCAAACGATAGACTTTTCATAAAACTTAAGAATAATGCAGGGTAAAATACACAGGATTTATGAATAAAATTAAAGCATCAATAAAAAGCCATCAATATAATAATTCAAAACCACAAATAGAACCACTATAACTATGGTTTCGATAGTTATAAATTGTCAAAATGCTACCTCTGTCGAGAAGCTAAAAATAGATTAGGAGATAAAATGGGTGGCGATATAATCTTAGAAACTTCAAAAACCTTTGACCTAAATTTGCATTTATAGTGTAGCTGAAGCAAATACTATCTCTCATGGTAATAACGATATGCAATTTAAAATTACCAGGAAAATTAACTATGGCAGTAGTACTCTCTTCGAGGTGTCATTCTTTTGTACGCAAGACAATATAAATGAATATATTGTTTCTGGTCGGGACCTTCATCAGTTGCACTTCCCACGATAGATTGTCCTCTCGAACACTTATGTATTTGATACATAACAGTAATTTGTAAACGCGAGAAAATCCTCTCGCATCCACATATGAAAGTAGTGTTAATATTATTGTAGCAGTTGTATTAAAAACTAGAGAAACAACTTTAACAAAGGGTTGTCTATATGTAAATTGGAATAAACGTCGTGTAAATGCCGCTTATCATATCAAACGCTGTAGTACTTGTTGTTCTTGCAGTTTATGACAAGCACACAATTTTGTTTATCGACTTTCTTCCCATGGGACAGACGTTCAATAGCTACCATTATATACATACAAAAAGACTACATCAAACCAAACATGTTTATTGGGTCTGTTAAGCAGCGAGTTTTGCCCTCTAGTGTATTCTGCTTTTACTTTATAAAATACCTTACAAATCATTTAAAATAGACATTTTCAGTTTTTGCCAACAATATTAAATAAATCTTCAAAAATGTTCGGAGCTAAAAAAATATAAATGTGTAAGTTTGTGTGTTAATACCTCACTCATGAAAAATATTTTGCTACATGCTTTGCCTTCAAATCCTAGCATTTGTCATCATATATTACTTATAACGGAAAACCTCTTGCTGTTGTGGAGGCATCCATCATAATACTGACTAGCTCAGCAAAGCACATCTCAAAATGGTGGGTGCAAATTTTTTTATGTTTTTCCAACTTTGGACACCTTAGAGAGGGCGCCAGACACACACAAACATATAGGCAGCAAAATAAGACCAATTTTACACTCACAATTATATTTACAATTTTATAACAGATAATTTATATTGACAATTTTAAAAGAGTGGCCAAGCCAAATACAGTTCTTTCAATTACAATAGGACAGTTTGATCAATATACCATCAGTAAGTAATGATTTTAGACTTATCTGGTGCAATGCTCTCTGGTTATGGCCGGACTGTCTGGTGCCTCAGCTGTATCGGGAGAGAGAGAGAGAGCCAGTTGATTTAGAGGGTTCCGAAGCCTTCTAGGTAGCCGTGACTTTACTGGTTGGAGCTTCCCTGACGACTAGTAGCAGTAAATAGTCGCCCCTATGGTGGTAGGTGCTATTCCTCTAGCGTCCTTGGGTCCAGCTCATTTTTGTGCATGCAGGAAAAAGATAAAACAGAGAATTAGTACGTGCTACCCCTTGATTGGACTTGCTGAACTCCCCCAAAATTCTAAATTCAGCCCCGGTTTGGAACTGACATACGATAAGTCACTTGAATGTCTATGCAATATAACGATAGAGTCTCTATTTACATTGATATTTATGGTCCACTATTATTACAATAATGTTCTTTGATATTAAATCAAACTATTTTTGAATTATAGATAAACCGAAAATACAATTTCAGAAAAACTTCCTACTCTCTGCAAGAGAGGTACGATAATGTATTACAATAATTATTACAACACTGAAGATTCAATTTCTCGAAATTTATACTAAAATAAGATAACAAATTGGATCCAAACATATGCAAATACAAAACTAAAGATACCCAATTTGATCATATGCTAATACAAAAATAAAGATAACAGATTAGATCATATGCTAATATAAAATTTAAGATAACAGATTTGATCAAAAGTCTACGATACCAGAACGATATTCCTTAGATAGCAAGGAAAATATTATAAATAAGGCAAATTTCCTGTTTATTTACTTTAGTGAAAAGATAATGATTTCTAAGTACTATTAACTTCGGTTGATTTTATTTATTTTACCTGACTGAAGGTCATGGAAATAAATCTTTCCAAATTTATAAACAATTTAGTGTGATAGTTACCACCTTTAAACGGTGTGAAGGAGTTTCAGCAAGTATCTTGTATGAGCAATTTAAATAAAAAATTATTAATAATAATGCCCGCAAATAGATATACATATATTCACATATATAGCCAGGTAAATTGCAGCTAATAAAGAAAACAACTGAAAGAGAAGATATATATGACATAAGTAAAATATCGGAAAATTGTTCTGTGCTACTTCTAAAATCTAGCAAGAAAAACCCTGCTCAGCTAACTGTAAATCAAATACGTTCCCTAATTTAAAGAGAGGTTACGAAGTAAGTGATATAAAAACAATTCTACAGTGAATGTGTTTAAATTTAATAAAAAAATAAAAGCAATCTAGGTAAGACTTTAGATATAGAAAAATCACTTACTTCGCTTTCCTCCTCTGCTAAGTAGACTAGGTTGGCATCCAAATTTCCCAGATTAGCTTCCCCTTTTCCTTCAAATCTAGCAATGGTGGTCTCGGAGAGCAAACAAAATGGCTTCACTGTACGTGATTGCAACGGAAAATCAGGAATTCTCCCTTTCAGCTACAACCCTAGAAAATGATAAAACCACAGTTCCTGTTCCTAGTTTATAAGAGAGATGTAATTAAAGAGAAAAAGAAATATATATATAAAGGCAAAAGGCAGTAGCAGCAAGCACGTGTTCCAATAGGAAGGTTATGCTCTATATAAAAAATTATAAAAAGAAGAACGAAGCTATATGATGAACTCTGGTCGGGAAAACATATTCACACAGCTTCCGAATTTCAGCTACGATAAAAATGAGACATGTGCATATATACATATATCTACGATAGATAAAAGATAAATCGATATTTCAATTGATCGGTATTTTCACCTTCAATTATACTATAAGAAACGGTACAGATAATTTAATCGCGAGAAAAGAATATATACTTGCTTTACTCACTTTCTTTGGTAATCGAAACGGTACGATAAGATAAAAAAATGGCTTCCTGAAAATGCCAAAATAATCGATCTGGTCTCGTCGATTAACAAAAAGGAAGAGAGAAAATCCAAAAACGTGAATTTTTCGCCGGTACCCAGCAAATAAGTACCGCGCAGGTTTCTTAATGCGGTAGACGATACACAGAGTCGAAATGAGAATTAATTCAAAGACAAATAAATGGATTAATATTACCGATTTAGTTCATTGTACGAGTTACATTATGAAAATTAATCATTAGGCGATATAAGGGATGACGAAACATAATTTTAGAATTAAATAATCAGCCATGCAAAGCGAATAAAATCAAATTTGAGGAATATTTAATTTAATAACAGCTGATAGCGAGATACTAATGGTTTACGTACCTGAGATGATATTCTGAACTCAACAGGGTTGGCGTACAAATTTTACTTAAAACCAAAATATAGAAAAATTATTAACATTTGCCCAAAGTGACGATTTAATCGTTACATACTATGATGGTTAAACCTAAAAAGAACGCTTGTTAAAAATCTGATTAAATTTCATTTATATACAAAAAATGAATTTAGTCAAAGTGTAAAATCTAATTATTGTAACATTTGTTTCATAAGGAATGCCTTGCAAGAAATCAGAATTTTGTAAACACAAAAAAAGTATTTCAGTTTAATTATTTAAATGTTTAGATATTTGATTTAAAGATATCAGGCTTTGAAAACTCGTTAATTATTCACTTGCATATTATAATAAACAACATCAAACTTTGTAAACTTAAGAAACTAACTGTATGTATGATTACAACTGACTATGGGATCACTCACTGCTTAACAGGGCAAATATGTAATTATTGAAATCTAATTATACATATATTATTTAAGACTCATATCATATATCCACATCATACTTGACATTTTGGTAACAAACTTGCTTCACTATCACATTTGACATTATTCAACCTATTAAACCTATTTTCTTTATTCTTATTACTTCAAAATTATGTATAGTTTATAAAACATATTTCCTTGTGGTTAAGTTAGAAAGATACCATTGAATAAAACATTTTTAAAAAAAATATAACCGACTTCTACCTATAACTAAAAAGCTAAAAATAATTATAACAAAATACAACTTTAGCAAATAAATAACACATTCAATGTTGTAAGGTACGTACCCAGGAAGTAAAAAATTTAAACATTAAAAGGTGCTCATTCGGTACAAATTAATTACCTATCAATCTAGTACATTTTTGAAGTCGATGCCAAGCAAATCTAAAATTCTTCATTGCGTACTTATTTACTAATTCATCAAACTTGATTGTTGCTTGGCACCGACTTCAAAAATATACTAGATTGGTAGGTAATTAATTTGTACAGAACAAGCACCTTTTAATGTTTACATTTTTTACTTCCTGGGTAGGTACCTTACAACACTGAATGTGTTATTTATTTGCTAGAGTTGTATTTTGTTATAATTATTTTTAGCTTTTTAGTTATAGGTAGAAGTCGGTTATATATTTTTTTAAAAAATGTTTTATTTTCAACTTTTTAGTTTTTTTTGAACTCAGGTAGTTTTCATTCTTTATTTTTTATTTTGTATGTATAACCTTCATAGACAGAACCAGGTAACATCGAAAGTCTCAACATTACACAATGATACTTTATCATTTAAATTGACAGGTAAATATTTACGAACAAAATGTACTAGTACGCGTTGACTTAATAAGCCCAAAATATATTTATGCCTTATGGACTACGCCATGTAACCTTTTTTCAACTTTTTTTGACAACCCTGTATAACTAGATATTTCTACTCCAACCTATGTACCAACCAGCCTGTACATACGACTGCCCATGGCAAGCATAAATTTGTTTGCTGCCTTCTGTAAACTATAGGAAGGAGTAGAATCCATCCTATATTTATGGAGTCAAATCCGTCCTATATTTCAACCATAGTATATAACGCCTTGTGGGCTACCCCTTAAATTATTTCCTTTTTAACATTTTATGTTATCGCCTTGTGTAACATTAATTCCTCTCCACACTTCATGCAACTTCTTATGGGCTATAAAATAAATAATTTTTTAATCACACCGTATAAATATAATTCAACTCCAGCATATATTTCAACCATCCTGTATATGATTTGCTTATGTCCACATCATATAACAGTTTTTTAATCACCCCATATAATTTTAATTTCACATTTTTTTCAACATTTTTATACCATCAAACGTCCAGTCCACCCTATATTCCAACCATCCTGTATATACGACTGCCTACAGACCACTATCATTCTAGTCCGTCCTATATTTCAATCTTCATATAAATGCAACTCCTTTAACCACTTTACTTTGTGATTTTGTTTGTTATAACTAAACACCCTGTCTATAGGCCACCAAGTACCAGTTTAAAGTTTGACATGTGTTGTCACTGAATTTTCTATTAGGCCGGGAGAATGTGACAACCAAAAGTACCGTCTTCGTAAAATGGAAAAATTTGAATTTAAATAGGTATTTACCTGGTATACAAACAAAACGAGTTTGGTACTCTTTGATTTAAGGAGCCGAAAATACTATGCTTTACTACATATATGCTTGAGATGTACATAGAAAATTTTCAAATTCGCAATTAAAACTTCCAGTGCCTAAAATTACCGCACTATTACGTTGGAATTAAAATATTTATGAGGAAATGTCTGTTATGTCATTTAGATGAAATTTTTGATAAGAATTTTGGAATTTTCGGCGATTTTCTGCAAAACTGTAAGTTGCACGTCGCAGAAAAGTATGTGAGATCACCTAAGGATCTTCCTTAATAGATTAAACGTTAAAAAACTATACACATGCATAAGGAGTAGTCCGAAAATCGACCAATATGTTAGGGATATTGGTCGATTTCCATGCACGCATGTGTTCATTCACAAATTCACTTTACTAATAGAAGTCTTTTCCAAAATTTGAAGTTTCACCAATCCGGATGTATACCCTATTAAACAAGACCATATTCATTCAAAACGGTGCACCACAGGAGAAGAAATCAGGTAACATTCATACAAAAAAAAGGGAAAAAATACGCCACGAATTGATAACCTCCTTCTTTTTGGAAGTCGGTTAAAAATGTTTGACATTTTTCATTTGTAGTTGAATAAAATAAATTTTGTGCTGTTTTATGTTGTACATCTGAAATTATATGTATTCAATATAAGTTATATCAACAAAATTCTAAATATGTATTACCGTTGGATTTTCTTTCCTCTATTGATTTGAATAATATACTTTCCATAGGTGCAAGCTTCTCGTTATTGTTTTCATTACTTGAATATATGTATGACCTAAAACAATTTGTGCAAATAAGATGACTTCTCAGTTACTTCTGAAACTCCATTCAAGCATTTTGTGCTGCCCAGACGAACCATTTACTGTGTTATTGTTGATTTTCAGACAAAAACTTCTTATCTAATAAATGTTTCATTCTAGCGAGGTTATGTTTGGTTATGTTCATGTCATTTATTTCAAATGTCAGAGACTGCGATGCGATAGATACTAGGCAATGTAACGTATTGGGTAGGGCACAATTTTCCGACTGCTTATCAAATTTGATTGAACAGATGACATCCAATATCTCTGGCTTAATCGCACGCGTTAAATAGTCAAGGGTACAGGATATTAGGTGGCAACACACTCAAATAAAGCGATCGGGGTACATTGCGGCTTGGCACGCTCTCCCTTTGGGTTTAATGAGATTTTTCCTAAAGTGAAGACGCTAACAAATCGATTTCTATCAATCGAAACTTCAGATTGAGAAAATCGTTAGAGCCGTTTTCAAGAAGTCATTTACATATAATCACAATAACTGAGTATGCGGTACAAATTTGTACTAACCATGTCGGAACAAGGAATTGTTCAGTTCAATTATTTATTCACTCGTCTAACAATATGTATATGAAAGGCAAGCTGACCCGTTTCGGATTCGCACGAGGTAGTAAATAAACGTATTTTTAATCTTTAATATCTCTTTCATTTGGTAATTTCACATCCCGTACGTACATTTTTAATTTTTTAACATCACTATTTAAGAGCTTTAATTTATGTGGCAACAACCGATCTTAAAAGACATTATTTTGGGATTTAATAAGAGAGTTAAATGTATTTGATGTTTTGATATTACGGGCATTATAAAGAAAATAGACTAAACAAAATTAAATTGAAAGAATCAATATTTGTATTTTGTGGTGAACAACATCAGGAGCCACCCTTAGACGAAGGGCAACAATATCAAAGGTGTTGTGGTTACACACGTGAGTAATGTATGAAAATGGTTTCTTTTATGGTCAACGATAAGACTTAAGCTTTCCATGTTCCTTCACGAACATCCTATGTTGCCTACAATGTAAGTACAAGTTGGAGTAAATGTCTGTCAGCTTTTTGAATTCTCTCAGAAAGTTTATGTAGATTTTACGGAGATAGGAAACGAGGAAGACTTTTTCACCCAAATTGACGGATTTTCGCTCAATACCAATGAGGTCCATTCTCAGCTGACTCCAACAGATGCTCTGATATCATCTGTGTGCAGTGTGACGGCAAGATAGTACGGTACAAAAAAATGACAATACACAATAAGGAATCAATACTCAAATACATTACTTACAGGGATTGTGATTCAACCGTCAACCCTGTCTACTAAATATAATATAATTATGTAAATAAATATAAATATGTTAACGCAATACCTCTATTGCAACATTTATAACATGGCGAAATTTACTCTATCCAGTATGCTCTAAATTTTGCTTTGGTTGGCGAACTTTTAAACCTTCAGTAATAATTCTCATCTGTCAAAATTTCCACAAGAATGTGGGTTATTGTGGGTTTTAGAAAACTTCTCTTGGGAGTCTTTAGTTAGCGCAGTACCCGTGCTGATTTCTCATTGTATTCGGAAGGTTAGCAACTTATAGATTATGCAGGCGTTTTTTAATAATAATACCAACCACACTTTTGAACAAAGTATATATATACATATATATATATATATATATATATATATATATATATATATATATATATATTTATATTTGTTTTTAAGTTTTCGCGGGCACTAAATGTTTAAAAATGACATTTTACCATCGATCCCGGCAGGGATCAGTTATCAACTACGCGGATGAATTCCCGGAAACCAACTGCAACATTTAGTGGCCGCGAAAACTTAAAAACAAATACACACACACACATATATATTTTATATCTTTGATTTCACTTAAGACTTTTAAAAAATATATATTTTATTCAAAACATAAAAATCAAAAATTAACACTTTTAAACTTGTAAAAATAATGAAATGTAAATTGAACTTAAAACTAACTGGACAAAATAAAAATTATAATGACGACCGTGGGATCGCTTCGGTTCTATTTATGATTTAATAAAAGCTGAAATCAGCGAAAAGATATTCACACGATGCGTTCCCACGTTAACATCGGAGTACCAGGAAGCTGTCAGCGTAATATGATACCGTTGCATCATACACGTGTGTACAATTCACACCTAACAAAAAAGTTGATCTTATAACATCAACTTTTAAATCAAACTGGGCTGTCCATCTGGGATCCATCTTGAATCACAGGCCTCAATTTTGGCACGAGTCTGGACAGTGGTTTTGGGAAAGTCCTTAGGTTGTCTGAAGTGGAATTTTCATCCTTTGGTGGTAGTTGACGTGTTTTACAATTTTAACTGAAATGAATGCAACAACAGTGATTATGATTGTTGTAATCGTAGCGTATGTAAACCAGGATATGTTTCCTGTTTACAAATGGCTGGTTGATAAGGTCTTCCAGGTCCCTGGAGTATTGATCCAATTTATGGCTCGCTAAAACATATATATATATATATATATATATATATATATATATATATATATATTACAACGGGATTCATCCTGAAAGTGGGCGAATTAAAACTACTTGTTAAGTGTTTGTTCTTTAAAGAAGAGCTTTCGCAAAGTTTCTCTTCTTCATCAGTTCAATACTAAAATGTTTTAGTTAAATTATTATAAGTTTTACAAAATATCAGAAAAATACTTACAAAAGTTGAGGTTAAATATATAAAGCAATCCAATATAAAAAGTACAAAAGAATCATCTACTTAAACATACGAAAAGGGTTGACATGGATGACAGAAATTTTAAATTGGAGTCAAAGAGACATATAGATACATATAATACTTCAAAATATCATGACAATGGTATAAGTTGAATGAAATTACCAAATAATATAAATTTTATATAGAATATTTCAAAAATATTTCTTCAGAAAATTGATATTTAATTATTAAATACTCGAGATATTCTATCATCCATCGCTAACAAATTAGAATAAATAACATTAAGATTCGAAATATCTGTTTTTTGTTTACAGAATTAGATTTATTGCTAATACAAACCATTTCTCGAAAATTACGTTTGAAAAGATTCCTCTCGTTAATCAGTGCCTAAGCGTTGTCAAAATATGATATATGATCATTGAATATGCAATGAGTGGCCAAAGCACAACTTTCTTTGCCGAGTCTAATGTCGCTTTTATGAGAGACAATTATATCCTTTAATAGTCTAGAAGTTTGTTCCACATAAGAAGCTGGGGAGTTCTTGCAATTAATGTCATAAACCACATTAGATTTTAATTTGTCTGGAGTTCTGTCTTTAATCTTCCTAAACAAACTATTGACAGTTTTAATAGTTTATGCGATATATTAATATTGTTAAGTTCATTAGTAACAAAATCGAATGGAGTATTAAAAATTGTTTTGTTTAATAAGGATAATGAGGATAAGAATTTTTGTAGAAAGAGTTTGAATAAAATTTTTAATTTTTCTTAATGTTTGATGGCAAATCTTACATATTATACTTGTCATTCCTTTCAATAGATTGATTTTCATTTTGATAGGATTATTTGAATGCATTTTAGGTATCTGCCACTACTGGTTGGCTTTTGAAACCCTATCTAATTTCAATCGATTGCCGTTGCTCCTAATCACTTTAGGATCTAAGGAGTGAACGCTTTTTAAACGTAATTTTCTAGAAATGGTTTGTATTAACAATCAATCTAATTGTATAAACAAAACACAGATATTTCGAATCCTAATGTCATCCATATCAACCCTATTCGTACGTTTAAGTAGAGGATTTTTTTGTACTTTTTTATATACTAGCTGTCGCCCAGTGGTCGAAATTCGACCAATTGTGTCAATATCTCTGGCAGGCTAAGTAACATGAAAATTTTATCGTGACATTCTATCCTAGGACTTTAGGGAGAACAGCAATTACACAGAACGGATCCAGATTCGGAACCTCTGTGTGATAGTTTCCTCGAAAATCCTAGATGTCGGTCTTACATCTCGCTTCTACAAATATGTAACGAAATTCAAGTTTTTTTCAGATATAATTCATAGAACTTTATTTGTGTTCAAATTCGTAATTCTTAATTTAATATGATAACAATTCAACTGCTAATGGGCTACCCTACATATTTATTTTTTCTAACCCCCCTGTATAGCTATAATTGCACTCAATTCTCTAACATTTATTAAAATCCTCATTATAATAATTCCATCTCATTATATATTTCCACCACCCTGTATATGCAACTGCTTATGGACCACGCATAATATTTTTTAACATTTTTCAACCACCGAGTAAACCATTCTGTATATGCCACTGCCTATGACCCACCATATTTACTCTTTTTGTTTATGAAATGTTTAATTATCTTCTGTAACTATAATTCTACTCCGACCTATATTTCAATCATTATATATATGGAACTCTTCGTGGTTTACTCTATAAATCATTTCCTTTTCTAACATTTTTTATCACCATCCTGTATATCTATAATTCCTCTTACCCTATATTTCATCTTAACTATATATACAACTGCTTATGGGTTACGAAATGTTGCATTTCCATTTCCGCCACCCTGTATATGCATCTATGTATAACATTTTTTGCACCACCCTGTATAACTGTAATTTTTCTGCACCTTCTATTCCAAGAACCCTGTAAATTCAACCGCTAATGGGCTTCCCTACATAATTATTTTATTAGTTATAATTGCACTCTACTCTATATTTTAAACACCCTAAATATGCAACTGCTTATGTGCCACCCATTAAAAAAATGATTTCTAACATATCTGGAATCGCCCTGTATAATTATGATATTCAACGATTACTTTACCCACTAAACAATAACAACGCTTGCATGCCACTTCCAGAAGTACATGCTCTAAGTATATAACAGCATTGGTCTGTCTATATATAATTACTCAATGGTTTAAGTCTGGCGGCGGCGGCACGCGGCACATTCACTTGTTTGGCATTGACATTATTGACGTAAATAATGAATTTTTATTATATTTTATTTAATGAATGAACCAATATTATAAATTAAGATTAGCATTCTGCACCGAAGGTCGTTAGTAGCTACTAAACAAAACAAAAATGAAGAAAATCGGTTGAGAAACAGAGGAGAAAATGGTACCTAATCGTTTTGTCTTTGCCTATTTATATATAGATATTGGATTGCTTTATATATTTAACCTCAAGTTTCGTAAGTATTATTCTGATGTGTAAGTATTTCTTGGAAATAACTCCACAGTTACGAAAATTGCTGCATATTACAAACGTTTCGGGGTCTAGGTCGACCCCGTTGTCAATGGTTAAGAAACTACGATAAAAAAGGCACAATTCTAAGATGTAAAATTAAAATATTTGACAGTATGTATTATTTGATTTCTGACGTAACTAAGAGAATTTTGTTTGTAATATACAGGGTAGCAGAGAAACTTCTTTCAGATCATATAACATCTTTCCAAATTAGAAGAATTTGAAAGGGAGACCTTCAGAATTTTATGTGGCGCTCCCAGGTGCGACTTTGTTATAAGAAAGAATTTTGTTGATTCAATGATCCCATTAAACCATACATTCTAGTATTGAACTGATGAAGAAGAGAAACTCTTCGAAGCTCTTCAGTAAAATGTTTTAGTTAGCCCACCTTCTGGCTGAATCCTATTATATCGTAATACCTAACACTTCAAAGCCTACACCCATCTGCCAGTTGAGTTTTACATATTACCTTGTTGTTACATTCCTCAAAACTCACTTGATATCTCAGTGATCCGGTTAAAGTAGTAAATAAGGGAAACCTACAAAAGTCTATTTGAACTATCGCCATATAAATTTGGCAAAAGAACCTGCTATATTTAACACAATTAAGGCCACCAGTTTTACGTTTTTGTTATGTACTATTTTTTGTGTAATATAATTTATATATATATATATATACAGTGGTAGTAACGGGAAGCAGCCAATTGTAGGGGAACTAATATGTGAACTCTTTTTCCTAATGAAAGCTTTCGAAATCTGTTTAATTTCTTCCTCAGTCAAACATACTAAAAGTTATTACAGTGGTTTGTTAAATACAGAGCCCAAAAAACGATAATATACAACTTACGGTAGTGAGTTATACAGTACAAACGGCATCAAACACAAACATAAATAAACACGTAACATATATGTCATTAAAATGCTACATGTAACTTAAAAATTAATTGACGGACAATACTAATCTTCTTGAGATGGAGAAGATGTTTAAGCATTGTATGTAGCATTAAGTCATCTACATTTTCCCACTTAAGATGTTTTGTTAACTTACTTTGTTGTTCTTAGATTAATTCAGAATGACATTAACGCTTTAGAGAATTCTTTGCTGTACTTATTGTGAATTTCTATGACATTAATACTCCAAATTGGCAGTGTTGTATGCGTCCACAATATGATTTTGACTTGTCGATTTTATTTCACCTTAACCTTACACCAGAAATTAGGTTATAAGACACTTTCGTAATTTTATTGTAATGTAACATTTTAGTATTGTCCGTCAATTAATTTTTAAGTTACATGTAGCATTTTAACGACATATATGTTACGTGTTTATTTATGTTTGTGTTTGAAGGCGTTCGTACTGTATAACTCACTACCGTAAGTTGTATATTATCGTTTTTTTGGGTACTGTATTTAACAAACCACTATACAATATATATATATATATATATATATATATATATATATATATATATATATATATATATATATATATATAGTGGCGTCTGAAGTGGAAGTGAGCACAGATCATACAATAGAGAATAGATAGGAAACTCTGTGTTGAAAATTGTGTCCACAAAATGGCGGATTTAGCCATCTATGATTCTTCCGGGTAAATAAAAATGTGAATTTGTGTTACAGTAATCTGCATTTAAACAATTGCCGATAAAGAAGGAATCTGTACACCATCTAGCTGGTGTATTTCTCTGCTAGTTCTAAAACCACACTATAGATGTCGGTATCAGCGAAATAATAATCCCCATATATATATATATTTTTTTATTTACAAAATTAATTACAAATTCAATTAAACATTGAACTATTCACACATAATAATAATAACAAAATTGGTACAACCATAATATACAGTTTACAAATATTTGTTGTATATTTAGTTTCCCTGTTGTTTACGGTATACATTTGTGTTTTTACTCTAGTCGGGATGAAAAAGTTAACTTATTGCTTCGGTAAACTCGCATTTAACATATTCAAAGGTAAGATTTTGAAATTAACTTTAAAATATTGCCTTCAGAAATGGCAAATATGAGTTTACTTAAATGTTAGGTTAACTGTTGCGTCCACAACTTAAATCTAAAAAAACACAGATGTACCCCAACAACACGGAATCTACATATATTTATATATATATATATATATATATATATATATATATATATAGAAAGCAATATGTGATGACTGCTTCTTTATGTAATATTCTGTATATTTGAATTTTCATTTTCTACCTTTTGCATTTAGAGTATGACACTATACAATACAATATAAATAATACCTAAATATTAGTAAATACATTCAACTCCCACAAAATACTCAAAATACTAAGTAAATTGTACATATTTAAAAAATAGGGCCCTATACAAATGTCATACAATAATTGTTATCAAAATATATAATACTCACAAACAATTACATCTAAAAAAACAAGAAATTTTTCTTTGAATTTTGAAAAATATGCTCATTGTAACAAATAAAGAATGCTATTTACAAGATTACTTAAGAGTTTTTAATAAGAAAAAAACTTGATGATAATTTATAACTTTTGGCACTTTGTTTATATATTGATAAGTAAAGCAAATATTTTGTCATTCAATGAACAACATTTGCCCTTTGGCTTTAACTGTTGATTGCACATTTGAAAGAAATTAATAGTTGTACTGTTTATATTTTTTAAATACCTTCCATTCTCTTCCATTGTGATAGTTCACTCCTCACTCTTGTCTACTGAAAGTACAAACTTCTTTCTCACCACCTTTTTGTGTGCTGCAAAATACATAAAGAAATTATGAATAATTTGAAAACCAATATTAAATTGGTTACCTTGGAATCCCAGTATAATTTGGCATTCAAAACTGGTAGACTCTGATGCATGGTGATTTCTAAATACATACTGAAAAGCCTCTTCTTACCACCATATACTTTTTCAGGAATTGTCACTGTCATTTGGGGGCTGCAAATGGTAACAGGACCTTTTTCTGGTGAAAACCATGTAAAAGTATCTCCCACAGTTCTCTCATTACTTAAAATGAAATAATATATGAACTACAAGAATATATGAGAAATGTGAACATACCGAGAAATTTATTCTTGCCAATGCACTTCTCAGTAGTATGCTATCCTCTCCAACGCATCTTTCTTAGAATGAGCTTCACAAATTACCGAATGCCGGGCATTTGAAATACAGTTTTTTTATTGTTGATACGCTGAAGCCGTATTTCTTGCTTTTGGGGATAGTTTACTTGTAATATGCTGTCAAAAAAATATAATTAATAAATTACCTTCTAAATACCGTAATTCATTACCTTATAGACCATTGATTGGAACATTCAGAAATCGAAAAGAGAAATGCTCCAATATTATGTATTTTTTGTTTGATGCACGATATGTTTTAAATGTTTTAATTACATATTACATTACTATATAACAAAATAGACGACACAGATCATACAAAGAGAAATGGACGACAACGTCGACAACCGATCACCAACCGATAACAACCGACGATCTGACAATCTTCAAACCACCTTCAAACGATCGATAATAACTATTTCGCCATCTGCATGTAATACGAGCAACCGTCAGATTTAGTATTCGGGAAGAAGTCTAGATGACTCGTCGAACTGTGGTACAATGTTGTGTATTTCAGTTCCCACCCCCTGGAAGTGAGCTCCGATATGTGCGCGCCACTATTTATGTTATCTCCCGAGTCCCCTCCTATTTCTTTGCCCCGCCTCTGATTGTGTTGAGGGGGCGGTGCCGTTTGTTTTGATTGGGTGACACCATTGCATTGTCGAAAATTGTACCGATTAAGTGTTCTGTTTGTACCGATGGCGACCGTAGATGTTCGTTAGAAGTGTGGGCGTCCTGATAGTTAGCTACGATTGACGGAATGCAACGTTGTGGTATTGTTGCGCTCTCTTTTAATTTGTTTTTCTTTTCCCGTAAGATGTTCTGCCAGGCTTGATGCAGGTGTAGAGCTTCGTTACGGTTATTGATTTCTCCTTCCTTTTCAATTTCTATAGCTTCCCTAATTGTTCTTCTTTTGAAGTTGTTTTCTGTTGCCAGATGCTTAGAGCCCTCAAAGTTGATTCTAAGTCCTGTTTGCTGTTGATGTTGGAACAGGGCCGAAGTTGTGGTCTTGTTTCGTATTGTGAGTGTCTGCTCTTCGATTCGAGCTTCGGTCGTACGGTTTGTTTGACCTACATATGCTTGCTCGCATCCGCCGCAAGATATCTTGTAGACTCCGTGACTCTCTAGTGGACGTTGGTCTTTGGGATTGCCTAGAATGCTTTTTATCGTCTTATGAGGTTTGTAGGAAGTTTTGATGTTGCTTTTCCTAAGGATTCTTCCGATCCGATCTGTCAGTCCTTGTATGTACGGAAGGATGGTCGCTGCCTTTGGGGGGTCTTGTTGGGTTTCTTCGTGCCTTGGTAGTTCTTGGTGATTCAGGGCTCGTCGTTTGGTGTTGTTGCTGTACCCATTCCTCCTCAAGGTCTGTGAGATGGTGTTTAGTTCTTCTTGTTTGTGTTTAGCGTCTGCAATGCGTCATGACCTGCATATAACTGTATTTGCTACTGCTTGTATTTAGGACGGATGATGGTGGGATTTAGCATTAAGGTATCTGTCGGTGTGTGTCGGCTCTCGATAGACTGTGTGTTCTAGCTTCCCTGTTGTTGTCCAGAAAAGGAAGGCATCCATCTTCTTCCATCTCCATGGTGAATTGGATCCTTTCGTGTAGAGAGTTTGCCAGGTGAAGGAAATTGCTGAGTTCCGTATCCCCATGAGGACACACTATCAAGATATCGTCTACGTATCGTAGCCAGATTTTTGATTTCAGGGGGGCCGTTTCGAAATAAGACATGAAGAGGTTTGCCACCGCTGGTGAGAGCGCCGAGCCCATAGGTGCACCGTCGACCTGTCTGTAAAGTTGCCTGTCAAAGGAGAAATATGTGTTTTTGAGGCAATGTTCCGCGAGTTGTATGATGTGCACTGGAAGGTCTTCATTCATGGCAATTTGGTCCAAGGCTTCGTCGACGGGGATGCTTGGGTAAAGTGATTTGATGTCGAAACTTGCGAGACCATCTTCTTCTTGTAAGTTTAGGTCCCCTATTGTTATGAGAAGATGTTCGGAATTTTTTACGTAGGATGCGGCATTTTCGACTAAAGGTTGCATGGCTGCTGCGAGGTACTTCTCGAGTTAGTGAAGAGGTGAGTTGAAAGCACTGACTATCGGGCGCATCGGGACTCCTTCCTTGCGAATTTTTGGCAGACCGTACAGCTTGGGGCATCTACTGGATTTTTCTCTCAGGATGAGTCTTTTGCGTATGTCCTCATCTGGTATGAGAGCCTGAATCTTGGATTTGGTTGTTTTTTCCAAGTAGGTTGTCAGGTCTCTCTTTATTGGTTTATAGGTTTGGTCCAGTAGAATTTATTTCATTTTTGAGTTGTAGTCATTTGTGTTCATGACTACCGTGGCGTTTCCCTTGTCCGCTGGTAGGATTGTGGTGTCTTTGTTTTTCCTGAGGTTGGTGAGTGCTTGGTGTTCTGCCCTGGATACGTTTGGCTCTGTTTTTTAGCAGACCGCAAGATTCTTGCTACGTCTTGCCTTATTTCTTCGGCTTTCTCCGGTTCGACGTGGTGTAGTGTTGATTCTACGCCAGAGATGATATCTTCGACCGGTATGATTGTTGGAGTTATTGCGAAGTTGAAGCGTTTACACAGGATCTGTTTCTCGACAGCGGAGAGTGGATAGTTGGAAGCGTTGTGGACCACTTTGTCATAGTCTAGCGGCCTAGTATTTGTGATCTGTACGGCCTTCCTAGCAAGGTTTTGATGTTTCTTGTTTAGTCTGGCAGTTTTAAGTTCTTTGTCTGTTTCTGTTCTAAAGAAAATTAGTTATTCTGTTGACGTCCAGATTAGTCCGTGGAGGATGTTGCTGCGTCGCAAGTGTGAAGATAGCTACACAAAGTTCCGTCCGTGCCAACTTGTTTTCAAACATTGTACATCTCTACGGGGAGGAGACACTCAAATCCATCAAGCTCTACGAAAAGCTTAGGAGAAGAAAAACTACACTCCTGTGCGATCTCCATTTCCTGATAAAATGCAGAGACGAAAATCTCGTTCCATCTTTCACCAAGCTTTCCTACCACACCCATAGTAAGACACCATCCTCAACAATGTCAGAAGAGGGCAACTGCGCGAGGAAATACACCGCGCAAGACGACACAGCCATGACCGAGAGAGGGATCTACTGACTTCACACTTCCAACTCAGCAACACCCTCCACGGACTAATCTGGACGTCAACAGAAGAACTAATTTTCTTTCGAACAGAAACAAACAAAGAATTCAAAACTGCCAGACTAAACAAGAAACATGAAAACCTTGCTAGGAAGGCCGTTCAGATCACAAATACTAGGCCGCTAGACTATGACAAAGTGGTCCACAAAGTTTCCAACTATCCACTCTCCGCTGTCGAGAAACAGATCCTGTGTAAAGGCTTCAACTTCGCATTAACTCCAACAATCATACCGGTCGAAGATATCATCTCTGGCGTAGAATCAAGCCGAAGAAATAAGGCAAGACGTAGCAAGAATTCTGCGGTCTGTTAAAAAACCAGAGCCAAACCTATCCAGGGCAGAACACCAAGCACTTACTAACCTCAGGAAAAACAAAGACAACACAATCCTACCAGCGGACAAGGGAAACGCCACGGTAGTCATGAACACAAATGACTACAACTCAAAAATGAAAGAAATTCTACTAGACCAAACCTATAAACCAATAAAGAGAGACCCGACAACCTACTTGGAAAAAACAACCAAATCCAAGATTCAGGCTCGCATACCAGATGAGGACATACTCAAAAGACTCATCCCGAGACAAAAATCCAGTAGATGCCCCAAGTTGTCCGGTCTGCCAAAAATTCACAAGGAAGGAGTCCCGATGCGCCCGATAGTTAGTGCTTTCAACTCACCTCTTCAACAGCTTGAGAAGTACCTCGCAGCAGCCATGCAACCTTTAGTAGAAAATGCCGCATCCTACGTAAAAAATTCCGAACATCTTCTCATAACAATAGGGGACCTAAACTTACAAGAAGAAGACCGCCTCGCAAGTCTCGACGTCAAATCACTTTACCCAGACATTCCCGTCGACGAAGCCTTGGACCAAATTGCCATGAATGGAGACCTTCCTGCGCACATCATACAACTCGCGGAACATTGCCTCAAAAACACATATTTCTCCTTTGACAGGCAACTTTACAGACAGGTCGACGGTGCACCTATGGGCTCGGCGCTCTCACCAGCGGTGGCAAACCTCTTCATGTCTTATTTCGAAACGGCCCTTTTAAACACAGCCCCCTTGAAACCAAAAGTCTAGCTACTCATGGGGATACGGAACTCAGCAATTTCCTACACCTGGCAAACTCTCTACAGGAAAGAATCCAATTCACCATGGAGATGGTAGAAGATGGATGTCTTCCTTTTCTGGACATCTACTTAAAAAGGACAACAACAGGGAAGCTAGAACACACAGTCTATCGAAAGCCGACACACACCGACAGATACCTTAATGCTAAATCCCACCATCATCCCTCCCAAATACAAGCAGTAGCAAATACACTTATATGCAGGTCACGACGCATTTCAGACGCCAAACACAAACAAGAGGAACTAAACACCATCTCACAGACCTTGAGGAGGAATGGGTACAGCAACAACACCATACGACGAGCCCTGAATCAACAAGAACTACCAAGGCACGAAGAAACCCAACAAGACCCCCCAAAGGCAGCGACCACCCTTCCGTACATACAAGGAGTGACGGTCTTATTTCTTCAGGAGTAATAGTTACTTTTCCCATTATATTTTCAGTTTTCATATTTATTTTCGTCAATTATCAATATTGGCGACACTTTCGATTACAGATGGTGAACGTGAAGGAGTTTGCACGTGAGCTTTATTCTTAGTGGGTGTTTTTGCAAATTTATCGGTTTCATGATTAAGTTCAGGGGGAAGTTGAGATGTAAGGGTTGTGGTGGGTTTATTACTTTTGTCAATAGCTTTAATTGATGCTACTACAGGTTGATCTACTTCTATATCTTCAGCGTCAGTAGCATCACTGTCGATTGCAGAATGTGCAGGGTCAACAATTTGAGCATTTTGAACTGCTATTGTGGGTTCATTTATTTCCAGATCTTTAGCTTCTGTGACATTATCGTTGAAATTATGTGGTATAGAGGCACCAAACTGTGATAACACCTGTTGAGGTTGATCAGTCTCCACATCTTCAACTATTACACCATCAGGAACTAAATTCTCAGATGCAACTATCAAGGAAACTTGCGAAGGATCAGCCCAATTAGTCACTTCCGAAGTCATCGTCCGTGAATTTGTTTCTGGAAAACGGATATATTCCTGGCGCAGAAAATCCTGATGTGATGTTATTGATAGTATGTGAAGCATTATATGCAGAGGTAACAATACTTGCGAGATCGTGAATAGTTATTGTTTTGCCCGAATGATTAAGCAACCAATTATTTTGCGCGACTGTGAGCTTCGCCTTAAAAGGACTGTTTACTGCAACGTCGAGTGGTTGAAGTTTATGTGTACAATGAGGGGGAAATGTCAACAGTGTTATGCCGTTTTCTCTTGAAAAATAATAGCATCCATGGTGCAATGACTCTCATGATTGTCAAGGAGTATAAGAATTTTATTTTCTTTGGTGCATCTAGAGGTTTTTTTAATGTGTTCTAGAACTTTCAGAAACAAAGGTCCAGTCATCCAACCGCTAGTAGGTCTATTGGCAAATCCGACACTTCCAACCGGAGCTCCAAGAGCATTTACAATACCACACATAGTGATCAATTGACATCTTTCCGCCGAAACACTTTACCCAACCTGCTTTTGACCTGTTCTAACATTGGGTGCTTGAACAAGGGTCGTAATACTTGTTTCGTCTAAGTTATAGATGCAGCCTGGAGTATAATTTCCACGTTGTAATACGCTTTCATAATTATCAAAAAACATCATGACATTATGCTTATTGAAGCTGGTTGATCTGGAAAGACTGGTGTCTTCAGGTTTTCGCAAAGATAATACTGGGTTCCTTTTCATAAAGTTTTTCATCCATTCAATGCCCGCACTCTTGTTATCTAATCATTTTTCAGGACACTTATCCATCGCTGCTGCATATTGATATGCCAATTTTCGACCTTGTAAGTAGGTAAGACCATAATTCATCTTGGACATTTTTAAAAAGTATCTTTCCAGCATAAGTTCCTCATCATTAGTGACAACTTGATGTGTGTTTGCTGCTATAGTTTATATTTTTTGGCATTACATACTCTTTATATTTCTTTACTCTATAGTACAAAGTGGTTGATTTTATATTATATATAGCTGCAGCGGTCCTCAGTTTCATGCTATCATTGACAACACACAATACAGCTCTCTCGGCGTCTTCTTCGTTAACATCATTTTCATTTTTCTTTTTGTAATTTCTTAACATTGTGTTTCATAACTGTCAAAGAATATAAAATGAACTTATTTAATTATATTTATCAATTATTTTTAAAAATAAATAAACATCATTTGTTAAAATAGCGGGGGGCACTTTTGAACATTTTATTCATAACTGCCAAATAGATTTTTTTCAAATCTTCCCCAATACCATCCTTCAGAAACAAAATTATCTAGACGACCAAGAAACTTATATTTAATTAACTTATATTGGTAATACACTTGCTATAATACAACACCATGAAATAATCAAAACTCGAAAATAATACTTACGTTTTCAGTAATCCGCTTACAATAAAAAATAAAAATGTTTGGTTTCGTCTCCGTAAAGTAACCGACAAATTTTATTCTGTTTGACACTGACATTGACGTAAATTAGCAACTGACAGACGTGTAGTTCAGTGTTACCAGTATTGAAAAGGTATTGGAGGTTAGGATAGACAAATGATGCGTTCATAAATCCAATAATTCAAAACTGCCTCTGTTCTAAACTGCCCCCCTCACCCTACTATAATTCCATTTGACGCTATATTTTAACCATTCTGCATAGCAACTCTTATGGACTAGCTAACATATTTTGAACGATCCTGTATAATTATAATTTTACATCACCAATTCATATTATATGCATTAAATTAACATGCAAAATCATGAGATCCCAAAATTGCTTATCATGCCATTTTTTTCACCTTGAAAACTTGAAATATCTAGCTATAAAAATATAATACTAGGAAAATATGACGGAGGCATAAAATATTTACATGTTCGGAACATACAAATACAATTTGTATTGAAAGAATGTTTACAAGAACAGTTTCACTCTCAAATAGGTCACCAAATCACCCTGTATTGAAGGAATTTTTACAACAAGAGTGTCACTCTTACGTAGGTTACAAAATTAATCTATATTGAACGCCTTGAAATTACAAAGCAGCCGCCTTGATTGTCACAAACTGTCAATAAATTTTTTAATAATTTAATTTCTCAGTAAAACGATTTTTCTCAAAGTTGAGACTCTCACCAATCGATTTCTAACCATCGAAACTTCTAAATGGTAAAATTTCATCTAAATCATTAGAGCTGTTTTACAGAACTCAATTATATATAGTTGACAACGATTTGAAAACATTTCAGCGAATTAGCGATCTCGACAGTTGGCTATGCCAACATCGATCGATGGAAAATTTTTGTCACTGTTAGAATTATTGGCAACTGGTCTGTATGAACAAACCTATTACTTTCCGTTTCGTTTCGATCATAACGATTTACAGAATACAGCCACAAAGAAACCACATCCAAAACAAAAAATTAATGTTTATTTGGGATTTTCACTCCTTGCAATGGTTTCTGAAATATACAGATAAGTTAAATAATTTAATATCAAGGTGTCGTATCTAAGTTTGTGGAAGCTGCCCAGATTGCAGGATTAACTGTGAGAAACTAGGTCTACGGATTTGTCAACTAGTATTCCTGTATAATATATTGGGATGTATTTTGTGTTGAACTTATCTGTTTTATGTGACATTTCGATTCCTTATCAGGAATCGTTGTCGAACAATGTTTGTTTGAAATGATTTGCACTATATTCGTCGCTTGACGTAAAAGTTGGGGACAAATGCTCAAAAAAACTTAACCCACTTTCCTAGCAAATCAGAATGTCTATAAAAAATTAATATATCTAATCGTAACGATACCTTTATTGTTCAGGTACACTGTTATAATGTTGACGGTTAGTAGATATAATTGGTTCTAACCCGAAACTTGGCTTAGGTTGATCCAGATGCCTCCTTCAGGCTTGAGAATGAGGGAATGCTTTGCATACTGAAGGGGAATATTCGTCTTCTTGTGAAGAGTTACTTTGAATGTTTTTAAAAAAGTCACAATTGCAATTTTGGAGATCACTTGAGCCAATCGAGATCCTGTCGACAAAAAAATATTCGTGAGTTGGTGAGTAATCACTTTCGTTTCAAATAAGTTTCATTATATGTTTGTTATTAACTACGGGCTATTTTCATTGTCTAACAAAATGTTGTTTACTGGGTTATTTGGAGTGCAGCTAACTTTTTTTCTTAATTCAATAATAGTTATGTTTAAAATTGTAAAGTCGAAGATTTAGTGATATGAGAGCTATTTGAGGAATATTCAACGTTAGGATTTATACAAGGTCGGTTTGATACAGGAAATTATAAACAACATGCTCTATGGTTCCGCTTTATCAGAAAAAAAATAATACAAAATTAAATAGCAATCAAAGACGGAGTTTTAAAACAAACCAAATTTTAATATTTAGTTAAAAAACATGAAATGACTACTCAAAGTTTATCATGCACAGTATATACATTCTTTCCTTAACTAATAAGTAAAATATGATATGAACTGAAATTTTTGTTTTAATTGTTGATGAATCAAAATAATTAGGTACCTATAGAAGCCTAGAATGACATATATATTAAAATAAATTAATTTGTATCGCTAAAATTGTCATTTTCAAACTGGCTTATTTTGCTGCGTTTAACCATTACTATAGTAATGGTTAAATAATGGTATATTATATATAATATACCATATTTAACTAAAACTATTAAGTTGTTAGTTTGAACATTTATGGAGTTACGTAATTAAAATGAAATATATGATATATACCATCAATCTCAAGATTGGGAAAATAGCATGGCTCTGTGAACTCAATTGGAAGAGGTACACAGTATTAGTTTCTGTCGAACTTCTAAGTTAGCATTCACATCTGATGTCTCATTTACCCAGAGGCGTAGCTACCGCCGTATCAGCCGTATCAATGGTACGGGGTTCCCGGACTACAGGGGCGCCTGGGCTATAGATGCCCTTAAAGTGTGTAAGCAAAAATTAGTAAAAATCTGGTGCTTACCGGGAAAAAACATAAACAACTGTCATATGTGCCTATAGAGTTTTCACTTTAAAAATGGCAAAGATCAAAAATCAATTAATCAATCAAAAGCAATCTCTTTTTTTCGGTGTTGTGCCTGCGCCCAAAAGTTGGCAACATCCTACATCGGTTAATGCGGGTTTCCCCCGTTTAAGTCATTCACTTAAACAGAGGAATCCTGTGATAATCGATGTACAATGACAAACCAGGGAGAGCAATATTTACGCGTTTTATTTCATTCCGGTTCAACGTAATTACATTGTAATGCAACACAATCTTGTTTTTCTCATTCTAATTAGAAGAACAACCAATAAATAACTATTTATTGGTTAATTGGTTAATTAGTTTGATTTGTGAACAGAATGAGTGAAAGGAAAAGAGATTTTCCCAGTGGAGCTATGAAAAGAAAAACTTAACAGAAAAGGGAGGAGGTTATAAACAAAATACCCAAAATTTTTTCAGCAATCATAAAGAACAAGGGCAACTTTAAATACATGAAAATACCTGATCACGTATTGCACCGAACAATAATAAGAATTTTGTTTTGATATTCTTCATTAGTAGTCGATTATATCACTCAAAGCCATTTTTCGCATAATACTGGGAGTATAATTAATTGTTTGGCTAGCTCGATTTCTAGAAGGAAGTGATAACTTATAATCAATAAATATGTATTTTAATTTATTACAAGCATTGTTGTTTCTTTTGTGAGAAATCTTTTCCTTCCATTTGGGCCCCCAACTAATTTTGATACAGGGCCCATCCAAGGCTCGCTACGCCACTGCATTTGTCACTCAACAAACGCAAGCAGGGTACAGTAATAAAACAAAGGGACAAAACTTCACGTTTTTTTCCTTTAGAAATGATTTAACTAATCAATTATAAACGAATATTACCTTTTCAATTTCATATTTTAATATTGGTATATACTTGCCTATACAGTGCCGAGGTCCCATTCCAAATGGTATAAATTCAACTGAATGTCTTTTATTAACGTTTTCTTCAGTGAAACGCTCTGGATCAAATTTTTCAGGGCAAGGATAATATTCTGGATCGTGGTGTATACCAAAAATAGAGATAAGGAGAGTTTCTCCTGGTTTAATGACGTATCCTGTATCTGACATGGTAAACGCCTTACTGCATACACGATTTGTTCCAGGAATCGGTGGATGCTTTCTTAAGGTTTCTAGAATTAAAATTTAGTAATTTAATATATATTTTTTATGTTCGTGTTATTTCATAAAGATTGTTAATATCAAAAGAGAAATTCGATGTTATCTAATTTTTTACATACTCATTAAAAAATTAAATTCATACTAGGTATCACCAATGGGAATTTCTAAGAGATGACGAAACATTAATTTCATTGACGATCAGAATGCAGCCATGTAGGCCTCAGATACATGCCATAGTGATTATAGCACTTTCAGATGCAAACATCCCACAATTTTATAACAGATTGTTTTTTTTATGCACAACAGCTTTTCATTTCTGATCGTTAAAAGAATACCTTTTCCAAATATTAATGTTTTTTATAAAAAGGAGAAATAGTCTAAAAGCATACATACCCCTTGCTTGCTATGTTCATATACTTTTAATTGAAATTCGATTTTAATAGATAAGACTGCCCTACATGAAGTTATGTTCCTGGTCCTAACTATCCAAATCTTTTACTAATTTCGTGTTAAAAATACGAATTTGGCTATGAAATTTTTTATTAGCTCCTATTTTCCTGACAGGCCATTGTAAAATAAAATTGATATAATTTAAATATAATATAAAAAAAATAAATAAAAATGTTAATATTATACAAAAACACATGATCATGAAGCATGATCACTTTATTTCTTCAAAAAGAGGATCTTCATAATATTTAGTATCCGAGGGCTCACAAAGATTTAGTTCGTAACTTTGGCTACAGCCCATATTGGGAATTTTCCATTAAAATATATATTTGAAAGGTTTTCTGTCCTGGTACACGTCTTTCACAAAGTTCTTCATTAACTTCTGCTTAAGACATAAGGGAAGAAGCAGAATGTTCTGAATGATAGATAGATTTCTTTGTAATACTACCATAATAACAAGAAAATCTGTATATTTCAAATATTCCAAATCTTTAAATGATAAAGAAGTTAAGGGAAATGTTATTGTCTGGCCAAATGTGTGCAATGGGAAACCAGGAACTTTCACAAAAACATAACTACTCCTCGGAAAATGATAGACTAAATGATGACGACCTCAGCTAGAAAAATTCCACTATGAATTAAAGAACACTTGTGATATTTATTGAGTAATTATAATTGCTATGTCGAGACTTAAATTTGTGTTGGTAAATAAAAAAATTGTATTATATTTATGAAATAAATTTCGTTCTTAGATATTAACTTTTGAAAGAAAAATGTGTGAAAATATGTTGAAGGACAAAAGCATAAAAAGTAATTTGAAAGAATCTATTTCAACAGGTAATTATTGGGAAACATATTATCTATTAAATTAAAATATTTCGATTAGATACGTGTACTTACAGAATAAATAAACTTCAAAGTTATTATTTTCAACTCAAAAACTGCACTATACTACACGGTTTAATCCACTTCTGTAAAAATCGAGCATTCTCCACTATGGAGAAGCGTTTCACGAAATCTTATTTTCATCCTACATCAATATTTTTAGGCTAATTATAATAGTTGTAAACTTGAATTAAAATTTTAGTTTTTTTGATATAAATGAATGCAGATAATACTCAACAAGTCTTTAAATATGTTTTATTTTATATAAAGAGAAAGCAATCATTTTGGTTTAATTTAGAAAATTACTCTATATTTGTGTTTTTGTGAAGGTGGTTTATAAGGATTGAAATCTTGTAACGAATATTAAATTATGTCAATAACACTGAGACAATTTTATTTTATAGAAATCCCACAATAAAATGAAGGGTGGTTTCTAAGGCTACAATTTTGTATAAGTTTATATACATTTTCGATGTGAAATATGACGAGATATTTTTTTCATATTTATTGTAGTTTTCGAATTAAATGAAAAAACACCCTGTTTTTGGGGAGTTTTATAGAATTTTCACCCCTTGCTTCAAGATTTCGGGAAAAACGAATTGCAGATTCGAAATCAGCAACGCCAAAAACATAAATTTTCTTTGTTAGTTTGCTGCCACCTAATTTTGCAGATTGATGCAAAATTTTAATGGGCTATCTAATTACTGTCAATATGTTTACCAATGTGGTTGTATTTGACATTAACAGAATGCTGTGCTTATATGTATTTACTAAAGTTTATAGCGCATTTCCCTGAAATTTTAATATGGCATTATTCAATTTGCGTTTAAATGTCTAAATTAGCCAGGTTCTTTATTATTAATATAGAGTATAGACCAGATATATGACAAAAAGTAAATATAGAATCAAATGTAATATTTACCTATGTTAAAGTATAATAAATAACACAACTAATTTCTTACCACATATTACTTTATCCAAATACTTCATATTCATAATTCTTTCATATGTCGGATCTGTGTCGGGGCCTAAACTTGTATTGATTTCTTCTCTCAATTTATCTTGAACTTTCTGATCTAAAGCTAATTCATATAAAGCGAACGAAATGAAAGCTGCTGATGTTTCATAACCACCTAAAAAGAAAGTGAATAACTGAGTGGTCATTTGTTCCGGTGTCAGTTTCTTTTGTTTTGTCTGTATCCAATAATCAGTTTGCACTTTTTCTTTTGTGGTTAATGAATATAGATACTGGAAGATATCGTTACGTACAATATTATTATTTTTTCTATACGCTCCAACATATTCGACTAAGTTCTTAAAGTACATTTCTGCTTTTAGATTTAATGAACGAAATCTGATCAAATGTAATAATTTTTCATCAAAGAGATTTATTACTATTTTCCTCCAATCAATTTTCAAAACATCTGAAACGGCTTCTTTAAAATCTTGATTAGCACCTCTCATTGTGTCTAATTCAACACCAAATGCGCATGATGCTACAGCGTCCATTGAGAAATTTTTCAGTACGCTGGTCGCTTCAATAGGGACATTTGATTTCGCATTGTCCAATAATAGATCCGTCATAATCTTGGCATGGTCTTTTATGACTGGAAACAGAACCCTTACTTTCCCTGGAACGAAACTAATATTTAAAATATTTTAATTAAATTGAGCAGTGCAAAATTAATGTGTCACATTTTATTAAATGCGAGAATTCCTTTATATACTATTACTTACAAATTAATTTTACAATACAGTTGTAGCTACTCATTGACGTCAGTTCCTAGCAATCAATTAACGAATGCGAAAAGAAATCACTCTAGATTAACAATCTCGTTGAATAGCCGGGGTTCATTTAGCCCAGATGATTGTATCAGTGTAAAAAAATGGCAGACTGCTTGAAAAACAAGATATATCAACAGAATCTAATTACTCGTGTCCATAGGGCAAAATGAAAGGCATTGACGGAAATCAAACTTAAGTGCAATTCGCGTATGAATCCTGATTGGAGCATATTTTACCAATAAATGTCGAACAATAAATTTATTACCTTCTGGTTATTAAAACTGAAACATTAATCATAGTTAAAATGGTTGTTAGATATGGACTTAAGAGAAATCGGATAAGTAGTAGTAGAGATAGTAGGTTTTATGGTGGTGAATCCATATAATAGGTGACTTGCCTTTTGGTTATTTAACTTTCACCTTTCCCTGCACTATTATTTTTTCTAGGTTGTCTACCTCTTCTCTGGTAGTGTGCCCAATGTCACCTTCAACTCCTTTACTATAGATGCGTTTTTACATTTCTCTATCCACGAAATCCTAAACATACGTCTCCAGCACCACATTTAAAAGACTGAGAATACGACAGATTTGAATGGCATATTCGCACGTGTGTTTTGTAACGTGACGATCTTTCCAAATCCTTATAAGATAGCTCCTGACTCCTCGTACCATTGCCATTCGCCTTTTTATTTCTTTTTTTACTACCCCAATGACGAGTGGATTGTTGGCCCGCCTAATAACAAGAGTACCGATTCACTGAAACAAACGGGCTATTAAGAATGAGGATTCTCTGCACACACATACACACTCACACACACACCCACACTAATGGAGACTAATATCGTCCCAGAACAATTAGTAGAAGCCATGCTGAAGGGCCCCCAAGCCTGGAACTTGGTATCAGATTACGCGGAGACTATCCTCAAAGAACTCCGCTATACGTTCGAGGAGTAGGCTTTAGAAGCTTTCAATGGAAGGGCAGTAAACATCTGCAATGAACCACCCTTGCGAAGTAGTATTGAGTAAGAGTGCCGCAGGGGACCATGGTTGTAGGAGAAAGAGGTTAGGGTTTTAGCGGGTATACGGTATACTGGTTTCAATGCAACGATTTACTCTTGCTTTGAAGTCATTACATCGGGAGTCCCGCACGACGGCCAGCACGTGCTAGCTAAGTACGCAATGTATTTCCCCCCTCTTCGGATAAAAAAAAACACCCACACACACACACACACACACAGTTGATTCTTCCTTGACGAAATGTAAGAGATAGGGGAGCCGAATACAGGCCCGAAATAGATGCTGAAATAAGAACAATACGGTAAAATGAAAAGATAAGCTCAAACAATATTAAAAATTAGAAAAACAGAAAACAATCTTTCAATCAATAGCGGTTCTGTGGAAAGGTTTTAACTATGCAATAGCTCCATCACAAACACCACTGTAGTCCTGAACAAGGAAGATTGTGAAAAACCGTTTCAAGACCTATTTTTAGCGAGTCTTATAAACTGTTGAAAAATGATCCCACCGCGTACCTAGAGAAACAATTAGAGCAACAATGAATGTGTGTTCCATAAATGATGAAATTTAGGAACAAGTAATTCGAAGAGAAAAATATGTTTGAAATCCCAAAAAATCACAAACCAGGTTTTCCACTACCACCAATAGTGAGCTCATTTGGGTCTCCGATTTTGAAGAGATGAAGATGTTGGACACAACTGAAAATTATGAACCGAGGCTTGTGAGGAAATCCATCGAAAAAGAAAAGTAAAACACACTATTATTACTCTGACGACGCGCAACGCCTCCCATCCACCTCGAAACTTGCACTGACAGGCAGCTATATTTCAAATAAAAAACCAGCAGCACACAGAATCATAGAGATCATACCCACGAGAATGAACCCCAATGACGAGTTGATTGTTGGCCCGCCTAATAACAAGAGTTCAGATTGACCGAAACAAACGGGCTATTAAGAATGAGGATACCTGCACACACACACACACACACACACACACACACACACACACAAAGAGGTCCTGCGATGCATCCATGCCAAGGAGACGGCAGAACAACAGCCGCCCACCAGTTTACTGGTGGAATGACACGATCTCACAACACCGACGAGAGTGTCTCAAAGCACGAAGGCTGCATCAACGAGCACGGAGACGCGACAGGGTCACAACAGAAGAACTAAGGCTCGACTATGAGATCAAAAGACAACAACTACGAAGAGCCATTCTCTCAAGCAAGAGATCCTACTGGAAGGAGTTGTGTGACGAAGTTAATCAAGATCCATGGGGAAAACCGTATAAAATCGTTATGCATAAAATTAAGGCCCCTCCCATGACATCAACGAACTGCCCCGAATCATTGCACCGCATTGTCACTCACTTGTTTCCTGCGAAGCCTGAGCTACCCGCTTATCCTTCGTGGCAGGTGAGGGACGAAGATATACCACCAGTGACTATGAATGAGCTGATGGGCGCGTACAACCGACTCCAAAACGGTAAGGCTCCCGGCCCAGATGGCATACCTAACATCGCGCTAAAATGCGCCATAGCCAATAGGCCTGACATGTTTCTACACATGTATGAGACCTGCCTAAAGCAGGGGGTTTTCCCGACTAAGTGGAAAAAGCAGAGGCTTGTGCTCCTACCTAAAGGGGGAAAGAAACCTCCAGACGAACCGTCATCATATCGTCCCCTCTGTATGTTGGACTCTGCGGGAAAACTCCTTGAAAGAATAATAGCAGATAGGCTGGAGCCCTACGTGGAGCCAAAACTTTCCACCAACCAATTCGGGTTCAGAAAGGGGAGATCAACCATCGATGCCGTGACACTCGTTACCAACATCGCCAGAGAGGCTATCTCGGGAAAGAGATGGAGAAGAGGTGGAAAAAAGTACTGTCTAATAGCCACCCTGGATATCAAGAACGCCTTTAACTCGGCCCGCTGGGACCGCATTTTGGAGGCTCTTGCCAGGATGGAAGTTCCTCAGTACTTGCGGAGAATGGTCTCAGCGTATTTCAAGGACCGCATCTTATTGTACCAAACTGAAAATGGGCAAGTAGACTATAAGATCACAGGAGGTGTACCTCAGGGCTCTGTTCTTGGCCCCCTCTTATGGAACGTAATGTACAACGACCTACTCCTGCTCGGTCTGCCTGAGGGCGTCAGGCTAGTGGCATTCGCCGATGATGTGGCATTGATCATAGTGCGCAAGCACATAGAGGAGATACAAACAACCTTCTCATTCGCTATAGCCACAATTCAGAATTGGATGCTCGCAGCGGACTTGAGTTTAGCAGAGCAAAAGACCGAAACACTTCTTGTTAGCAGTCGGAAGGCAAGGGAAACCATCACCCTCAAAATAGGCGACACCTACATACAGTCGCAGCCCTTCATCAGCTATTTGGGGGTGCTCCTGGACACAAGGCTCAACTTCAAAGAGCACATAATCGCGGCCAGCAAGAAAGCAGCTGGGGTACAGGGGGCATTATCTAGAATAATGCCGAATGTCGGAGGCCCTAGACAGATAAGAAGACAGCTACTGGCAACAGTAACTACTTCTGTTTTGTTGTACGGGGCACCGGTATGGGAGAAATCGCTTGAGCTACCATCGTACCGCCGGAAAATGAAATCAGTCCAGCGGCTCTCAGCGATTCGAGTGGCATCATCCTACCGCACTGTGTCTTACGAGGCGGTGAGTGTGATTGCCTCTACCCTGCCAATCGACATCCTGGCTGCAGAAAGGGGACGGCTTTATCGCAGAAAGTTAGAAAAAGACCAGCCGACAGGAAACAGCGATGAAAGAGCCATAAGTCTAGGGCAATGGCAGGAGAGGTGGGACAGCTCTACTAAAGGCAGGTGGACATATCAATTGATACCTAACATCAGTCGTTGGGTCAACCGCCAGCATGGGGAGGTTGGGTTCTACATCACTCAACTCCTGACTGGACATGGATGCTTTCGAGCATACCTGCACAGGTTCAGGAGGGCAAACTCCCCAAACTGCCCACACTGTACGGACGTGATAGAGGACGCAGAACACGTGTTCTTCTCCTGCCCCCGGTTTCAGGATCAACGTGCTGAAGTGGAGAGGATTCTGGAGACTAATATCGTCCCAGAACAATTAGTAGAAGCCATGCTGAAGGGCCCCCAAGCCTGGAACTTGGTATCAGATTATGCGGAGACTATCCTCAAAGAACTCCGCGATACGTTCGAGGAGTAGGCTTTAGAAGCTTTCAATGTAAGAGCAGTAAACATCTGCAATGAACCACCCTTGCGAAGTAGTATTGAGTAAGAGTGCCGCAAGGGACCATGGTTGTAGGAGAAAGAGGTTAGGGTTTTAGCGGGTATACGGTATACTGGTTTCAATTGCAACGATTCACTCTTGCTTTGAAGTCATTGCATCGGGAGTCCCGCACGACGGCTAGCACGTGCTAGCTAAGTACGCAATGTATTTCCCCCCTCTTCGGATAAAAAAAAAAAAAAAAAAAAAAAAAAAAAAAAAAAAAACACACAAAGAGGTAATGACAAGCGTTGTCAAGTCCTGCGATGCTTCCATGCCAAGGAGACGGCAGAACAACAGCCGCCCACCAGTTTACTGGTGGAACGACACGATCTCACAACACCGACGAGAGTGTCTCAAAGCACGAAGGCTGCATCAACGAGCACGGAGACGCGACAGGGTCACAACAGAAGAACTAAGGCTCGACTATGAGATCAAAAGACAACAACTACGAAGAGCCATTCTCTCAAGCAAGAGATCCTACTGGAAGGAGTTGTGTGACGAAGTTAATCAAGATCCATGGGGAAAACCGTATAAAATCGTGATGCATAAAATTAAGGCCCCTCCCATGACATCAACGAACTGCCCCGAATCATTGCACCGCATTGTCACTCACTTGTTTCCTGCAAAGCCTGAGCTACCCGCTAATCCTTCGTGGCAGGTGAGGGACGAAGATATACCATCAGTGACTATGAGTGAGCTGATGGGCGCGTGCAACCGGCTCCAAAACGGTAAGGCTCCCGGTCCAGATGGCATACCTAACATCGCGCTAAAATGCGCCATAGCCAATAGGCCTGACATGTTTCTACACATGTATGAGACCTGCCTAAAGCAGGGGGTTTTCCCGAGTAAGTGGAAAAAGCAGAGGCTTGTGCTCCTCCCTAAAGGGGGAAAGAAACCTCCCGACGAACCGTCATCATATCGTCCCCTCTGTATGTTGGACTCTGCGGGAAAACTCCTTGAAAGGATAATAGCAGATAGGCTGGAGCCCTACGTTGAGCCGAAACTTTCCACCAACCAATTCGGGTTCAGAAAGGGGAGATCAACCATCGATGCCGTGACACTCGTTACCAACATCGCCAGAGAGGCTATCTCGGGAAAGAGATGGAGAAGAGGTGGAAAAAAGTACTGTCTAATAGCCACCCTGGATATCAAGAACGCCTTTAACTCGGCCCGCTGGGACCGCATTTTGGAGGCTCTTGTCAGGATGGAAGTTCCGCAGTACTTGCGCAGAATGGTTTCAGCCTATTTCAAGGACCGCATCTTGTTGTACCAAACTGAAAATGGGCAAGTAGACTATAAGATCACAGGAGGTGTACCTCAGGGCTCTGTTCTTGGCCCCCTCTTATGGAACGTAATGTACAACGACCTGCTCCTGCTCGGTCTGCCTGAGGGCGTCAGGCTAGTGGCATTCGCCGATGATGTGGCATTGATCATAGTGCGCAAGCACATAGAGGAGATACAAACAACCTTCTCATTCGCTATAGCCACAATTCAGCATTGGATGCTCGCAGCGGACTTGAGTTTAGCAGAGCAAAAGACCGAAACACTTCTTGTTAGCAGTCGGAAGGCAAGGGAAACCATCACCCTCAAAATAGGCGACACCTATATACAGTCGCAGCCCTTCATCAGCTATTTGGGGATGCTCCTGGACACACGGCTCAACTTCAAAGAGCACATAATCGCGGCCAGCAAGAAAGCAGCTGGGGTACAGGGTGCATTATCTAGAATAATGCCGAATGTCGGAGGCCCTAGACAGATAAGAAGACAGCTACTGGCAACAGTAACTACTTCTGTTTTGTTGTACGGGGCACCGGTATGGGAGAAATCGCTCGAGCTACCATCGTACCGCCGGAAAATGAAATCAGTCCAGCGGCTCTCAGCGATTCGAGTGGCATCATCCTACCGCACTGTGTCTTACGAGGCGGTGAGTGTGATTGCCTCTACCCTACCAATCGACATCCTGGCTGCAGAAAGGGGACGGCTTTATCGCAGAAAGTTAGAGAAAGACCAACCGACAGGAAACAGCAATGAAAAAGCCATGAGTCTAAGGCAATGGCAGGAGAGGTGGGACAGCTCTACTAAAGGAAGGTGGACATATCGATTGATACCTAACATCAGTCGTTGGGTCAACCGCCAGCATGGGGAGGTTGGGTTCTACATCACTCAACTCCTCACTGGACATGGATGCTTTCGAGCATACCTGCACAGGTTCAGGAGGGCAAACTCCCCAAACTGCCCACACTGTACGGACGTGATAGAGGACGCGAAACACGTGTTCTTCTCCTGCCCCCGGTTTCAGGATCAACGTGCTGAAGTGGAGAGGATTCTGGAGACTAATATCGTTCCAGAACAATTAGTAGAAGCCATGCTGAAGGGCCCCCAAGCCTGGAACTTGGTATCAGATTACGCGGAGACTATCCTCAAAGAACTCCGCAATACGTTCGAGGAGTAGGCTTTAGAGGCTTTCAATGTAAGAGCAGTTAACATCTGCAATGAACCACCCTTGCGAAGTAGTATTGACAAAGAGTGCCGCAGGGGACCATGGTTGTAGGAGAAAGAGGTTAGGGTTTTAGCGGGTATACGGTGTACTGGTTTCAATGCAACGATTTACTCTTGCTTTGAAGTCATTGCATCGGGAGTCCCGCACGACGGCTAGCACGTGCTAGTTAAGTACGCAATGTATTTCCCCCCTCTTCGGATAAAAAAAAAAAAAAAAAAAAAAAAAAAAAAAAAAAAAAAAAAAAAAACACACACACACACACACACACACACACAGTTTCTTCCTTGCCGAAACGTAAGAGGCTTATCTGAGCCAACTAGCTGCACAGAGAACTTTCGGTGAACTAAAGTGAAAAAATGTAGTATCTATTAAGAATTCGTATTTCTAAGTCATCTAAGGATATTATAAACACAATGAAGTTTTATTTTTCATAGCACTAAATGAGACTATATTAGATTTGGGCCTTATTGATCTACGATCTCTGGCCGAGGCGAGAACTAAAATGATTGAAGAAATGGAAGAACAGACAACAAGTCAATAACCGGACCTAGGCAACAGGGCTGAAATTTCCTCTGAAGACTACTTTAAGCCAGCACCGACTCGCAAGCACAAGAACTCGAGTAGTAAAAAACCCACCCAAGTTCAAGGTTCAGAAGAAAGAGAGCCGCACCAGAAGAGGTCATCAGAAGCACCAAAGAGTAGCGAAAGAAAGGCAAATACAATAGTGCTTACCTGACCCGAACACTGACGCATGTAAGGGCGAAAATGGTTGCATCCATAACCGCTTCTCGGCCAGCTGTAGAGGCAATCAAACACGAATAACGTGTTTGTCCGCGGAGGGATACCAGAAGACAGTCTCCTTTTTACAGGATAAGAAGTGGACGTTACAGACGTGCAACTCCCCTCAAAGGACATCTGAGTAGTGACTAGTGTAAAATACCATAACTACCACAGAGTAAATAGAAGAGGACTTGAAGTCCAAGGGATATAACCCGTATGGGGTGTACGCCAAATACTCACTCCCAAAGAACTAAAAACAAACAGCTGCCTCTTTTTCTGGTAAAACTACCAAAAAATGATAACATCATTATGAAGCTGAAGACCTACCTCCACTGCCAATGCAATGCTTTAAGTGCCAGAGATTTGGGTACGGGCAATTAACCGGTCACCAAAATCCCGGGTGCGTCACATGCTTTGCACCACACAGAGCATCAGACTCTCCAACAAAAGAAACCGAACTGCCAGGAAGCCTACATATCTATCTACAGGGGATGCAATAAGGCAACTAGGCCAGAAAAACCTACCAGAAAACCAACCACCTACACACTAGCTGTCAAACCGGGAACGTCATGCGCATTCCTAGCCAGCGAAGCGTTAATGTTTGCCGGCAGCAACAGCAAAAAAGTCCCCCACAGCACCGACTCAGAAAATAACGAAAAATAACAATGCCAAAACGGCCCCAGAATTTGGATATCAATGCCGCCAGTTAATAGACCGAGAGCAACTTCCCTGAAGACAGCTTCTTGTAATATACAACGAGCGAGAACCCGACAACATGAACTAGGTGAATTTATTACTCGAAGTAACATAGATGTCGTGGCACTCCAGGAAACAAATCTTTCAGAAGGCAAGCGTTTCACCAACATCGATGAAACACCAGATATAGGAATACAGACTGGAATGTCACAGGAGGTCGAACCGCCTTTCTCGTCAAGATAACAACGACCCCGGACGACCTTGCAACGACCGGGCATAGGTTTTCTGAAGCCGAATGCGACGCTGTACTGCCAGATCGCCAACACACAATCCTTACTGGCGACATAAACTGCAAATCACTACAGTGAAACAGTCATGAACAAACGATCCGATGTCATTGACATCGCAGTAACAACAATCCAATTCATCTTACTGACATCCACGCACTCCAAAAGAGATCAACGAACGACAACCTAGAGACCTACTTGTAAGTGATCCAGACCAGCACAGAGACTAAGAAGAGCATCGCTTCCAGAAAAAAAATGGAACCTATTTGGAAGGAACCTGGATCGCACACTAAGATCAATCCCTGTGAGTTGGGAAGAGAGACACAGAAACAAGATGTTGGCTAACCTTCCGTCAGGGAGCTAATCCTAGAGAAAACCAAAGCAAGAATACGATCATAAAAACAAGGCGACCAAACGACAAGCGCAGATCCAACGCATTTAATCGCGCAGTAACTGAAGCTCTAAGAACGCATTACAATGAACGATGGAATGGTTACCTGAACCCGTAGAAACCAGGGTTCTGTAATCAGAAAAAAATCCTGAGCACAGACAGGCATCCACTACCTCCACTTCATGGTAACCTAGAAAAGCAAGAAGCATTCGCTGACAGTCTAAAGAGGGAGGGTAGACCTAAACCAGCACGAGATGACGACGACGACCACGAACTCCGAGTTGAAAGACAAGCCAGAAGAATCAGGAACCAAGATGACATTCCACCGATCAGGACCACGACCTCGAAAGAGATACGGGACCAGATCAGACGACTCAAGCAACAAAAAGCACTTGGACATGACCGTATATCCAACAGAATAGTCAAACGGTTCACTCGGAAGGCTATCGTCTCCTTAACAAACATCATCAATGCAATCTTAAGACTTAGATATTACCCGAAGAAATGGAAGTATGCTGACATTATCATGCTGCCAAAGGCCAATAAGGACGGTACTTTTCCACAAAACTATTAGCGTATGAGTTACTACCAGCAATGGTTAAAATAACAGGAAGCATGTTTGCCAATCGACTCCAAGAGACCATAGATCTACTGAAGGTGATTCCAGACCAGCAATTTGGATTCAGATATCGATACGCCCCGAACACTAAGTTCTATGCCTGGTATAATCGAAGAACAGCCTTCAACTTCCTGGATGTAGAAAAAACCTTTGACCGAGTATGGCATGATGGCCCAATTAGGTTTCCCACTAATATTATCTCAGCTATTGGGCTGATTTTTGAGACATCATTAAGTACAAGTAGGAATAGGCCAAGAGCACTCAAGATAGCAGACCACTGAGACAGCGGTTCTCCAAGTAGCAGTCCTGAACCCGGTGCTATTTTCAGTCTACATTACATACATACCAAGACAAGCAGACTCTAAGGCGATGTAGCAAAATGGTGCTTTCAGTGCACTAGCCATCAACGAGGACAAAAATCAAGCTGTGTTTGTCAACGGGAGAAGCCGCATTGTCGTTCCGACAGAAAACATGGAGGCCAACGGCAGGCAAATTCCGTGGAAGAATGAAGTCAAATACTTTGGAGTCATCATAGACTCTCACGAGGCATGTCCAAGAGACTCGTAACAAAGTCCGAGCTGCCCCTGCTAAACTTTACCCCCTAATGGGAAGAGAAGGCAAGCTAGGACTTTTAAACAAGCTGACGGACGCTTCAACTGTGTGGGGGCACACCAGCAAGAGCAACAGGGAGGCCATCCCAATGGCAGGAGAACCTATGCCTGCGCCTCGTAGTCGACGCACCCTGGTTCCTTCGAAACACGGTGAACTTCAACGATTTACAACACTAGCCAGTGCTTGCAGAAATGAAGAGGCGAACTAGAGACACTTACGCCAAACTGGAACAGCACCCAAACCTTCATCTACGACAGCTAATCAACTATGACCTCTGGTTTATTGATAGATACAAACCGCATAAGAACCAGCTCGGCCTTAGCGAAGGTGAAACTGATGAAGAAGCCCCAGAGGTAAATGTCAGGTGAGTATAACATGAAGTAAGCAACAATTTATTTCTGAGGAGACAAGGGTGGGATAACGTGCACGCCCACATAAGGGTACAAAACGCTATATATCATAGCAACGAATGAGTCACAAACCAAAAAAGACACTTGCAGTACTACCAATAAGGTAAAGCACCAAAAAAAAACCAAAGCTAAGCTATCACAAAAAAAAAACAGCGATTATACAGAAGGAAAATTGCATTAGCGTGAGGACCTGAACCTGGGCTCGCGTAAAGTGTGTGTAATGAGGGTTCAGTTTTTACCACCCTTACAGAGTGACTATTTTCAGAAGAGGGTGAGTGCGATATCATTGAAACGTCATAAATTTGTCTATTTTACGGCAAACCAACGTACACGAGAAATCCAAGAACCTTTACAGATGTTTCATAATCGTGATCAAAATAACCTAGTACAAGCTCTAAAATTGCCAAAAACGTCAATGTAAATTTAATTATTACACTTATAATACAAAACATAGGACATTTTTAAACATTGTACCTGATGAAAAGGCAGGAGACAAAATACTTCTCATGGTTTTCCATTTTGGATTTTTCAAATTTAAAATGCCACCTGTTAGTGGATCATCAATTTCATTGACGTAAAATCCATGGTCGGAAAAAACTTCAAAATTTTTTATTGCAATGGATCTCAAGAGGTCTAGATCGGTGGGTATATAATTTGGTCTATATCTGCTGATATTGCCTCCATGTTTTAACCCTCTCTCTCTTACAGCTCTGTATGTTGCTGCGTGAATACTAAAATCACTTTCTTTACGGTGATAAGTGAAAATGCCTTTACGATCCCAATGTTTTTCGATCCACTTGAGGTATGCAAAAAGCGAAACGAATACTAAGGCAGGTATCAGCAGTAGGATCATCTTGGTTTTCTGAAACGAATAAACAAAATTATTTTTAATTAATAATCAATTTTAATTTGGCAATTTATATACTGAAATATTCCTTCCTTTAATACATATGGGAGGATTTCTATTGTAAAGTTTTTATTTTCACACTCGGGTTCAGTTCAGTTCTTGGATTTATTTAAAAACACAGTCCAACTCACTCTAATTTATTTCCACTACTTTTACACAATTTATATTCACAGAAACTACTATTTACATTTTATCTTAACTGTACAATATGACCGACGAAAACTGAATGCCTCCTATCTCCAGCTGTTCATATTTATATACTTATCTTGGAATTCTCTGGTACGTCCACGAACCATCGGGAAACTCTTTCATGTTCTGGAAGCTTTAAAGGAATTCCCAGTAACGGCAGCGGTCCGCCTGTTGAGAGACAAACATTTCGGATTCCCAGAATTTATCGGACTAATATCCCTTCCACGAATTGGTTGATGGCAGATTGCACCAGCTGTCGGATGAATTCTCGTAACACTATTCTACGCATATGAAATTTGTGACAGTAACAATACAGCTAACCTGCATTATTTTTGTTCCTACTGTGTAGTTAGTGAGAGTACCCCATGTATTTTCTTAAAAATGTGATGAGCCGAGTAAAGAACTGCTAAAAAAACGTTCAAGTTTCTTAGGTTAGATGAAAACAATAAACATGTAACTTAGTGCTTTTTTCGTTCTGCTCTCTGTCTCCTTTATTCCTAATCTTAGTACTCTATTTTTAACCGACTTCCAAAAAGGAGGAGGTTATCAATTCGTCGTGTGAAAATATTTTTTTTGTATGTATGTTACGTGATTTCTTCTCCTGTGGTGCACCGTTGAACGAATATGATCTTGTTTAATAGAGTATATATCCGGATTGGTGAAACTTCAAATTTTGGAAAATAATTCTATTGGTAAAGTGATAAAATTTGTGAATGAACACATGCGTGCATGGAAATCGACCGATATCCCTAATATTTTAGTCGATTTTTCGATAACTCCTTATGGATGTCTATAGTTTTTTAACGTTTAATCTATTGAGGAAGATCCTTAGGTGATCTCATATTCTTTTCTGTGACGTGCAACTTGCAGTTTTGCAGAAAATCGCCGAAAATTCCAAAATTCTTATCAAAAATTTCATCGAAATGACATAACCGACATTTCCTCATAAATATTTATTTATTCCAACTTAATAGTGCGGTAATTTTAGGCACTGGAAATTTTAATTGCGAATTTGAAAATTTTCTATGTACATCTCAAGCATATAGGCAGTAAAGCATAGTATTTTCGGCTCTTTAAATCAATGAGTACCAAGCTCGTTTTGTTTGTATACCAGGTAAATACCTATTTAAATGCAAATTTTTCCATTTTGCGAAGACGGTACTTTTGGTTGTCACATTCTCCCGGCCTAATAGAAAATTCAGTGACAACACATGTCAAACTTTAAACTGGTACTTGGTGGCTTATAGACAGGGCGTTTAGTTATAGCAAACAAAATCACAAAGTAAAGTGGTAGAAGGAGTTGCATTTATATGAAGATTGAAATATAGGACGGACTAAAATGATAGTGGTCCGTTGGAATATAGGGTGGACTGGACGTTTGGTGGTATAAAAATGTTGAAAAAAAAAGTGAAATTAAAATTATATAGGGTGATTAAAAAACTGTTATATGATGTGAACATAAGCAAATCATATACAGGATGGTTGAAATATATGCTGGAGTTGAATTATATCTAGTATATTTTTGAAGTCGGTGCCAAGCAACAATCAAGTTTGATGAAGTGGTAGATAAGTTCGCAATGAAGGATTTTAGATTTGCTTGGCACCGGCTTCAAAATATACTAGATTGGTAGGTAATACATTTGTACAGAATGAGCACCTTTTAATGTTTACATTTTTTACTTCCTGGGTAGGTACCTAACAACATTAAATGTGTTATTTATTTGCTAGAGTTGTATTTAGTTATAATTATTTTTAGCTTTTTAGTTATAGGTAGAAGTCGGTTATATTTTTTTTTAAATGTTTTATGTATAGTGCTTTTGAGAATTTGCTCAAAAATGTGGTAAATATTTTGTGGTAACTTTTACAACACTTCCATTTTCTACTGGTGAATAAATAAAAAGGTCATAAGTACTGCAACCAAATATATACATTTGTGAGTCCGAATTATACTGGATAGGTAAGTAATTAATTTCTGCATAAGAAGAATTTGTTATGTTTCAAACTTATTATTTTGTGACTATCATCAGTATATATTAATGTAGTAAATGAATTTGTGCATGGGTACCTACGCAATTGGTACCTACCTACCTACCTACCTAAGTACTTACTGTGTAATGTTGTTTTGTTAGTTTTTTTAAATTTATTAGTTTAAACTATATTGCAGCTGGTATTCTAAAGTATAGTCTAGAGATGCTTTGATATTTAAAAAAATTATAGTTAAATAATGTTTCTATAATTTAATTTATAATCATTGCATTAACCTCGTGATATATTGTCTGAATATTAAATAAGTGTAGTAAATTGATACTTAAACTAATATAATTCAACAAAATTCATATTTTAATTAAAAATTAACCTACACGTCATATGATCCTTTGCAATTATATTTAAATTAAAAACTAGAACACACATTAGGATTAATACTTACATCCTAAAAAATTAGGGACAATTATTTTAATTTTCTTGAAATATACGTCCGATACTAAGACAAAATATTATTTCTTTCGCTTCCATCGTTCAGTCTAGAATGCCTGTCGCTCATTTTTATCTTTTTCACTAATGCGTGTATTTTGTTTTTTACTTTTTTGTAGTTAGCATATGCTAGCTGTATATTACTTGATAGGTATTCTGTATAAGCTTTTTTCTTTACTTAAATCTTTCTTTGATTTCATTACAGAACCATGGCATTTTTGTGAGAAGTTTTATCTTAGTTTAATTTTCTTTCCTTGAAGATTCTTTGGCTGAGTTCAAATTGTTTTAATTTCGGTTCAGCTCTCCTTACTCCATTGTTTTTCCTGAAATTGTTATTTTTTATTATTTCTGCTAGTCTCTTTAGATATAGATATTTTTTCGATACGTTTTGCGAATTTCCAACCTTCATCTTTATAATATAATCTGTTCGTTTGATTTTTCTTGTTTTGACTTTCAAGCCTCATTTACTCAACATTACCTTGTGATCACTTCCCACATCTTCTGAAGTTAGTTCTCTGAATTACCGACTTAGCTATTGAAGTCTATCAAAATGGCCATGTACTCATTTGCTGGAAAATTATTTATTGTTTGCAACCTTCTTTTGGTGTCTACATTTTTGGTATTTACGATAGCATAAATCCCTATTACATATAGGAGTTTGTCACTTAATCTAATTTTTACCGTAAAATATTTACAGTCTTCAATTTTTGATCGAGTCTTTTCTGGAGAACCATTATGTATATAATTGACTGGCCTTTTTTCATGTGCTTTTCGTATTTTTCGATCTGCGAGTTCTTTGTTAATTTGCTTTTCCCTGGTGTTTAGAAATTTGATTAATTTGATTTTCCAGGTACCTATTCGCAGGTTGTTCTACTATTTCTGTAAATTCCTATTTCTAGTTTATTCATCATTGAACAATCATTAGGTTCTTTGAATGCAGACGTAAATGGTGAATATGGCCAGATGATAAGAAGCATGCAGGAATTGCAGTCGAAACCAAATGTTAGTAATAAGGACATATTATTTGTGATAGGGCAGTTGTTTCAGCTTATTATAGATCAGAAAAATCATCTCCAAAATGCTCTCGATGATTTTTTAAACGTACAATCAGCCAAAATAAATAACTTGGAACAGGAGGTTCAGAAGATTAAAGATAGTATTGTCCAAATAAGAGCTGAACAAGAAAAACCTACTATTAGCCCTCAGGCGGAGTCTGAACAAGATGAAATTATCTCTGAAATCCAAGATCGTAGTCAAAGAAGTAAGAACATAATTATTTACAATGTAACTGAATCAACAGATGAAGCTGCAAAGGATAGGATTGATTCAGATAGAGCACAAGTGGTGAAAATTTTGGAGAAACTACAGATAAATTTAAGCTCGGAATTTAGAGTGAGTAGAATTGGAAAAAGAGCAACAAAAACACGTCCAATGAGAGTGACGTTCTCGGAAGGGAGCATACCAAAAACATGTTTGAAGAAAAAGAGTAAACTGGAAAATCTGAATGTAACAATCAAGGCGGATTTGACGTATATGCAACGACAAAAGCTAAAAACTCTTCTTTCGGAGCAGGAAACGAGGAAGAAAAATGGTGAACAGGACTTAGTAGTCAAATATGTGAAAGGTGTTCCGGGCATTCATTCTTCAAAAAACTTCTTGGGGCCAGAGAGGGAAAATCATGCATAGACAATCTCAGTTTGTACTATCAGAATACAAGGGGAATAAATACTAAAGTTGATGACATATATACTGGAACATCTGAAGCAGAATTTGATGTATAAGCTTTCTCCGAAACTTGGTTAACAGCAAGTGTTGATAGTAAAGAATTATTCTCAACCATGCATGCAGTATACCGATCAGACAGAGAATATTCCAAGGGTGGGGGAGTACTACTAGCGGTAGCCGCTTCTTTGGAGTCTTACTCTATGGACCTATCTCTGTGTAATAAGGTAATATCATGTATTAATATTGTAGGTGTAAAGATTGTTTGTAAAGCAGATGTGATATATGTAATGGTTGTATATATTCCTCCTAATCTAAGTTGTGATATTTATCATAAGTTTTTTGAATACCTTGAACTCTTGGAGACTATATATGGCAGGCATATATTAATAATAGGCGACTTTAATATACCGTTGTATCCTGAATCCACAACAGATGCAAAATCGGTACTACTTAAATTCTACGAAATGAAACAGTATAACAACATAAGAAATATCAACAATAGACTATTAGACCTAGTAATATCAAATACCAACTTGTCAATCAATAGAGATGAGTGCCCTCTTGTCAAAGAGGATCCTCATCATCCAGCTCTTGCTATTACTCTGAATACTTGTAGGAGGAGAAATAACAGATTTACTTCAGGCAAAGATAATCTGAGCTTTAACTTTAAGATAGCTGATTTTCCGAGTTTATATCAGGAAATTTTTAGGACAGATTGGTCTTTCTTGAATTATAATAGAACTATAAATGAAATATGTCAGGACTTTTACGAAAGATTAAACACTATCTTCGCTATGTATATTCCGAGATATCGCCATAGAAAGGTTAAATATCCCTCTTGGTATAGTAAGGACACTAGGAAAGTACTTAAAGCGAAGAATAATTTCTTGGGAAAATACAAAAAATATAAGACGGATTTTTATCTTAATGAGTATAAAAGAGTAAGAGCTTCCTCCAAATTACTTATTAAGGAATCATATACATCATACTTAACTGAGGCTCAAAATAAGTTGACCTCAAATCCCCAAGATTTTTGGAAATTCATACTTATGAGGAACAACACATCAATTATTCCCCCTATTATGATTGATAATGAGGATACCGAATTCAGTCATCCTCAAGATATTGTTAACGCATTTGCTGCTCATTTTAAAAACTCTTTCAACCCCAATTGAGATACAAGTAATACTTCCAATACACCTTTGTCCTTTTATAATATCATGATACCCCAGTTCTCAGTGAATGATGTAATAAAAGTAGGTAAGAAAATCAAACCTAAATCATCATTTGGTCCAGACGGTGTTCCATATTTTTTTGTCAAAGATTGTATCAATGTCTTAGCTATACCTCTGTGTAACATATTTAATCTATCCTTAAGTCGAGCGGAGTATCCTGAATGTTGGAAAATGTCTAAAGTTTGCCCCATCCACAAAAATGGTAACACTTCTTTAATAAACAATTATAGGCCTATATCAATGATTAGTGGTTTTTCAAAGGTGTTTGAAATGTTGCTGTATGAGCATATATTCTTTCACGTTAAAAGCCAAATAACATTTACCAACATGGCTTTATTAGTGGACGCTCAACAGTGACAAATCTAGCATGTTTCGCCGAATATCTGTCTCAGTCGTTAGATGAAAGATCACAGGTTAATGTTATTTTTACGGATTTCTCGAAGGCTTTCGATAGGCTCGATCATTCAACCTTACTCAGCAAACTTTCTGCCTTTGGCATGAGTAATTATTATGTCGAGTTTCTTCGCACCTACCAAGTGAACCGTACTCCGTTTGTTTGGTACAATAATCATAAGTCTGTTAGTTATATTTCTAAATCGCGGGTACCTCAAGGTTCAAATCTGGGGCCACTAATGTTCCTAATTTTCATCAATGATATTACCAATGGCATTCATGTTCAAAAATTGTTATTTGCAGACGATCTTAAGCTCTTCTCTTGTGTGAAAAACCAAATGGATTGTAAAAACTTACAAAATAATATTGATAAAATTCAAGAATGGTGTACGATAAACAATCTCCCCCTAAACTCGAGTAAATGTAAAGTTATGACCTTTGGACGAAGTCATAATTTTGTTGATTTCAGTTATAAGATTGGTTCGTGTGTGCTGGACAGAGTTAGTGAAGCCAGGGACCTAGGAATTATATTCAACGGCCATCTCAACTTCAGAAATCATATAGAAAACATAGTTACTAACGCATCAAAAATGTGTGGCTACATAATGAGAAATACAAGACAATTTACAAATTTCAATTGCCTCAAAACTCTGTATAGTGCACTTATAAGAACTAAACTGGAGTACTCTTCGATTATTTGGTCGCCGCATTATAAGTTGTATAAAGATAAATTGGAACGTTTGCGAAGTTCATGTACTCCAAAAAATATGGGATATACCCCGAGAGGGGGTTTGAGCACGAGGTGTTATTATCCGATCTGGGTCTGGAGAGTCTAGAGCAGCGCAGATTTATCGCCCATTGCCGATTTGTTTATAAACTAATCAACTCTGAAATTGATTGTCCATTTATACTGGAGCATTTTAAGTTCTTAGTCCCGAGAGCTGAGTCTAGAAGTTCATGTTTGTTTTATCCCCCACCTGGTCGAACAAATATCCGTTTTGCCTCTCCTATTTTTAGGCTATGCTTTTGCTATAATATGATTCACAAAAATATTGATTATACGGTAAGGAGGAATACATAACCTACTGAAGCTGTTTGTCCAAAGTAACACAGTAACATGTTCTTAACGTTGTGTCTAAGTATATTAAAATATATTGTTATGGTTACTCGGTCACGTTTTGTAATAATAGTTATATAATTCATTCAGGTTTGTCAGTCATGGGTGTATACAGTATAGTCATCCGATGCATAACCAAGTTTCTCAGACATGTTGTATATTTTAAGTCCTTGAGTTCGGTGCTAATCTGGTTCAAACACTTCCGCCTATATACTTTTTTTAGCCTTTATCCGAGCTTCGAACCGTCAGCCATAATTTCGAAAAACTGGATCATCGTAGGCGGTGCCATACATTAGACATATCTTTTTGGCATTGTTTTTTTTTTCGTCTTGTTGGTTGTCTTTAATCACCGATTCCAGTAAACTTTGGATAGTGCTAAGTTCCCCTTGTACTTTGCTTGGAATTGAATTGATGTCATATTTGACCTTTTCTTTGAGACCATCGATTGAACTTTCCAGTATTTCAATTTCTGGCTTTACGTCTGAATTCACAATCTGTATTTTTTGATTAACTACTTCGTTACCTTGGGTTACTAATTGCATTAGTTTTTCTACTTTTCCCCTTTGCGTTTTCAGTTCACCTTGTCTCGTCTGACCCCTTTTTATCTCGTTTTTCTAAATTGTATTCACTTGTATGTTCATCGTCTCGGTAACTCTTTTAAAACTTTCTTTGGTACTTTCCTTAATCGCAGTCTCCATGCTTCTAGTTGTCGCCATAAATAAATTCAGAATTCATAATCGTAATTGTCTTCTAAATGTTACTTGTGGCATGAATTTTTTTTCATTACATATTTTAAAGCCATTGACAACGAAGTCAGAATGGACTTTGAAACGTTTGGTATTTTCTTTCAATATACAGATTTTTAATTCAATTGTGGTGTTATTCCCAAGAAAACATAAAATTAATAATCCACGTAATCCTGATTCCGATAGTATTGTTCAGAAGTTTATATGGGTTCAAACAAGTTATACACCAAATATAATTTTTATTTATTTAACTTACATTCACAACAAATGTCGCTAGAAAATAGTTACTTTTTAAAAGGTCGATGATCTCCCACAGTTCCAAATCGTTGTCCCACTACGTCGCTATTTACCGAACTCCACTCTTGCAGTACATCTGCTTCTTATATTATCGCAGTTGCTCTCGATCTTTTCCGTAGCGATCTCGCTAATGTAAATAATTTCTGTTTCCTGAACAGAATAGAATTTTCGTTATATTTTATCCTTATTCTTGCGTAGAAAAGGATTGGTTTTTGCTACCACTTATTTATTCAGAGAATTAGTTTTTGTTGCAGATGAATAATTTATAATTATACTAACAGTTACCCGCGTTTCACCCGCGTATTGAATGTATATTTCTTTCCAAAAAGAAATAGGTAATAACTTTTTTTATCCACGCTAACTTTAAATCCCGAATATATTTTCCCCAAACTGAAGTGCTTGTGGGCCACCCTATATAACAATTTAATTCAAGATTTTTTTGACCCACTTAACTGTAACTCTATAGCGCAACCATCCTGTATATCTGATATTTATTTGTCACCCAATAAAACCTTTTTGAACACTTAACTATAACTCCTCTTCGCACTATATATCAGCTGTGCAACTGCTTATGGTCTAAGCTATATAATAATTATTTCTGATAATTTTTGAGCAATCTTGTAAAGTATAATTTCTCTCCACCCTTTATATGCAACTTTTTTAACACTATGTTAAACACAATGTACAACTATAATTTTGCTTGGAAAACTATAATTCTACTCCGCTCTCAATTTCATCCACCTTGCTTTTACAACTATTTATGGACCACCCAATACAAGATAGTTTGTACCACTCTGCATAACATAATCCACTAATCCCCAACATATTTCAGCCAAACTGCAAATGATAATTGGCCCCCTATATGACAATTTTATTCAACTTTTTTTCGATCCGTCTTGTATAACTATAACTCTACTTCCATCTGTATTTAATCCATCCTCTATATACTGCTGCCAATTAGTCAATCATTATCACTTATTTGTCTATCGGTTTGTGAACCATCCTGTATAACCATAATTTTACTGGACAAAATATTTCAACTATCATGTAGGTTCATCTGCTTAGGGGCCACCGAATGTAACATTTTTTAAGCACAACTATATTTCAACTATCTTATCTATGAAACTGCTTATGAACTACACTATATAAATAAATTTTCTGATATTTTTGAACCACCTTGGAAAGTATAATTTGTTTCCTCCTTATATTTCAACCACCGCTTATATGCTACGTTTTCTTTACATTGTTTTTATGACACTGTATAACTATAATTATCTTCGCCCCATGTTTCAGACATTGCGTATATGCAACAGTTCATGTTCTATCGTAGAACATTTTTCGAACAACTTTTTAACTACATTGTTTAACTATAATTCTACTCTACCCTCTAGTTCTACAACCTTGTATGTGCAATTACTTATCGGACAGCCAGTATAACATTTTTATAGCACCCTGTATAAATTGAAATCCATCAATTCCCAATAAATTTCACCAAAACTGCAACTGCTTATGGGGCACCCTATGTAACTATTCAAAATTACTTAACTACTTAATTCTATTCCTCCCTTTGCCGTATATTTTTCTAACCACAGTATAAAATATAATTTCTCTCCACAGTTCATATAAACCACTCTTCATTTGCAACTTTTTTTAACCTTGTTTGAATCACACTGTGTAACTATAACTTGACTTCTCCTCATATTTCAGGTGCTCCATTTATGCTCTGCTCATGCTCTACATTATAAAACAAAAACTTTCTAACACTATTTTACCCACATTGTATAATTATCATTCTACTCCAACTATATTTTAACAACCCTGTATGTGCAACTACTTACGGGTCACCCAATATAACATTTTTGTACCACTCTGTATACTTAGAATTCTAGTCCAGCCTATATTTCAACTATCCGGCATATGGAACAACTTGTATATCACAACATTCCTTAATATTTTTCAACCCACTTGTATAGCTCTAATTATACTGATACATATTTCGACCATATGCTACTTGTGAACGACTTGTGAATATAAAAAAAATTTAGCCACCCTATAGACTACAATTCCACTCCATTTTATAGTTCAACCACCGTGTATAGACAACTGCTTTTAACTTTTTTCAACCCATTTCATAAGTATAATAATAGCTCAAGTAAATAATTCAAATATACTAACTGCTTGCATAATACATTTTTTTATCCACGCTGTATAAAGATAATTCTGTTTTACCCTTATTTGTTGAAATAAGGGTAATTGTATATGAAACTACTTAGATGCCTAACAATATAACATTTTGTTATCCACCCTGTATCCTGTATAATAATACAACTCCACCCGTTATTCAACCACCTGTAATTTATGCAACTATTTACGATCCACTCAGTATACATTATTTGAACCACCCCCGTATAACTTCCCCCTTATTTCAACCACATTGTATATATATGTACTTTTTTCAAGATTTTTTAAATCCATGTAATCATCTATCCTATATATAGCACACCCTGTAAAATTACACTTGATATATCGGTTGAATTTTTTTTAAATCCAAAAGTTACAACGGCATATTTCGAATTTTGAATAAAAGCTAAGCTGCTGCAAATATCTAATATTTCGTGCATGCGGTGGAAAAAAACTAACTAATTATGTGTTACCGAACAGAGTAGTAGTTTTTCCGTTATATCTACCGTTTTTATCCATGTATGGAAATTTATAACAGATTTTAAGTCAAACTAAAGGCTTCGCAACAAAAACGTTTCAGCAAACTCAGTTGAGTAGTTCTTACGTGATGCCCGAACAAACAAACAAACAAACAGACAACAATTTTATAATAGTATATATTATAACTAATACAAATCTCAAAAATATATTGATCAAAAGAACTCATCCAAAATTTGTATATTATTATTTACTAATACAAAAATGTAGGCTTTTTCTCAATAAATCCATTTTGAGGCTTAAAAACTCTAACAATTTTCATTTGAGCTGTTCTTCTAGGACATAACACGATTTACCAATACTTATTTATAAAGGAGATACAATTCTACCGTATTGGGTATTGACCAATAGTTTTGCTCTCCCTCAATCTACATTTAACCCATTATTGCTGAAAATTTCTTTTTCATGAAGATGTCGGAATCTGCTGAGTGGACCATTAATTCTTAGTTGATTGTAAAAATTATAGAGGAAACTTTATTTTGGAAGAATTAAATTATTAAATTTGAATTGCATTTAAAAATATGGCATTCACAATTCCATCTTAATCTTTACACTATAACTAAAATGGATAGCCGAATAACTTGAGCAGGTTTCATTCAGCATTAAATTTTATTACAAGAAATAATTTAACAACATGTTTTAATATACAGATCTCAATAATTAATTAATTTCTTAGAGTATCAATTTTAGCTTACAAGCTTACAGGAGGATATATCAATAGCAAAATCAGGTTAACAAAAGTTAAACTCTCACATTCGAATATTTTATTGTCCCTCTAAGTGTTCTGTTTCGATGTTACTATGAATTTATTGATTATATATACTAGAGCTGCTTTTGAGTGCAATTCTGCCAATTTGTATTCTACAGAATATTTGAAATCGCCAACTGATAAAAATGCCAAACGACTACTTTCGGTTTCCTTCTCAGCTAAAAATCTTTCCGAGTCAAATTTATTAGGTTCTTGATAGTACTCAGAATCTGAGTTTATTCCAAGAATGGATATGGCAATCGCTTGTCCAGCTTGGACAACAATATCAGTGTCTAAGATCTGAAAAGGTTTCTGGCATTTATAAGTAATACTCGAAATGGGTGGGTATTTGCGGAGAGTTTCTGAAATATAAATTAAAAATGACACTTCTGTATATAGTTTATAGAAAATCATAATAAACAATTGTGGATAGTTCCACAAAATAACATTTTGCTGAACTATTTTTAATTTTATATAAAGTTTGGTGGAGTGAAAACTAATAAGCACATCTCTAGTAATAAAAATAAATTCTTAAGTGACTTAATATTCAACATACAATAAAATTGCTTTTATTGATGCCATAATGTTAACAAAAAACAGAAACCGACACCAAAAATAACTCAATTCTAATACTCTTCACAGCCAGCACAATTGCAAAATATGTTCAAGCATTCATAGCTCCATCCTAGAGACCAGCTGACAATGATAACATTAATCAGAAAATCAAGTTTAAAAATGTTCTGAAACGTAAATAAATTTTTACAAAAGAAAAATCGACTTCAGAAATAAACAAAAACAACCATAAATAAACTACAAAAAATAATAATTTACAATAAAATTAAATATTTACGTAGATGTTGGTTCCAAGTTATATATAAATTATATAGAAAACAAATGAGTTTTCAATAACTTACAAACTACAAAATACCTAACCTACCTACCGACTTCAAAATAAATATTTAATTGTTGTAGAAAAGGATTATAGGGATCTGTCAAATGGGCATACGCCATTTGGTGACTAAGCATGATATTACAATAATTGAAAAATTAACACGCGTAAGGTGATTGTGAATTGTCAACTTCTTATTAATTATAATATTAAAAACAATTAATTAAAAATGTTTATGAAAGATGTCCTACTGTTCTGCTCGTCGACCCGGGATAGGGATTTTTTCAATCCCGATCTTTGGAACCAGACAGTAGGGGTTTTATTTTCCTTCTACCTTCATAATTGCGGTATACTCCTTTACGCTAGTAAAGTATTTTTGACAATAGGCATTTGCGCCATCTCGTGTTTTATTTGTGTAACTCTGGTTGTGTCAAAACCGTAATTTATATTTGCAGTGTTACATATTAATAATTTGGTCAAGTGCGAGTTGGACTCGCATACTAGGGGTTCCGTACCACCTCCAAGATTCACAGTATTTAGTTTTCTAATTTGGACCCAAAAATTAACATTAGATTTTTATTTTACTAATAAACTTTCAGGGAAGCCTTTTCTAATCTACTGTCTGAATTTTGAGGCTCTATAGATTGGAATATAAAGGGCAAAATAGATCAAGTTTTAAATTATAAATTATTAAATCTGGTATTGAAATTATTTAAAAATACAAATAAAATATATTTTTCAAAATTTAAATAGTGTAGTTTCTAAAATGGGAATTAAATCGATGTTTAATATCTTTGCTAATATCTTCTAAACAAATGATTTAAAAATATGATATATTTGTAATTCACATAATGAGCCTTTTATTTGATATATTACATGATGCGTTTGAAAATTGAATTTTTGTTATCCATTTAATCGTATAATTTGTCCCTAAAATTCCTATGGAAATTTTCTAATAATTATTCTTATAAATTTCAAATGAGTCCCAGTACCCCTAATTATATTCAAAATTTTAGGTAGTATGGTTTCGGCAATAAAGCGAGAAATGAGAATTTTTTATATCTTTATGTTAATATCTTGTAAACAACTAATTTTAATAATATGAAAAATATATATTTGTATTGCTCATAATGAGCCCCTTAAATCGATATATTGCATGACACGTTAAAAAAATATTTTTTATTTTCAGTTTATTTCTATAATTTGGCACCCAATATTAATATTAAATATTTCTTCGTACTTTTCCTATAATTAAAAAAATTAGATCTTATAGTTTGGGGAATAAAGGGGAGAATGGGTAATTTTTTAAATATATTTTAAAATATTTATTTTAAAAAAATTAAAAAAATATATTTGTATCAGTCATAATGAGCCCTCTGATTTGATGTATTACATGATACGTTAGAAACAAGTTTAATTTTTTATTTTCCATTTAATTCTATAATTTGCCCCCCACAATGAATATTAGGGATTTCTCCTTATTTTTCCAGTAAAGTTCAGGTGTGGCGCTATACCTCTACTTTTTTCAAAATTTTACAGCTTATGGTTTTGTAGATAAGGTGGGGGGAATGGGTAAAATTTTTTATATTTTTGTTAATATCCTTTAATTAATTTAATTTAAACATATGAAAAAAATATATTTGTTTTCGTCATAATGAGCCCTTTCATTTGATAAATAACATGATGCGTTAGAAACAATTTTAATTTTATATTTTCCATTTAATTCTGTAATTTGCCCCCCAAAATTAAAACTAGAGGTTTTCCCTTATTTTTCCAGTAAACTTCAGGTCAGGCTCTATACCATTATTTTTTTTTCAAAACTTTAAGTTTTATAGTTTTGGAGATAAGGCCCCCCCCGGATTGGGTAAATTTTGGTATATTTTCGTTAATATCTTTTAAATTATTTTTTTAATATGAAAAAAATATATTTGTGTTCCTCAGAATAAGACCTTTCATTTGATGTATTACATGATGCGTTTTAAAAACTTTTAATTTTTAAATTTTTATTTAATTCTATAATTTGCCCCCCAAAATTTGTCTTAACGCTTTCTCCTTATTTTTCCTTTAAAGTTCGGGCAACGTTCTATATTTCCTGTTTTTTTTTTTCAAAATTTTACGTTCGGTAGTTTCGGAGATCAGGGGGGGAACGGTCAATTTTTTTAGTTTTGCCCACCAGAACTACCTATAAAATCAAAATTTCTTTTTTGCGGTATGTACTCCTGATTGGGTCATCAAACTATACCTTCATACCAAATTTCAACCTCTTCCCCTCTTCCGTCCAGTAGTTTAGGAGAAAATTGCTGTGATGTGACAGAGGTAGAAATCCTGAGTTGTTCCATAAAATCGAAAGGAAAACATCAAACCGAAAATGCGGTCAAGGCAAAATCCAAAATTACAATTCTATCGTTTTCTGAATTTCCATATGAATGAGGGAAGAAAAAATGGATTACAGCAGTTCGTCGTTAAGGGCAATTAAATTAAATTTTTACGTTTATAATATCACTCAGGATTTCTGCCTCTGTCACATCACAGCAATTTTCTCCTAAACTACTGAACTAAAGAGGTTGAAATTTGGTATGAAGGTATAGTTTGGTGACCCGATCAGGAGAACATATCGCAAAAAATTTTAATTTTATGAGTACTTCTGGGAGGAAAAACTAAAGAAATGACGGTTCCCCCCCCTGATCTCCGAAACTACTGAACGTAAAATTTTGAAAAAAATAGGAAATATAGAACGTTGCCCGAACTTTACAGGAAAAATAAGGAGAAACCGTTAATATAAATTTTGGGGGGCAAATTATAGAATTAAATAAAAATTTAAAAATTAAAAAATTTTAAAACGCATCACGTAATACATCAAATGAAAGGTCTCATTCTGAGGAATACAAATATATTTTTTTCATATTTTTAAAAAACAATAATTTAAAAGATATTAACGAAAATATACCAAAATTTACCCATCCCCCAATTATCTCCGAAACTATAAAAAGTAAAATTTTGAAAAAAATAGAGGTATAGGTTCTGACCTGAAGTTTACTGGAAAAATAAGGGGAAAGCTCTACTTTTAATTTTGGGGGGGGGGAAATTACAGAATTAATTAAAAGATATTAACCAAAATATAAAAAAATTTACCCATTCCGCCCCCCGTATCTCCGAAACCATAAGCTGGAAAATTTTGAAAAAAGGTATAGCCCCTCACCTGAACTTTACTGGAAAAATAAGGAGAAACCCCAAATATTTATTTTGGGGGGCAAATTATATAATTAAATGGAAAATATAAAATTAAAATTGTTTCTAACCCATCATGTTATATATATCAAATGAAAGGGCTCATTATGACGAAAACAAATATATTTTTTTCATATTTTTAAAATAAATTAAATAATTAAAAGATATTACCAAAAATATAAAAAATTTTACCCATTCCCCCCTTATCTCCGAAACCATAAGCTGAAAAATTTGGAAAAAAATGGAAGTATAGCCCTTCACCTGAACTTTTCTGGAAAAATAAGGAGAAACCCCTAATATTCATTTTGGGGGGCAAGTTATAGAATTAAATGGAAAATAAAAAATTATGATGGTTTCTAACGGGTCATGTAATATATCAAATCACAGGGCTCATTATCAAGAATACAATTTTTTTTTATTTTTTTTTTAAATGAATATTTTAAAATATATTCAAAAATATTTTAAAAAAATTACCAATTCCCCCCGTTATTCCCCAAACTATAAGACCTAATTTTTTTGTTTATAGGAAAAATATGAAAAAATCCCTAATTCTATTATTTGGCCCCCAAATCAATTATTAAAAAAATTATTAAAAAAACCCCATAGCAATTTTAGGGACAAATTATATAATTAAATGGAAAATAAAGATTCTATTTTCAAACGCGTGATGTAATATACCAGATAAAAGGCTCATTATGTGAATTACAAATATATAATATTTTTAAATCATTTGTTTAAATTAACAAAAAAATTAAACATCGACTTAATTCCCACTTTAGAAACTACACTATTTAAATTTTGAAAAATATATATTATTTGTATTCTTCAATAATTTGAATAACAGATTTAATAATTTATAATTTAAAACTTGACCTATTTTGCCTTTTATCTACCAATCTGCAGAGCCTCCAAACTCAGACAGTAGATTATAGAAGACTTCTATGAATGTTTATTAGTAAAATAAAACTCTAATGTTAATTTTTGGGGGCCAAATTAAAAAATTAAATACATATGTATTCTGATAAAAATCAAGCGAATCCTGAAGCAGATGAAATAAAAAGTCTATGTGTGGAAAATCAAAGTGTATATTTTTTATAAATTTAAAACGCTTCCTTTAAAATATATAAGGGTAAATATAAGAAAATGCACTCATTCCCTGCTTGTCTGAAACTGGAATATTAGAATCTTGAAGGTGGTACGGAACCCTAAGTATGCGAGTCCAACTGACACTTGACCAAATTATTTTTAAACCTCATATGCAGTCGTTGACATTTGATATTTTCAGTTTACGGTTTAGGTCATGTACACCAGTCTATAGAGCAAGTAGGAACTCATTTCCTGATATAAAAACCAACAACAATTATACAATCCCGTGGATAAGATTTTAACAGCAAATTCGTAGAACTAAACTATTTAAATAATAGGAACTGGAAAAAATACGAAATTAATTTGCTGTTTACATTTCAAAACTAGTCACTAACAATAAAATATTTTTAACAGAAAAAGGCAAAAAAAACTCATTAATTTATATTTACGAGGAGACACATTTTACACGTATCGGTCACCCTGCAGTTTCAACCCCTAAATGGGGGTGAATATCACTTCTAAAAGTTTAAATACAAAGCGGTATCATGTGATACATCTTTTTAAACGTCGTTTTTTTGCCAATCTTTTGATATATTTTGAACTTTTAAAATTTTATTATTTATGTTGTATTTACATTATTAATATTGGCTTAGCGTTACTTTGTACATAAATTAGATGTTAAAAATGTTTAAATACCCTCCAGATAATTGTTTTTCCACGAATAAAGGGATCAATAATTTTATTTCCGACAATTACGGCCCGTACGTTGATTTTCTAAGGATGTTGGTAGTGCTCTTCCCGAAAAACTTGTCCCAGTATATAGTACAAAATTGTTCACATTTTTCACAAATTTTCAGTAACCAACAACAGTACATACCATGATGCCAGCAAATGAAATAATATTTTCTTTGGAAGACTTACAGATAACTCTAACTTTAAAACTCTAACAGCACGTGCAAAAATTTTGGCAACTGTGCTGTAAAGAGATATTATAAATTAAGTTATTTTAAATTGTCTTACTGTGTTTTTTTCATATTAAGATGGTAACACAATATATGATATATTTTTTCGAATAACATTTGAGATTGTCTTCTAAATGTTATAACAGGACAATTGAAATAAAAAGCTGTTATATTGAAAGAAAAACAAATAAACAAACGTTTCAATCTCGATTCTGACTTCGTTGTTTTTTTTTCAATATACAGCTTTTTATTTCAATTGTGGTGTTATTCCCAAGAAAACTTAAAAATAAGCATGAAAAAATAAATCAAATAGTATATTAAAATTTGTAGGTAGAGTTGTGGATTGAATTATCACAATTCAATGAGAGTTGATGTAAACAAATCTAACACTTACCTACCTTTAATAACGCAGCTTAAATAATCAGTTTTCATAATTGTCACTTTTCCTTTCTTTTTTAAATTATCGCGAATTTCTTCTCTTAATTTTGCTTGTAGATTTGGATTTTGACTAAGTTCCACTAATGCAAAATATGTCAATGATGCAAACGCTCGATAATAAATTTGTTTATGAAACATTTCGTAAGCTTGACTATTTCTTAAATATCCTAAAGAACAGTTAACAACATTTTTAACAAGGTTTTTAGTTTTAAAAAATTCAGTAATTTTTGAACACGTGCTCTTGACGAATAAATTAGCAATTTGATCAATATCAGTGCCTATGTCAAACATGCTAAGACCGAGTAACTCCATACCGACTTTTAAAACATGTTTCAAATCTAAGGATTCATTTGATTCTTTAAACCATTCAGTTACTTTGTAGACTTCTAGATTATAAATGTTTTCCTTCAAGTTTCCTAAAACTAATTAGTACATCAGTAGAAATAATAAATAGAATAGAAAATATGGAACAAAGTTAACAAATATGTATTTTGTATTATATGTAGTGGTGAAATATTAAATCTTTCTAACGTATCGGTGCATAAAAAACACATCGAAGGGAATTTAGGTACACAACAAAAGCAAACTAATTATTTTAACTATAGAAAACCATTTGGTAATAAAAAATATTTGACAGAAACAAGGACGGAACGTTAAAAATTTAAAAAATGTCAAAAATATCAAAACTCTTAAAGACGTCAAAATTGTAAAAAATGTCAAAAATGTCAAAATTGTCAAAAATGTCAAAATTCTCAAAAATGTCAACAATGTCTAACATGTCAAAAATGCCAAAAAAATGTCAAAAAAGTCAAATATGTCAAAAATGTAAAAAATTTCAACTATGTCAAAAATGCCAAAAAATGTGAAAAATTTCAAAAATGTCTAAAATGTTAAAAATGTCAAAAATACCCAGATTCAGAAATGTCAAAAGTGTCAAAAATACCAACAACTTCTATAATGCCAAAAATGTCAAAAATGCCATCAATACCAAACAAACGTCAAAATGGCAAAGACAACACATGTCAAAAAACCTAAAATAAAAAACGGCAAAAGCGAGATATAAAAAAATCAAAAATCTTTAAACACATGAAATATGTCTAGGTCTATAATAAATTTTAGAAGCCTGGTTTCCTTATAAATTTCGCTCAGGATTAATGATGTTAAATTGGTTGTCACAAAAAAATCTTTAAATATATGAGACGTAAAAATTATCAAATTAAATTTTTTTTGAAGAAAAATACATCAAATATGCCGATTTCTCTATCCCCTATGAAGCCTGGGCTGGTCAGCTAGCAATTAATATAAATCAAATGTCTCTAAGTTGTGTACATGATTGGGAGATTCTTTTAATTTTATTTACGTACCTGACAGAAATTTCAGTATATCTGTATTGATTTCTGGATCTTCTAGTTTTGTAAGACTAACATTAACTATTGTGTCTCTATTTTTATAGTAACGTAACTTCTCAATTCTAAAATGTGTATTATCTCTTAATATCATTCTAATTACATTCAAGTCAGCAGTAATAAAAACTGATTCGTAGTTCCTCGAAAAACTTCCATGTTTCAACTTATGTATTTTTAGAGACTTGTATACTGCCAATGTAAAATTCTTACTTTTATCTTGACTTTGGAACATGTAAAGACCTCTTCTTTCCCAATAAGTACCCAACCAATTTAAATAAATGGAAAAGCATGACCACGCCAGTAGTAACAAACAGTAGACCAGAACAATAACCACATATTGTGAAAGCATTGTGTTATTCTAATAAAAGATATATAAACGTAACATAAACACAGAATTAATTGTCACATTAACAGCAAACAAACACATTCAGTAAACCAATTTCATCACATCACAAAAGAAACAGAACTAATTGGTTAACCCTACTAGTATATTGCAAATTATAGGTAGCGGGAAATGTTATTTGATAAGGCGGCACATTAACTGCATGGTTTTTATAAGTTAGAGATCAAGGCATTTAAATATAACATTTTTTAACTATTCCTGACGACACAATTTTTGTGTTTGCATAGTATCAAGTAATGCAGGGAATTTTATTTAAATTTATTCTCTCAAAAAAGCTGTTTGTCCGAACATAGTGGTCCAGAACGATTACACAAAGGGAATGCCTAGAGCCTTTACATCTATTATAATACAAAAACAAGCTTGGAAAATATATATAAATAAGAGAACAAAACAAACATGTAAATAGTGTTATAGTAAAATAATTAAATAAAGAGAAGGAAGAGATATAGACGCAATTCAGAAAACAAATTGAATATATAAAATGAGAACTAGAAACTTCTGAGATAAGAGGAGAAACTGGTATAAAGGATTATTAGATGTCAACAGCATCGAAGATAGTCTTTGATCGACCAAGAAGGGCAATAAAAAAATGTATTTTATCTAGCATATTAAATTATCAAAATAGATCAGAGGTAGCAAAATGAAAGTACTCTGAAACATTTCCAAATGAAAAAGAACAAAAATGCACAAGTGGCGCGTGTCAAAACGACCTGGAACAATAAAGTAGTTATACATAATCACGTAAAGTGAAAAGGGCTGTAGATAACGTATTTAGATTGAATAAAATGATTGTCTCATATGAAAAATAAGATAAAAACGGAAGTCTGCTTTAGAACCCATAAAAGTTCTAGAAACAAATGAACGATACCTTTTACTGCTCTCATGTTATACGGGAAAACCAAACAGTTCATTTTCTGGGGTTCTGGCTACCGTTCTTATATCTAAATATATCAAATTTTGTGTAATGAAATACGGATTTGGAATGAAATTTTAAATAACAGGACGTGTCAAGTTTCGGAAACAAATTACAACAAAGAAATTAAAATAAATGAACAAATAATAAATGATCCAATTGGTCTCTAATACACTCGTTCATTTATTTAAAATGTTGGCTATGTTGTATTGAAACCGTATTTAACTTACTGTCAATACATACATATTGCTATCATTAATATTGTCTTCTCTGTGAGTTAATATAAAACTTATAATAAGAGTATACGGTTTTGTAACTGGTATCGTGATGAACTAATTTGGTTTTATATTCAAATATTAGGTTTAAATGAAAATTCAATGTCAACACTGTTACCTGATTTCTGTATGTACAACAGTACAGAATTACTCAACTAACAATTTGTGTAGTGAACTGTATGTAGAACGCCCTCATTTTGGAATTAAAATTTGTGGACAGGTAGAAAAAAGTTTGAAAGTTATTATGAACTTTCTTTAAATTTAAGGCAATAAAGGGTTCCGTAACTAGAAACGCAATACATAAAGCTAAACTTTTGGGTTAGTTGGGAAACAGTAATTATGAAAAACTCTAATGTAAATGTTATCCAAGCAACGTCAGGTTCTCAATTAACAGCGGGTTCGACATAAATATTCAATATCGTTGGAATAAACTTTTATATTACGTAGCAAAAAATAAGATACGATTTGTTGTAAACATTTGATTAGAGACACCAAAATATAAAATTCTTAATTAAGTTTTGAACATTTTTGGTAAAAGAATTTGGAGAATGTTCAGATAATTTGCTTTCTAAAATGCGTCATTAATATGGAAATATACAAGAATAGTCAGTGAATAATTGTATAATTTTTTTTTGGAATAAATTGTTTTCCAACAATGACAAGATTTCGTGCTCAACTAAGTGTCATGACTACTTTATTGAGGCTACATAAAAGACCCAGTAAAGATACACACTTGATAGTGTACAACTTATTGTTCGACATATCGATTAATTATTCTTTCCATGCTTCATCGATATTTTAACAAAAAAAATTAAATGGCCATTAACAAAATTGGTTTCTCTAACGAAATGAAACGTCGCAATGAAGGTTTAATGACATCCTGTAATTTAAAATTACATATCAAAACATAAATCATATAGTTATTTTCAATTCATCTATAATAAATAAAATAAGCTACCATTTTTATGAAAACAGTAAATAACGTAATTAAAGAAATAAGGTATTTAAAAAAATTACCTGTCTCTTAATATACTCAAATTTTTGTAAGCATTTTACTTTTCTGAATACTGATTTATTTTGAATAACAATAACGATATTTGTTCTATTCAAATGTTATGATTGCAGTTCAGCTCAAAAATGAATTTAAGTTGATATAAAATGTTCCAATTATATAAACTAACATGAACGATTAATTGAAAGATATTGTACGTCATAATACGTCAATTAATAAAATGTAATGTGCGACATAAACTCACCCTTCTCGAACAAAAACAATACAATAACGTATTATTTTGACAATTATTATGTTTTAAAATATTCTGTTATCTTCTGAGAATTTTCATTACAGCAATTTAAATAAATTTCTATATAATAAGGTATAAAGCATTTGTAAAAGATAGTAAAACTATTCCAGAAATTATTTATATATTTCAAAATAAACAAGCTTCAAATAATTACGACTATTGTATAAGGACATTTCTATAAAATATAATATACAATAAAGATTGGAAAATAGCAGCTGAATTGTAAAATCTGTAACGTAAGTGGAACAGTGGGAATAATAACCTCCAAAAGAATGTATGGTTAAGTTACATAATGCAGCAAATAACCAACTTCGAAAACGCTGACAAACAATGTTGAAAGAAACCAATAGGGTGCTTTAAAAGTACACACACTAAACTCAAAAAGTGTTATGGTATAAGGTACAAATTAAATGTAACCCAGAAATTTGCTTGAGAAACAAATAAGGAAGCACATTATTAAATCAACCATGTGAAAAAAGGCAAAAATTAGTTATAGCACATAATCACATAACATATAAAACTTTTACTAACTTCTCCCTATTGTCCATAGAAAATTAATTACATGGTAAAATGAATTCAAACAAATTTAGAAAACACCGAAACTCATTCCTCCCTATACCAACCATAATCACATTTTTTCTCTATCCGGAAAACAATATCTGCTTCATTAGGTATTATCCTTTTCTACCTTCCCTCATGAAAAATTCAGCCCGCAAATCGGATACCAACAGTAATGGATATTCCCACTTTTATAATTACTACATCTACATAATTGTGCTTCGAATTACATTACTTTTGCCGGAAATAAAAGAATGCTCATTTTTATTTCTGCTCAAATTTGACTCACAACATGCGAAATGAAATTTATGAAGCGCCCAAATTGGATGAATTTTTATTTGCGAGAAAAGTTAATTTTTTATGTTCAGTTCTGAAAAATTTTAAATTTACCTCTATATTAAATGAAAAAGGGATTCTTAAAATAAAAAGTTCATTATATTTATGGATGTTTCCCATAAATATCTCATGGATTTAATTTAATTTCCCATCAAACATTTGTAACCTTATAGGTGAGTTAATGTATCGGACTGGTTTCTAGGGAAATTAAAGCTTCATCAACATCAAGTTAATAGAATTAAACAAATTTGCGTACTAACAGATTTTGAAGAAAAGTTCGCACCTGTTACGAAGGCAAGACAATATATTGTTTCAGGGCTGGTGATTTTATCATTAATATGGCGTATAAAAACAATTGTTAATTATAAAAATAATAAAACGTGTATTGTCCTTTTTTGGGATGTTGAGGTTCTCTAGTACCCATTTCATTACTTGGGTAACTTGTCACAATCACCGTAATTATTCACGTCTCATATCATTCATTCCTTGTATGAAATGAAAGGAGACAAAGAACTTCGCCAGCTTATCTGCTAGGTTCTAATCGAGAACAACTGCGAGAGATCACAGAATTTTGTAAAAGATCTTCTGATTTATAACGAGTCAGTTAAAATAGATACTTCATATGTTTATGTCCTTTTTTGAAAAGTCATTTGTTGACTTAGCTTTGTAAATCGACAGGCAATGTTGTTTAATATTATTCCAGGTTTGGTGTTTATGACAAACGGATGTCGCCTCTATCAAATTATATCGGCCGAAAATGTTTCCCTTTCTTCTTAGCTCTGGCAAACTATACATTAAATAACGAGTTTTATTAAGTTGTCAAGCGTTTGACTTATACCGATATTCATTATTAGGCCGCAGGAAAAGGGAAATAACATGGTTTAATAAAGATAGGATAAACAGAACAACTTTTATAGATTTATTCCTAGTCCAACTTTCTCTCTCTTCATTTAATATTTGTATCATGTTTCTGAGGTCGTTGACGTTATATATATATATATATATATATATATATATATATATATATATATATATTAGATTTATATGGTTTGTGCAATTTAAATCATTTACTCTTTCTCCCTTGATATTATTTTCAATTTAGTACCTAAATACTATTATATCATATATTTGTTGCTTAGCGTTAACTTTTCTATAATTCCATGTGCTTAATAATGAAACACCTGCATAACTGATTTTTACGCGACTACGGCGAAGCAAAGGAAGGGTAATGATCACAAAGTATCCACTCTATTTGTTGTAATGATTTTAACACTCTATGTATATGTATAGAAGCCTCTCCTAGTGAACTGATTTTAACAAATGACATGTCCCTCGATTCATCTTTATTGTGCGGTTGTCATAGGCCATACATTTTTATTATAAATTAATTGTAACAAATGGGAATTAAGAAAAACCCAAAATATTTTTTGTTATATTTTTAGCCATCGGGAGTAATGTTTATTGGAAGATGGTTGATGTAGATAGTTAATTATAATAACAGTTTAATACTTTTTTATTATTTCATGTACTTATAATACGCCTGTTAATGCAATATACATTTATCGCTTGGTAGCTGTAATATCTACATGGGCCGATACTGTTTTATTTTTTTATGGCAATTAAGAAAAACCCAAAATATTTTTTGTTATATTTTTAGCCATCGGGAGTGATGTTTATTGGAAGATGGTTGATGTAGATAGTTAATTATAATAACAGTTTAATACTTTTTTATTATTTCATGTACTTATAATACGCCTGTTAATGCAATTTACATTTATCGCTTGGTAGCTGTAATATCTACATGGGCCGATACTGTTTTATTATTGTTTAGTCACCCCATGTAAGATGGCGCCACAAAATTTACAATATTTTTGGCAAGTTTATATATAAAAATTTATTAGCTCATCATCACCTTATCATTTTGAAGAATTATAACAATGTCAGCGGCTAAAAATGAAATGTGTTGTTTAGTATTTTATTTACGTGCTGCTGCAGTATGCAGAGCTTGACCAATTTGTGAAGAAAACAACAATTGTGAACTTTATAATATTTAATCGACTTACAGAAAGGAGGAGGTTATCAATTCGTCCGCATCTTTTTATATGCAAGATTATTGAAAAAAAAAGTTATAGGGATTATTATTAAAACAAATTGTATTATATTTTCACGGAATTTTAATGACACAATCTTTAACAAAATATGTGAATATAGGAAAATTAATATTTAAATTATTTAAAGTACATTTAAAATTGTAAGTTATATCTGATTTTCAAAACTAACTAATGCATGTTTTTACCAGTATGGGTTATAGTAAATAACTATATAATGAAAAGTACTTTATAAAAAATTAGATAATCTATAATTATATTCATCTCTATTCGTCTCACAATTAGCTTGTATGTTTGTGACCTATAATTATAATAATCAATATATTAAATTATTGTTTTGAGTAGTTTAAACAATTTCCATTTCTTTGGATTTTTTCTTGGAATCCTCTGTAATGTTTCTCCTCGCCGGGGCTTTGCATTCTATTGTCAGATTTGTGATTAAAGTTTTTTTCTGCAGACTTCATATAATATCAGTTTCATTTTCCTACATTTCATATTAATTTTCATGCTCACTACTCAGTACTAAACTGTCTCACCAGCATCGCTAAATCTTTCATACTTTTCATTCATAAATTGTTTTTTCTATTCCTAAAAACCGGGACCATGAAGATACAGAGATGGACGTAATTGGTAATGTTTAGACTAATTGTGTGTACACCTGAATTTGAAGATGTCATAATTTTAGTCGCCGAAATCTTTTTCGTGGTATGAGAATATAACGATGGAAAGATACTGAGATCGGCAAAGGTTTGACTTTATTAACCCTAGGAATTTCTTTCAAAATCTGTGCCGGTATATAATACCAGCGGGCAGTCGTTGTGGGTTAATTTGTATTCTACAAAGTTATATTTCGAATTGATTCTGTATATTTTTACATATCCTCAAATATACTAGCTGTCAACCTTCAATGCTTCTCTATAAATTTGCTGACTTCCCCTAAGTTAAAAAAACTGATTTGCTCTAATCTATGACAGTTTTTTGCATGATGCATTTTAAAATTTGCTCATATATAAAAAATACATTCTATATTCGCATTCTAAGAAGTTACATATACCTATAGCGAAATTTTTAGATAATTGTAGTAGTAAAATGAACAAAAAGTCAATGAAAACAGTCTTTCTACAAAATGAGAAATTTTAATTCGTTGGATGCCCCAATTACCTCCCATTACAACTTGTACTCCATTCTAATGTAATAAATAACCCACACCTCCTAAGACCCAACCACGAAAACTTTTTTCCACGTCGCGTTAAGCAGTTTGGTCACATTGGTGGTGGTGGTAGAAAAATTGTAAACACAAATCATGAGTTAAAAAACTAAAAGCGGGTTACTGAAAACAGAAAAAACACCACAAAACAGAAAAAAACACACCTACGTTGTGGGCATTAAAAAGAAAGAAACAAGTGATTGTTAGCTTTTAACATGAATTATAATGTATTTATGTACATATCACTGCTAGACGACCCTTGTAATTATAATCATGCAACATTACGAATACTAAAGATTAAGTAGGTATCTATGAGTGCTAGACAGTTTTCCAACTATAGCATATAAACTGTAATATCCATCATTTGTATATAACTTAGTTTCCTAAGTAACAGGCACCTAGTGCTATGTCAACTAAACTATTACATTCACTCTAGTATATATGTAACGACGATTAACTACTATTACTTACTTGTACGTCACAGCGAGGTGGGCCATAAGAGTGCGCAGAAGATTGAAATAATCTCTTAAACTGTCAAATTCAACTTAAAGCTAATATTTTTGCATATATTACCTGTCCAACTTTTTCTAATGAGCCATATCCGATCACCAGCAGCACCCCATTAAAATAAAACAATAATCTTCTGCGCATTCCTACGACCCGCTTCGCTGCGACGTACAAGTAAATAATAGTGGTTGATCGTTGTTTGATATATATTAGAGTGAATGTAATAGTTTAGCTGACATAGCACAAGTTATATAAAAAGATGTACATTACAGTTTATATTGTAACGAAATTTCCTTAAGCCGGCCGTGGTGTCATTCCAGTACCGATCGCTTTCAAGACAAAAAGTGTTCTCGAAATGACTCGGCAGCTGTAGAATTGATGATTGATTTTACGAGAATTTTCGATGCTGGTTTTAAAAAGGAAGCAGCCCAGGATCGCAAATCAGTTAGACAGCGATGACGAGCGTATATTATAATGTTATTGTGAATCAGCTGTTCTGTATAATTTGATGTAAATAAAAGTTCTAGAAAAGTGAAAGTGAATATTAGTTTTATAATTTTAACCCATGGACTATACAACAATATGCTATAATTGGAGAACTGTCTAGCACTTAAGTTGCCTACTTAATCTTTACTATTCGTAATGTTGCATGATTATAATTACAAGGGTCGTCTAGCAGTGATATGTACATAAATACATTATAATTCATGTCAAAAGCTAACAATCACTTGTTTCTTTCTTTTAATGCCCACAACGTAGGTGTGTTTTTTTTCTGTTTTGTGGTGTTTTTTTTTGTTGTTTTCAGTAGTCAGTATTTTAAGTTTAATAGATTAGTAGTAGAAAAGCTTTTAGTAAGGATTAGTCCAACCATTCAAAATAAATTGTGGAGATTATGTCTAACCTTTTAGAGTTATACGAAACAGTTGTACGGCAAAATTTGTACGGTACAGTTTTTTTGATACGATTTGTACCATACAATTTGATGGCAATCTTTGTATAGTGAAGTTGTACTTTAGGATTATAAAATATTATAATTTTTCTGGTATACCTATTGCTTTGAAATTTCTATATTAGATGTCCTAGTTTAGCAACGAATGAGTTTTTCAATTTTTTTTATGTGCAATCCGTATAACCTCCATCAAGGCTTAATTCGTGGTTATGGAATCTGGTAGTTCTTTAGTATTTTGCGAACAGATGATGGCTGCAGATATGTTTTGTTTTTAGTGACCCTATTGTCACTTATGGAAGAAACCACAAACCACGTTGGAATTAAAATGAAATATAGAGTATAAAATGGTTCAGAGATACTGTCAATTTATGGTTTTGATTTTTTTTTTCTGGAACCAAAGGAAATTTTTCAACTTTGCCAATAAATACATCATTTCTTTTCAAACGCGACATATAGATGTACAATTTATCAAGATGATATAACTCATTCAGAATTTATAATTTGTTAGTGCAGAAGTCGTTTGCTGTAGATTGATCGAGCAGAATTTCCTGGAGATATTGAAGTTTTTGGACAAATTAAATTTTTTGGAATTTTTGCCAGCAATGAGGTGGGCTTCTCATATGTCTATCTGAATAATTCTCTATTATGAGACTAATTACTCATATTCTCTGTATATCTAGTTGATGTTTTCATAAAAGACCTTTTAAATATTTTTAAATGTAATGTTTATTTGCGCACCATCTACAGGTGTAATAGTGTACTTGTCGACTGATATATATTGCGCGAAGAGCGCTACGGTTACAATAAGAATAAGAAATTCAACTTGCTACAACCAGATAGCAGCATAATGTTATCTGATATTCAAATCTGATAATGTCAATCAGAAAGTAATATTTTTTTAATGTTTAACTCTCTTATATATTATAGGCATATATATATAATTTTTATTGTTCTTCGAACATACTGACATCGTTGCCATCAGTTTAGTTTGGTGTCAAGTGTTACAAAATGTAAAAATAAGAAACTTAACTTCACAAGTACTCACGGTGCAGTTTTAAAATAGATTTGAAAAGGCCAAAAACACGGCCGAAACGTCATTAATAAAACATGTGAAATGAACATAATTTAATCAATTTGAACGACTCAAAATCAAGAAAATACATTCAACAATTTTATACATAAGCGAGTTCGAAGAACATATCTACAAACTTATATATATATATATATATATATATATATATATATATATATATAAGTTGTTTTTCACGGGCACTAAATGTGACAGATGGTTTCCAGGAATTTATCCGCGTAGTTGATAACTGATCCCTGCCGAGATCGATGGTAAAATGAGGACGTTTCGGCAGAATCACATCTGCCCTCTTCAGGTCGGTTCGCATAATTCTCGTAGCCTTCTGCTTTCGCTTCTAGTTACTCGAATACTAACATTTTCAGGAGCGCTCGCGCTGTAATATAGTCACGGCGCGGCGCCTATCGGTTGGCACAGTGAATGGCTGCGTGTGATTGGCCCTTGGCGCTCAGTGGCCACGCCTCCCGCTTGCTGATGGGTTATATCCGGTTGAGTAGTTATACGACGGGTCCAGGCCGGTACAGTGTTTAACTGAATTTTCCAACAATTCGATTGTTCTGGATTTCATTGCTTGCGTTCAGAATGTGAGGCCTCTTCGCTATTTCAAATGCCTCTCGTACGCGTCTTGATTTCGGGTGTTCTATATTTGCCAGTACTCTGGTGTTCTCAAAGTCTATTCGGTGTGAGGTCGTGGTAGCGTGTTCCGAAATGGATGTTGTTTTTTCCTGCTTTCTTATAGCGTTCTGGTGTTCATAGCGTCTAGTTGAATTCTCCTGTTAGTTTCCCCAAATAGGTTTTATGACAGTATGCACATGGAATCTCGTACACTCCCTGTTGTTCTCAAGGGATCCTCGTCTTCGGAGTCCTCAACACCGTGCTTATTTTTCTGTCTGTATTAAAAATAGTTTCGATATTGTGTCTCCGTAGAATTCTTGCAATACTGTCCGTAGTACCCTTTACATAAGGTAAATGAGCCTTGGTTATTGGTGTCTAATGCTCCTCGTCTGTGTGTCTCGGTTTTGACTTTAGGGCTCTTTGAATATTGCGGTCTGTAAATCCGTTTTGTCTCAGAGCTATTTCCTGTTTGATGCTGTCCTGGTCAGCCAGTCTTTGTAATCTGGTCACTAAAGTCTTGACGACGGCTTGTAGTTGGGCTGGGTGGTGATGAGAATTAGCATGAAGGTATCTGTTGGTCTGAGTTGCTTTCCTATATACTGTATGGCCAAGTGTTCCATCTTCCTTCCTATTTATGAGAACATCAAGGAATGGTAGTTGATTGTTGGCTTCAACCTCCATGGAGAATTTTATTTTGTGATATTTTGTGATGGATGCCATTACGGTGGTATAAAAATGTGTTGAGGTGTTCCCTCCCATGAGGCCTAATCACAAATGTATCATCCACATATCGCAACCATAAACTGGGTTTAAGAGTTGCTGTTCTCAGTGTCAACTCCTCAAAGTTCTCCATAAAAAGGTTCGCTATAACTGATGAGATTGGCGATCTCATAGGAGTTCCTTCCACTTGTTTGTATCGTTGGTTCTCGTAAACAAAATAGGTGTTCATCAGACAGTGCTTTGTTAAATTTACAAGGTGTTGAGGTGGTTTGTAATTTTCTATTATGATATCCAAGGCTTCGTCGATAGGGATGTTGGTAAAAAGCGACACTACGTCAAAACTTACAAAAAGACACCCTGGTTGAAAGACCGTTTTTCTAAGTATTTCGGTGAAATGTGTCGAATTTTTCACATATAAGTGTGCCCCCTCTGCAAACGGTTGAAGTTGTTGGGCTAGGTATTTGGCTAACTGTTGTGTTGGGGATCCAATTGAGCTTACTATTGGCCCCACAGGTGCACCTCCTTTATGTATTTTTGGCAGCCCATAGAATTTCGGACATGTCGACGACTTTTGACGCGGAATAAGTTGAAGTTGGAGATTTTTGTCGATCCTACTTGCTTGGATTTTGGCCTTGGTTTTTTTCTCCAGATAAGTTGTTTGGTCAGTAGTAATTTGTTTAATTGCTGGATCTTGTAGCAATGTTTGAATTTTGTTTGAATAATCCTCCGCTGTATCTAAAATTACAGTCGCATTTCCTTTGTCAGCAGGTAAAATGACAATGTCCTTGTTGAGACGAAGTTGTATCAAGGCCTCATTTTCTTCTATAGATAGGTTCCTTTTGGCTTGTTTAGACTTTCTTAGAACATGTAGGAGCACGTAGGATCGACAAAAATCTCCAACTGCAACTCATTCCGCGTGAAAAGTCATCGACATGTCCGAAATTCTATGCACTGCCAAAAATACATGAAGAAGGTGCACCTCTGAGGCCAATAGTAAGCTTAATTGGATCCCCAACACAACAGTTAGCCAAATACCTAGCCCAACAACTTCAACCGTTTGCAGAGGGGGCAGACACATATGTGAAAAATTCGACACATTTCATCGAAATACTTAGAAAAACGGTCTTACAACCAGAGTGTCTTCTTGTAAGTTCTGACGTAGTGTCCCTTTTCACCAAATATTTTGTTTACGAGAACCAACGGTACAATCAAGTGGAAGGAGCTCCAATGGGATCGCTACTCTCACCAGCTATAGCGAACCTTTTATGGAGAACTTTGAGGAGTTGGCACTAAGGACAGCAACTCTTAAACCCAGTTTATGGTTGCGATATGTGGATGATACATTTGTGATTTAGCTTCATTGGAGGGAACACCTCAACACATTTTTAGACCACCTTACATCCATCACACAATAAAATTTACCACGGAGGTTGAAGCCAACAATCAACTGCCATTCCTTGATGTTCTCATAAATAGGAAGGAAGATGGAAACCTTGGACATACAGTATATAGGAAAGCAACTCACACCAACAGATACCTTCATGCTAATTCTCATCACCAACCAGCCCAACTACAAACTGTCGTCAAGAGTTTAGTAACCAGATCACAAAGACTAGCTGACCAGGACAACTTCAAACAGGAAATGGACAGTTTAAAAATAGCTCTGAGACAAAACGGATTTACAGACCGAAATATTCAAAGAGCCCTAAAATCAAAACCGAGACAAACAGACGAGGAACATAAGACACCAATAACTAAGGGTTATTTACCGTGTGTCAAGGGTACCACGGACAGTATTGCAAGAATTCTACGGAGACACAATATCGAAACTATTTTCAATACAGACAGAAAAATAAGCACGGTGTTGAGGACTCCGAAGACGAGGATCCCTTTAGAACAACAGGGAGTGTACGAGATTCCATGTGCATACTGTCATAAAACCTATGTGAGGCAAACTAACAGAAGAAGTCAAGCTAGACTTGATGAACACCAGAACGCTATAAGAAAGCAAGAAAAAACAACATCTATTCCGGAACACGCCACCACGACATCACACCCAATAGACTTTGAGAACACTAGAGTACTGGCAAATATAGAACACCCGAAATCAAGACTCGTAAGAGAGGCAATTGAAATAGCGAAGAGGCCTCACAGTCTAAACGCACGCAATGAAATCCAGAACTTATCGAATTGTTAGAAAATTCTATTAAACACCGGACCGACCCGGATTGTCCAATAACAACTCAACCGCATATAACCAATCAAAAGATAGGAGCCGCGAATATATAACAACGAGCTTGTAAATATATATATATATATATATATATATATATATATATATATATATATATTTTAATTTTAAGTTTTCGCGGGCACTAAATGTATTAGATGGTTTCCGGGAATTCATCCGCGTAGTTGATAACTGATCCCTGCCGGGATCGATGGTAAAATGACGAAGTTTCGGCAGAGTCACATCTGCCCTCTTCAGGTCGGTTCGCATAATTCTCGTAGCCTCCTGCTTTCGCTTCTAGTTACTCGAATACTGATATTTTCAGGAGGGCGCACGGTGTTATATAGTCGCGGCTCGGCGCCTATTGGTTGGCTCCGTGAGCGGCTGCGTGTAATTGGCCCTGGGCAAACTAACAGAAGAATTCAAGCTAGACGTGATGAACACCAGAATGCTATAAGAAAGCAGGAAAAAACAACATCCATTGCGGAACACGCCACCACGACGTCACACCGAATAGAGTTTGAAAACACCAGAGTACTGGCAAATATAGAACACCCGAAATCAAGACTCGTAAGAGAGGCAATTGAAAAAGCGAAGAGGCCTCACAGTCTAAACGCACGCAATGAAATCCAGAACTTATCGAATTGTTGGAAAATTCTATTAAACACCGTACCGGCCCGGACCCGTCCAATAACAACTCAACCGAAAATAACAAATGAGCAGGCGGGAGGCGTGCCCACTGGGCGCCCAGGGCCAATCACACGCAGCCGTTCACGGAGCAAACAAATAAGCGCCGAGCCGCGACTATATAACACCGTGCGCGCTCCTGAAAATATCAGTATTCGAGTAACTAGAAGCGAAAGCAGAAGGCTACGAGAATTATGCGAACCGACCTGAAGAGGGCAGATGTGACTCTGCCGAAACGTCGTCATTTTACTATCGATCCCGCCAGGGATCAGTTATCAACTACGCGGATGAATTCCCGGAAACCATCTAATACATATATATATATATATATATATATATATATATATATATATATATATATTGTTATAAAGTCCGTGGGTTCAATTTAAAATTATAAAACTAATATTCACTTTCAATTTTCTAGAACTTTATTTCAGTCAGTCAGCATTCGCCCCCTTATGCTGACTGACTGACGGTCCCTGGACATGTGGCTGTTCTGTTGGTCACCGCTGGTCGGTGATCGTTCAGGTAGCCTCACTCAACAATCACGTTGGAAGTGTCCTGTCCGTCCGCAGCGGTAACATGCCCCTCCGGTGCCAGTTCTTTATGACCGTTCTAATATTTTGTTCAGACCCGCCAGCAGCGCTTGAAATGGTGGCTCTGACTCTTCCTGGTTGAAGGAAGCTGCTCGGACCCTTGGCTTGAACATGTTCATGACGGCTTCTACTTCCAAAGCCCGAAGTAGAGCTTCATTACTCTTCTTGACGCCACTCAGTCTTAAATTTCTTTGAACTTCCACATCTCTGATACCGTTTGTGTAACTCTGTGTGGCTAACTGGTCTTTCGTTTCCTCTGGCAGGTCTGGGTAGGACAAGTGAACTAACCGTCTAATCTCTGCTTCGAATTCTTGAAGGCTTTCACCGGATTTTTGCGTTTTCCCACTGAGTTGCACTTGGTATACCTGGCTCAAGGATTGATTGTCATATCTCTTGTCCAGAATGGCGATGATCTTGTCAAAATTGACTTGTTCATCGACTGGAATGCTTTGGAGGAGTTCTAGGGCCGGACCTCTTAACGAAATTACCAGAGAGGTCGTTTATACATGGTCCAAGATGAGCTGCCATCATATGTGGGTGGTTTGCTAACGGAACCTTTGGTACTCACGGTGTTCTGGTATTTAGCATTTGTATTCGTACTGAAATGAAACAGGGTCGGCTTTGAGTAAATTTCGTAATATAAATATATCATCATCATCATCATATGCAGCTATATTCAACCAATTTTTCATGGTGTAGCCTCCCTGAAGAATTGAAAGATTGCAGAGGAAGTTGAAGAGCTGTGGAAATGGAGAACTTAAGGTCTTGAGAACAGAGGAAGAAGAAGAAGAGCTTAAGATCTGTGAGAAGGACTGAAGGACTGTATTGAAGAGAATTGGAGGTAGGTGGGCAAATGGTCGGTTTTACTAACTGAAATGAAGAAGAAGAAGAAGGAGTGTAGGACTGAAGAATTGAAGAACTGGCTCGAAGGATTGAGAAGACGAACATAATTTTGGCAGTTTTTATCGGAAACTCAAGGCTAGAGGTTGAGGAATTGGCCTTTGTATAACTAGACTCGTAACGGAATGTATTAATGAAGCGAAAGCTGAAGAGCTAATCGGAGACACTTCAGGTCTTGAGGGAACAGATAAAGAGCTTAAGGTCTTTTTGTAAGAAGAATTGTCTCGAAGGATTGAGAAGACGAAGAATATTCTTAGAATTTTACAGGGGATATGAGGCATACCTTACCACGCTGCCTCAGTGCGGGTTGGTAAGGGGCAAATGTCTATTTCCCTGATTTTTGCCATTTACGTCAGAGACGACTGTACCCCCCGGAATTTTGTCACAATTTTTTTATTAATGAAAAAAACCTTGACTTGGCTGGGATTTGATCCCGGGTCCGGTCCGCTATATCAAGCTCCAATTTAGTACAATTGTGTGAGTTGACGGACTTTCCCACTAGGCCACCGGGGGGCATATATATATATATATATATATATATATATATATATATATATATATATATATATATATATATATATATATCAGAACACTGGTTTTCAACATTTTTGTACCTGCGCCCCCCCTTAAAAAAATGGTTGCGCCCCCTTAATTTTTCTAACTATCTAATTTCATAAATATTTAACTGACATTATAATTTATTTAATGAGCTACAAAATAATATACAATATTATGTAAAAATATACGTAAGAAAATAATTATTTATTGTAAGAAATACAGTAAGAGTATGGATTAGCATTTGTACCCGAAAATTTCGCGACGAGGATTGTGGATTACATATATATTTTGCTGATTAATTTTTTCGACACATATTCGACTTTTTTGGTTTGTATTCGAAAATGATATTTTGGGAACAGCTGCATGCCCCCCTTGCAACAGTCTCGCGCCCCCCTAGGGGGACGCGCCCCCCTAGGGGGACGCGCCCTACAAGTTAGCAACCACTAACTTAGATTCTAACGACTGTGAAGTCGTTTAACCCGTCTCGGTCGGGGGATAGAGTGGAGTGGATGGTTGTAATACCGATGGATCGTTCTGGAAAGTATAATATGAGTGAAACAAAATTAAAAGAACGAAGGAAATCAGTTATCTTTGGGTGATAGACCAGTGTAGATTGCTATCCCTTTGATCGGGGCCTGTTAGGGTTCTGAGTAATTACTATTACACATCAAATTAGAATATTATTGTAATAACGTATTACGGCTTACTTTTCGCTATTACTTGAGATTAATTAGTCATTTTAGTATTATCTATTGTTTGTATTGTTTGAAACTCTAGTGGTAAATCATTTTGGTGATTTCGGTCAATTTAGTGTAATTATTAATGTGAAATAAAATGTCCAACCCACATCTCTTCCTTTGGATAACCCGACATCAGAAGTAGGCTCTGTGCCTGGTATATCAACCTGAAATTAGTGAGGGCCTAGTGCGGAACCAAGGAAGCTGCAATTACCGCGTTTTAATTTTGAAACTGCTGGTTCTGACCCAGCTGAAGGGTGTTAAGCTACTACTCCGGTGATGGAAAAAAATTCATTACAGGGTAGTATGTTATTTTCTGCACGAAGTCGTGCTCTCGAATGTTTGTCTTCAGTTGTTTGGAGGAGTAAAAGAACTTTATCTTTCCATTAATATCGCAAGATAATCGTGTGGAACGCACAGCACTTACCAGTGCTGAAGATCAGTGTTAAGTCTTAGCAGAACTTTGGTTTTGTACAGTGCATCCCATTTTGGTTGAGATTGCCAGGTTACTCAGTTGTTATTGAAGATAGAGTCTTGCTGTTTTCACATACCTGTTCTACTTTTTTGTGAAACTCAGGATGACCATATCAGATTTTGCATAAGTGTTTCCATTTATAAGATACAGGGCGATTTTGATAATTTATACTTTTTGGTCCCCTTCTATATCTACGAAGTTATTAGAAATACTCTTGCGCTAAGAACTACGTCTAATAGAAAATTTTGCATAGAATCCAGTGGAGTACTCAAATTATTTTTCCGACTATGGTTTTGAAGATACTACACAACATTATATATTTTTAAATGGAACACCCTATATTTTATTATTTCATTGAATTCGTTATTTTTTTCCCTTTAAAATAATGTATAATACAATACACATGGTATTATTAGAAATGCTAAAAAACACTAAAAAGCTGAGTGTTTTGCTAGTAGGCCATGTATTTTCCATTTAAAAGGAGAATCAGACAAATAATTCCATTTGAGATATTTTATAGGAGTTTATCAGCAAACAAAAATAATGTTAACAATAATTCAATAACTTGAAACACGAAATTTAGGTACCTAAAAGAAACTAATAAATAGTTATACATCGTTCATTATGTATAAGAAACAGAACAAGTATTACAAATCAAATATCTATCTTAAAATTAATTTTGGACATTATTTATTACCTTATTGATTTAACTGTTCAAATTGTTGTCCATTTTCCCTAACACATAATTGGCAAACCTTTCCATCTCGCATGAATCCATTTAAAATTATTATAGAATTCCGCCTTTCGGAACAATATTTTATCTAATGAGCGCTTGAGAGAAAAACGCAAATCTGATCAAGCTGTCATTGTTAGTAACTATTGTGTTTTATCGTGTTTGAGTTTACAAGATCATTATATAAATAATTATTCGTGAGTTTGCTGGTTGATAATTGATAATGGCTGGAAGAGAATTCGTTTTTCAAAATAACAAAAAATACGATATGATACAATGTTTAAATCAATGTTATGAGAATGTTGAAGAAGCTTTAGAACAATATTTCCACAGGTATAAAGTACGAGTATTTTACCATAAGATATTTCATGAAAACGCGTTTTTAAAACTTTCAGATATCCAGAGAGACATCAACCTAGTCGAGCAACTCTATTTAGACTAAAGAATAATTTACTAAGTTTTGGTGTATAACAAAGAAAATCGAAAAATGAATGAAATAAATGTGTTAGCTAGCGTTCATGCCTATCCCCAGACTTCTTGTGCGAAATTAGAAAATTACACTGGAGTTTCATCACGGGTCCAAAGAATTTTAAAAAAATATAAATTTAAACCTTACAAAGTCAATATTGCCCAGCACTTCCTGGTGATGCAGCAAGACGGTTAAATTTTTCAATTGGTTTTTAAACCAAACCCGAAGGGACAATGATTTTGTAAGGAAAGTTATTTGGTCAGACGAATCTCATATAAGCAGTGCCGGTATATTTAACAGGCAGAATACAAGATACTGATATGATGAGAACCCGCACTTAATTTTTTAGCGACAACAGCAGGGTTGATTTGGTTTTAATGTAACCTGTTTCATACTGGGGACAAAAATACAGTACCGCATTTTTGAAGGAACCCTTTCCGCCAATAGGTACTTGACAATCCTAGAAGACTTATTACCCGAAATATTGGAAGATGTTCCCCTCGCCTTTCGCAATTCTATACACTTTCAACAAGATGGCGCCCCTGCCCACAATTCTAGATTAATTGGGCGCTTTTTAGAAAATAATTTTCAAGGATGTTGGATAGGAACACATGGACCAATTAGGTGGCCTCCAAGATCACCCGATTTATCTATATTGGACTTTTTTTGTGAGGTTATTTGAAAAATAAAATATATACCAACAGACACAACAGTCGAGAAGAACTTCGTGCCGCAACGGAGGCAGCTTTTCGGGATTTACAAAGGCGACCTGTTATAATTTTAAATGCATTCAGGCGTATTGAAAAGATTTGCCAATTATGTGTTAGGGAAAATGGACAACAATTTGAACAGTTAAATCAATAAGGTAATAAATAATGTCCAAAATTAATTTTAACATAGATATTTGATTTGTAATACTTGTTCTGTTTGTTATACATAATGAACGATGTATAACTATTTATTAGTTGCTTTTAGGTACCTAAATTTCGAGTTTCATGTTATTGAATTATTGTTAACATTATTTTTCTTTGCTGATAAACTCCTATAAAAAATCTCAAATGGAATTATTTGTTTGATTCTCCTTTTAAATGGAAAATACATGGCCTACTAGCAAAAAACTCAGCTTTTTAGTGTTGTTTAGCATTTCTGATAATACCATGTGTATTGTATTAGACATTATTTTAAAAGGAAAAAAATTACGAATTCAATGAAGTAATAAAATACAGGGTGTTCCAGTTAAAAATATATAATGTTGTGTAGTATCTTCAAAACCATACTCGGAAAAAAATTGAGTACTCCACTGGATTCTATGCAAAATTTTCTATTAGACGTAGTTCTTAGCACAAGAGTATTTCTAATAACTTCGTAGATATAGAAGGGGTCCAAAAAGTATAAATTATCAAAATCGCCCTGTATCTTATAAATGGAAACACTTATGCAAAATATGATATGGCCATCCTGAGTTTCACAAAAAAGTAGAAAAGGTATGTGAAAACCGCAATACTCTATCTTCCATAACAACCGAGTAACCTGGCAATCTCAACCAAAATGGGATTCACTGTACTTTAAAGCACATTGGTGAGTCCTTTCCATTTTAGTAGCTATGAGAATTTCTAGAAAAATTATAAATGAAGTTCTACCAATGTAAGTACATACGTTGCAAATTGTTAATATTAATAGTTTTATCTATGATGTAATGAGAAGTAGTGAAATTTTAGGCGAGAGTTGACTTTTGTAACAAAATCACTGATGCCTCGATAAGTTTCAATAAAATACTTACTGACGGTATAAGAGTAAATTAACTGCCACTATTGAAAGTTTTAAATTTTTTATTACGTGTTTATCACGAAATTTAGATAAGAGCAAGGTCAATTTTGATAATAACTATCTCCTGCAATCTTAACTGTAATTACTTTGTTAGTAAAATTGAGATTTCTGTGGATTTCTTTATCTAATGAAAAGATTGTAAAATTGTCGATTTGCAGTTTTTGTTAAGCTTCTCTCTAAAGATGGATTAGTACTGTAATAACAACTATAACATTTAGAAAGCAATTAAACAAGAATTACAATGCAAACGTATAGTTTAAGTTATATTTCCAAAATTTGGTAAAAAGATTACCGATGGTTAAAATAACATTTTAACATTTTAAATCATAAAGAAAAACAGATACATTTAGCAAAGCCAAGATGTTCACAGGTCAATAACTTGAACCTAATATACAGATGATCTTTGAATTCCTGCAAAAGGTATGAGAAAATTACAAACAAACAAACAAACAACAAACAAGTTACCCAAAAGGAAACACAAAACTGTGATACAAATACCATTTTTCTAAAGTCTAACAAGACAATGGGAATCCGTAAGAATTAAATGTTAATAATTTAGTGAAATATGAAAGCTAATCAACAATGTGTGTGTGTGGGTGAGAGAGTAAACAACTGTGTAAAAATCAATTAGTTAATACACCAAAATTATCTATTCTAATTTTATCAGAACCCTTGACTTTATTGGTAAAATGAATGAATGAGTTTTAGAGGTCTTTCTGTACAAAATCCATACAAAGCAAAAAGCCAAAATGATGTCCCGATGGGGTTTTGAGTATCAAACTAAAATAATGAATACCTCTTGATTAACAAAAAAAGGTTGTGAAAATATTCCATATTAATTTTTAAAAAAATGATAACAAGCGACAAAAACAATACTGGGAAAATTGTTATCCTCAAGAGTATTTTTTTTAATGAATTTATTTTGTACAAAATAAATCAAATACTATTTAAAACATTTTAATTTTAAATTTTAGAATTGTGCCTCTTTTCATAGTTTCGGTGCCATTGATAACGGGGTCTGACATAGACCCCGAAACGTTTGGAAATACACAGTAATGTAGTGAATTTTGGTGATATTTCTCAAAACAGTGCTTAAACTTTAATTTATAGTGTATATATAACTTTTGAACATTTTGCTGAAATTTCAAACTATCGTACTTTGTCAGCAAAATTCATTCATCTAGTCCTATTTATAGTTTCATCGCAATATATAACTGTACTGATAGAAGTTACTTTTCCTCTTGTCATATTGCCATATTATTACAGTCCCGATATATATAGTGTCTTTATCGTAACTTGTCTCGAAGTTTCAGTATCCATTGGTCCTTAGTACTGAATTCATTTTCTGAGTTATCTAACTTAAACTTTGAGACTTTAAGTTGAGTTACAGTTGTAGCCTCTATATCGGTTAATTTTTATAGAATGATCTGACATAAAAGAGTCCACCATCTGTCTGAGACCTCTGAAAATTAGGAAAAGACAAAATCTGCTTTACAAAGTGAAGTGTTACTACTGGAGGGTGATCTAGTCTTCAAACATTAGTTTGAAGGCATTAGCGTTCTACTTCAACCGTGCTAGGAACCTCCTCAAGTCAAACATTTGGACCTAATTCTCACATTTTGAGGTCTATGGTACCATATAAACGGAATCTTTACTTTTATGGTCAAAATCAACAAGAGGCTGTGAATTCTTTTTTATACAAGGTTGAAACTTTTCGCACCGATAGGGGTGATAGTAAATATGAATTGTTTTTTCTGCTTGTGATTTGTTGAGAAGAACCGGTCTCAACTGGTATAACCGCATAAAGGACAAAGTTGGACCCTGGGTACAGCTTGTAGGAAGATTAAAACCAGACTTTCTCCCTTAGTTCCACATTTTCTTTCTAATCTCGCTTTGTTTATGTTTTGATATGTGTCGACAATTAGAGGAATCTATAGCATAGGGTAATCGTTATAAACTGCGTTCAAAGCACATTTGCGTCAACATTATCTGAGCTAATCTGTCTCATTAATTAATTTGTCGAAAAGTAACACTTATCTTAACAAAGGTCTCGTATCTGCCCTTTGCTGTTGAAACTGCAATACCGTAGGACATAGCAGTTGCGTTCGCCATCACCCTATCAAGCTATATTTCTTTGGATATGGTATTAAACAAGTCACGAAGAATAATTCTCCAGGTTGCTTGCCTAGGACTACAAGAAGGGTATAAATTAGAGGTGGCTATCTAGACGCCGTCGCCAGTACCTCCAACCATGGTCCCCTTTCCAATTCCATTTATCCTTCCGACGCCCAAGGAAAGGGGAAAAGAAAGAAGTCTGCTTAGGAATACAACCAGATCTCTCTTCTTTCGTCAACTAATTCATATTAAAACTAACTTCTCAACATTATCTTATAAAGATTCGCAAATTTCCCCCATCAACACTATTCTGACAGATTCAGACTTAACCCTTAGTCCAAAGACTGAACTGGATAAAAGGGGAGTCTATCGAAACGGGTTTCTGAGTGTCTCTGCCGTTTCCTTGTCTAAGCCCATTCCTGAAAACGTAAAACGTTTATTCTGGATCTCACCGTTCTGAAATCTGATAAGTGTTATTACTCCATGATTTCAGCAAGAATCTCGATAAATACCCCGTGTTTCGTATCGTAAAAAATGTCTTATATGAGAATGTCTTTAATTCAGTCAATGTTGCTAGCCAGACAACCCATTGTGAGTTATGTCACTAAGAAATCGCTTAGAGATTTTTTAGAATTTCATGGTGACACTGCAGCAAGTCATTTTAAGATATCTAAAACTTTGTATCTTGTCATAGAACTTTATTAATGGACTAATTAATACGAGGAAGAATATGTATCGCCACTTCTTTAGAAAATATGATCTTTATAATATTAGTAAAAATTCTAATTTGTCTTCTGTCGATTTCAAAAGTTAAAAAGTTAAAGGAAATGAATTGGATAACTTGAGATTTCATTTGTTTCGCCACCGACACCACACACTTGAAATACCCATATCGACCCGACCCGACCGACCCGACACTACACAGTGGCTCGATCTTGAAATGCCCATCCAATTCAGTTCTCTTTGTAAGAAAGGACCAGGTAATATATTAATAGTCTCTTCCTTCATAGTAAATCACAATAAGATATAGAACTTAAACTAATATGTAATACCTGCACAAAATTTGCTGTTCTTTCTAATAAAAACTGCAATTCGTTCTTTGCGGTACATTCAATTTTTTACTGACTAGCTGGATATTATAAAGTAAATATTTTACATTAATACTTCTGAATAATAATTAAAATTTATTGAGTGGAAAAGCTTAACATGTAAAACTTCAAAAAGTTGTATTCATGAATTAATACTGTTATATTTGTTTTACCTTTCTTCGTTAGATGACTCCACTGTTAATTGAACAAGAAAGAAAAGTGACTTTGACTTGGTTAAATCATATAGATCATACAGATTAAATTCCTTAATGTCGCACTGTAGACCATATACTCCTTACAAGTATACTTCTAGAGGTTCCAATTTTTCCACAATTTTTTTGGTGTTGATGTAGAATAAACAACAGTTTTGTTCATGGTTGGCATCTTAACAATTATCGTTTTAGATGTCATTTCACATTTGTCATTTGAAATCGGAAAAAATATCAACAGAATAACAATCATCAAGAATTATTTATTTTCAAAAATGTCGAAAACGGACCTAATCTATTTGTATGAACAAATTCCAGAGTTATACAATGTGTAATGTTCTGAATATAAAGACCGAGTAACACGATACGAAAGTTACATGAAACTTACTGAACATTTAAAAGAAGTAATGTAATAATATTTACATAACGGTGGATAATGTAAAGGAAAAGATTACAAATTTAAGAACCGAATTCTTCCATGAATATATTAAAATAGAGAAAACTACAAGTGGTACTAGAGCAGATTCTGTCTACCTACCTACATGGTGGTGTTTCAAAATTCGAGTGTTGTTAAAGGGCAAACAAATTTTTTCACAAGAACAAGATGTAATTGAAAACCTTTTTAAAGTAACTATTGATGAACTTAATAAACGATAACACACCAGGTTCTTTCCTACACCCGCACGATAAAGAGGTGAAGATTATTTGGGAATACTAGAAAAGGCAGAAACATATTGAAAAAATGTAAAACAGAATCAGTAGATGAGCTGGAGTTATTTTGACGGTCAGTAGCAGCTGATATGAGGAGAAGATTAACAATAGCAAAAAAGTGCAATTAAAGAGAAAAATTCATAATCTTATTTATGATGTAGCAGAAGAGGAAATGAATAAAGAACATTTCAATTTTTAATATTGTTTTATTTAGATATTTTATTATATATGTTCTTGCCAGGGCACAGTTCCTTCATTATTAAAGCAATTCATGAATTCATTTCAAATTTCTCTAAATATTGAAGAAGAGTGATGTGAAAGTCCATATTTAAAAGTTATTTTACTACCTTCTCTTGCATTGTGTGCACCACACATCTTGTGCAAAAAGTGTGTCATATTTCTTAATGGAAAATGTTTCAATATCCTTTCTGACAGTGGGAATGCTGCATCGGCCACTATAAATATAAATAAGAACTTTTTTTTATTGTTGGTCATGTTGAATATATAGGTATAAATTTTATTGTTTTGTATAAATGTTGTGTTTATAATAATTTTAGCAAAGAACAAAACGAACTTTTCTTTCACACCTTGTCTTCAAATACTAATTCAGATGAACAAAACTATTTACAAACACTTACTCAATATATAAAGAATTAAATTAAGATTAATACTTGACTCGTAACAAATTAGTGGACATTCACTTAAATTTCCTTATATAAAAATGATACACGTAACTAGATATTACACGCTTTGCCACACTAGAGCTAAATATACGATACCCCATACAATTTATACGCCATACGAATGAATTTTTAAATGACCTTTTAACTTCAAACCATTCGTTTGGAGAAATACGATATTTATAGTCATTCAGTTTGGTATTGCAGAGTTAACATTGCACTTAGACTTGTTAACATCGTCAACAACTTTGCGTTCGTGTTTACTGAAATTGAAAAAGATTTGTAGAAAAACTTTAATATATATATATATCCATGAACTTTTTGAGAGTATGAGTTTCGTATGAGTTATAAATTATAATTAATATAATTATCAAACTTAACACAATAAAGTTTATGCATTTATTGCGAATAACACCTCAATAGTTGAACATATTTCCAAATAATCGGGGTCAAGATTTTCGTATATTTCTTGTTTCAGACAAGGTTTTAATATTAAATCTGTTACCTACTCTTCTTAGTCTTTCTGAGAGACCCTTTTTTATGTTGTTGTTATTGTACTAATATGGTTATCTTCGAAGTCAGTGTTGCTTGGTGTTGATAACGATTGTTTGGTATTCGATTTTGTTTAATAGGCGTTTTCATATTCGAAAATTTTTTTCGAGCAAAAAACATTGTATTTACATGCCATTGGTGTGAAAACTGCTCGAAAAAATGACGAAAGGGAACAAAAACACTTTTCGAATATGAGAAGGCCTATTGATTTTTAATATTTTTTTCTGAGTAAATATTGGCCGAAAGCACATTATTTATTGATTCTGAAAAGTTTGTTTTGTGTTCTGTCATATACAGATTTAATGATACGCATTTGTACTGAATTTGTATGTTTAGTCTTAAAGTTGAGATACCTGTTAGTAAGTAAGTCTATATATTTCTGTTTTAAGTGACGATTGTGTTTTTGTTATTAAAATCTCTAAGTTTTGATAATGTTTTATGTTTGTAATATATTTCCTCGAAATCTAGACATTCTTAATGTTTTCTAGTCAGTACCAGCCGCCAGAAATTACTCATGAACACATAATTAACTAGCTTTCACTGTAATGCTCAAACAAACGACAAAAGTCAAATATCATTTGTGAAAAAAGGTTATAAACCTGGCCTATTTATATCTGATTTGTAATTTGATCAACTCACAACTAACGCGAACTCCTTTAAACTGACTTCGTCTGTGCGTATATTTCTTTCCTTTGTTATTTTTTATGTGTGTTTTGCGATTACTCGAAAGTGTCAGAACTAATTTGGATACTTAAAATTGTATTCTAGTATGGAAGATTTTTTCAATAACACGGCATATATGATTTTTAACAATAAAATTTGGCAAATGCTTAACTAAATGGTGGGACACAACAAAACTCGAAAGTTACAGGCCAATTACTCTTTTAAACCGTATATATAACCTGTGTACACGTTTATTGATAACTAGACTGCAAATGATGTTAGAAAAACAGGAGAGTTTCCCTTCATGCTATGGAACCAACGACCACTAACTTACTCTAAAAATATTAATGGAGAAATCTATAGAGTACAACTGAACCCTGGTCCTAATCTTTGTTGACTACCATAAATGATTGAATGCTGTAGAACTCTAATCTAATTTGAAATCATTACAAGAAGAAATTTAAATCGCCAGAAGTATTCATAAGTGTTATGGAAAATGCCTTTAAAATACTACAATGGGAGAATAAGGGTACCACCATGAAGTTTGGAGACGACATTGTCCACATAACGGACAACTTAAGCGAGGCTAGAATTATGGTACAGGACCTGCAAAACACAACAAGAAAAACTTGTGTGACAATAAATTTCAACAAAGCTAGGATGATGACTACGCTGGTTCCTAGTAATTCAATAAATGCGGATATCAAAAGTATCCTAACGGTGGAACTCTCTCCAAGAAAAGCACTAGGATGGGCTTCGTTTGATAAACTGCAGGATGAGTTGAAGGGCGATGAGCTAGTCAATCTAAAGAGAAAAGCCTTCAATCAGTGCGTCCTCCCAGTTCTGACCTATGGTGTGGAGACCTTGTGATTGACTAAAAAATCGATACATAAATTGCAAATGACACAAAACAAAATGCAAATGTATATGCTTGGCCTTACCTTATGGCACAGGATAAGAAATGAAAAAGTGCGAAGAAGATCTGGAGTCAAGGATATCGTAGACCACATATCGAGGCTAATATTGCGCTGGGAAGGAGATGTTGGGAAGATGCAGGATAATCGTGGTGTGAAGAACAGGGGAAGTCAGGATGGATAGCAAGATGACTTCACACATGTATAAATATTAATAAACTTAATCTGTGAGCAATACTTTCTGGTCAATTTCTCGTTATCATTATAACGTAATGTAAACTTACAAATTAGTTTTTATATCTTTCCTTTATGTCAGATTCTTTAAACTGAATTTTCTGATTAACTACCTTGTTGACTTGTATTACAATTTGCAGTAATTATTGAATTTTTAATATAGCCTCTCTTTTTAATTCAGCTTGTCTGCTTAATTACAGTTCTCTTTGCTGAATTCTGTTCTCAGCTTGTAATATGGAAAGTAACCATTCGGGTAGTTTTTCATCAAAGGTGCTTACAAGATGTTCTAACTTCTCATCACAGTTGTTACTATCCTTTCTTAACGGGGGCCCACATTTACACATATGAAAATAGATGAGCAAGGGAATGATTGGATAATTTGAAATTTCAATTGTTTCGACACCAACCCCACATACTACCTTGATCTTGAAATACCCTACAATTCATCATGATAATAAGAAATCAAAGGTCCCAAAACCCACAATCTTTTAACAATTTATTGTATACCACTAGTTCCGGGGTCTACAACTTCCACCCCATTATCAAGTAAAAAAGCTAAAAATAATAATCAAAATAAGACAAACATACGTATGTTGTAGAGGATGAATGGAATCGTTATGAATGATAATACCTGTATGGGAAGGTTTCCTGTAAATATTGTAGCTTATATTGTCATTTCTTAACGTTAAAGTGAGTTCAAGGATATGTAATGCATTATTTTGTTGTATTTCTAGCGTAAATTTAATGCTAGAATGGAGTGAATTCAAATAGTTCAGAAAATGGGATAGGTTGTCTTGGGAACCATTCCAAATGATAAGTATATCATCCATATATCTACAGTAAAATTTGATACATTCAAAATAAATGTTGTTGTTATTCATATTCATAAAAATGTCGTCCAAAATAGGAGAAAGTAGTGAGCCCATTGCAAGGCCATGTGTTAGTTCATATATTTTACTATCAAAGCAGAAAAAATTTTGAAGTAGACAAATTTTTATAAGTTTCATATATCTGATAGTTGTACTGTAGAAAATGACGTTTTTAGTTCCTTATAAACTAATTCCAAAACTTCAGGAACTGGTATATTTGTGAACAAATTAGAAACATCTAGGGAAATTAGGATATCATTGTTAGCTACTATTATATGTCTAAGTTTGTCAATGAGTTGGGAACTGTTCTTTATGGTGAAGGTAAGTTTGTCAGTATACAATTCTTTCAAGTTCTGGTTTAAGCATTTCGCCAAGTTATATGTAAGTGAAAATGTAAATGAAATTAAACAAGCATATCAATTCATATACCACATAGATCTAGAGTTAAAAACCTTATATGACAAGATGAGTAAGTCCACATGAGTTTCACAAACCTTTTGTTAATTTTTCAAGTACTAATTGTTCTCTAGAAGAAGAAATATTGTTAAGCAAATGTTTAAATTTTGCTCCCAATATTAATTCAATCAAAAAACACTCGCAGTGAAATGTGAAGCGATTATACAGTTTGTTGACATTATAAATAAAACGGATCTAAGAGATAACCTTAAATCACTCATTAGGAAAGAGTTAAAAAACCTGAACCCCCCCCCCCCAAGCATAAGTCAAATAATGTTAATAAACAATTGATCAATAACCTTACTGAAAAAATAACGAATAATTTAACAGTAACTAAAGCAGATAAAGGTAATTGCAGAATAATAGATTGGACTATAATAAAAAAGTTTCTGAAAGATAATGATATTAAGGTTAGTAAAATAAATACAACTTCATTCAATAATTGGGTAAAAAATACCTTGAAACAGTGTAGTAATGTCTTGGATCCGTTCCATATTACACCTGTACAAAACAATGTCGCTAGATTGTATGGCCTTCTAAAAAACCACAAATCAGATAATTTCTTGGAGATACCGATTAGACCGGTAGTTTCATTTACATTTTCACCTACATATAACTTGGCGAAATGGTTAAACCAGAACTTGAAACAATTGTATACTAACAAACTTACCTTCACCATAAAGAACAGTTCCCAACTCATTGACAAACTTAGACATATAACAGTAGCTAATTAGATAGATAAAGATATCCTAATTTCCCTAGACGTTTCTAATTTGTTCACAAATATACCAGTTCCTGAAGTTTTTGAATTAGTTTATAAGGAACTAAAAACGTCATTTTCTAACTATCAGAATATAAGGAACTTATAAAGATTTATCTACTTCAAAATTTTTTCTGGTTTGATAGTAAAATATATGAACTAACACATGGCTTACCACTTTCTCCTATTTTGGCGGACATTTTTATGAATAACTTTGAAAATGTTCATATTAATAATAACAACAACATTTATTTTGAATGTATCAAATTTTACTGTAGATATGTGGATGGTATACTTATCATTTGGAATGGTTCCCAAGACAACCTATCCCATTTTCTGAACTATTTGAATTCATTCCATTCTAGCATTAAATTTACGCTAGAAATACAACAAAATAATGCATTACATTTCCTTGATCTCACTTTAACCTTCGAAAATGACAATATAAGCTACAATATTTACAGGAAACCTTCCCATACAGGTATTATCATTCATAACTATTCCAACCATTCTCTACAACATAAACTAGCGGCATTACACAGTTACATAAATAGGTTGATAAAATTTCCGTTAAGTGAATCCAACTACAATCGTGAACTTGATACAATAAAACAAATCGCTACCCTGAATGCGTTTTGGACTTCACTCGTGGACAAATTGTTGAATAGAAAAATAAATAGAATGGTTGAATGCTCAGTTTACCTACCAGAATCACATGACTATAATAACAGCAACAGAAACCTTATAGATCATTAACATTCCATGGCAATATTTCTTACAGAATAGCCAACCTTTTTAAACCACACATAAGCATTTCCTTCAAGGCCAAAAATACCCTAGGGAACTTTATATTGAACAACAAAGACCCAACTGATATTATGACTCGCAGTGGTGTTTATCACTCGCGATACATGTGGATCATTTTACATCGGCAGAACCTATAGTTGCTTTAAAATACGTTTAAAAGAACATCTTAGATGTCTAAACCATAACTCTTCGGGTTTGTCACAATTTGCCAAGCATCTCTTAGATAATAACCATAAATTTAATGAGACAAATGGTATTAAGAGATTCTACAGCGAGCGAATAAGGGATTGTACCTTAATAATTTAGAACAACTGGAAATTTTGAGATCACACAAAAATCATAGTACAGCAGGCATTTTGAATGCACAACTCAATCTTGATTTGTCTCCCATATATTCAATTACAATTTAAAACGTGATAGGCCATCTCTGTGCGATGTAGATGATTATTAAATACTGTCTAAGTAAATCTATAGTTATGTTTATACAACTTTTAAGATATAATAGAGATGTCAGTATTAACCTGAAATTTAACAAAAATTTTCCATTTGTAGTGTCTTTGGTTTTTGAATAAGATTTTTTTTTAATAAAAAATTTTCTACTCCGGCTAAAATAATTATGAATTATTTGACACATAACCTTTCGAGAACTGATTGTAATTTCAACTATTAACGTGTATTAGTTTTAATAATTTTATTTATTGTGACTTGAATGTATATGTGAGAATATGTTACTTTGTTAGTCTTGTATCTAAGTTATCATATAATGTTTAACGTATGTTTGTCTTATTTTGATTATTATTTGTAGCGTTTTTACTTGATAATGGGGTGGAACTTGTAGACCCCGAAACAAGTCGTATACAATAAATTGTTAAAAGATTGTGGGTTTTGGGACCTTTGATTTCCTATTATCATGATGGTAAGGACCCCACACATACCAATATTTCAGACCATACAATTCAGTTCACTGTGTAAGAAACAGAGACCAGGTAAAATTCACTAGAAGTTTCTTCTTTTATAGAATATCAATAATATATAGGAAATAAACTAATATAACATCCAGTTAATATAGAAAACCTGCACAAAATTTGCTTTTCTAATAAAAACTCCAATTCTCTCTTTGCGATATATTGCATTACGGAGTTGACATAATGTCAGAAGTCAGAAAGAACGCTATTAATTTCTTACACCTTTTGTTAATTTTTTACCCCATATACAATTCATCGGATATAAGCTTCAACTTGACAAGTTAATAGTTCAACAAATTTTAGTTGGCACTTATAGAAATGTAAATTAAGAATTAAATTACACATTAGGATTAATACCTGAGTCATAACAAAATTAATAATAATTAATTCCTGAGAAATTTATAACCATTGCTATTGATAACACAAGGGAATAGAAACAGAGACAGGAGATAACAAGAGACGGGAAGTGGAATGACTCTTTTTTAAGCTCGTTTTTCAAAGATCTCTTTTAGTTTTTCGTTCTGGTTATCGTTAACCCGTTTCAAAATTTTCTTACTGCTTTTGTCCATCGTAAGTTCGGCACTTCTTCGATTTCCACAATGTAATTTACATTTTAAATTCCACGCTTCCCACTTGTGACACCCCTTGATAAGAATTGTCTGTGAGTTCAAACAATTAATTTATTTCAAATATAAATCTTTTTTATTTTCGGAGTCAAATTCACAAATAATTACTTTACACTAGAGGTGACATCTAAATAATCAGCGCTCGTCACAGGTATGAGATTCCAAACGTAACAGGTAATAGAACTTTTTAGACGTTTTTTAGTATTCACATATTCACACGCGGTTATGCAAATTTGGCAAATGGTTTACAATGAAATGTTTAATATTTTCATTTTACTTATTGATGAAATTACAGTGGAATCTTAATAGCCGGATTTTCAGCGGATACAGAGAAATACAGAGCAATGAACTCAAACATAAACCAAAGATACTAAGCTGTGTTACTTATGAAGTTTAATGTTCATTAATTGCACACGTAAAAGGGGTACAAACAATAGATTAGAAGTTGTGAAAATTTCTTTTTTGATATTAATAGCCCGAGTCGTTATATTTTTCTAACATTGACTTACACTGTTTACAGAAAATCGGTAAATACAGTATAAATATGTACTATCAATATATTTTGGTGAGTTACAAAGTCTAAATAATTCTAAATATTTTGGGGTTCAGCGGAAAAGTTTTTTGTATTACTGAGGAATCGATTTAACGAGGAGGAATGGAGATTCCTCTGCATAAAGTACAAAGTTAATTTTGAAACATAATTCGGCATTCGACTGTACTGAAAATATGGTTCGGGCTGGTGTAATCCTAAAAGAAACTATTTTTATAATTTATGTTAAACTAAAAAGCAATTAGTTTTGTTATAATAACAAAAATTAATTATCATTTCAAATAGCAAATTAATGTGATTATGAACGCTCTAAAATCGTCGTGACATAGAAACCGAATGGTGTGGTTCTGTGGTCATGCCGGGATTCTGTTGTCACTTCAAGTAAGCATATATTTGTAACTCAAAGATTTTAGTAAAAATTTGGATTGTTACTAAGATTAACATAACAAAAGCGAAAAGACTGCAAAAAACGACATTCAAAACTTCATTTATTTATAAAAATCTCATCTCTTTGACATTGCGCTTATATAAGTTATTAATGTCTGCAAAATTTTCAGTGGATGGCAAATAAGCTTGGAGCATTGACCTAACTTAAATTTGTTTGCAAAACTGAATTGCTGTGTCTATGATCTGAAACTTCATTCAGAAAACAAATATGCCATTTTCCTGAATATAAACCATTGAAATAACATGTTATTACTGTTTTGTTCCAATTATACACGATTTAAACAAATCAATGCCTAAAACCCTAAATAATATGAGAATCGATATCAAATTACAAACAAACAGAAATATCAGTGGTTGCGCTGTTGCGAGCTCGTCACCTGAAAAGCAAAAGTTCACTTACATATCAATGTAATGACTTAGGTCTTATTATTAGTCTTGGAAAGAAGCCCAGCATCAGAATGTATTTGTTTACTTCATCTTTCAATTATGTTTAATTTAAACAGACAGGTCCATTTACATTAGTAGTTATTGCTTCGTTCATTCCGCCAATGTCAAACACATAATAGTCAAACAGTCGTACCGAGAAGAGATTTTAAATTGTTGAGAACAAATAATTATTGGGAGATTGACTGGATGAGCTTCGAGCAAAAAACGTATTTTTTCACATTCGATATGTGTTTCTAAAGTACGAGACAATGTTTGGCTGGGTTTTTTTTGCACATTACATCAAATTCAATTTTCAAAGGTGTTAACGGGGACCCAGGCTAAAAAAATGCAATGATTATAGATATATATATATATATATATATATATATATATATATATATATATATATATATATAAAAGCTCAATAGCTTGAAAAACAAACGAATTAATGAACTACTGGCGAAATTCGACTACAGCAGCCGTATTCTTCAACTCGTTATGTATATAAAGTTTTGAAATGAACATCGTCTGTTCTTAAATGGAACCAGGGCCTTAGACGAAACTCTATTTTTGGTCATATGTGGAAACCTATGACCAAAAATAGCAAATAAGCACGCTTTTCTCATTATGAAAGATAATACATTTACTATAATTTTTTCCAATTTGGTTATGATACATTTTCGAATATATCATAATAAAACTAATATTTAAAATTAATTCTAAAGATTGCCAATGCGATGCAATAATAAAGAGCTTAAACTGTTACTTTTAGCCAAACTGTTTACTAAGTAGCCAAAGCATCTCCCATTTCTCTGTAAAATCCATAGAATGCAACGTTATTTTATGTTTTAGGACTCCGAATTTGTTTTATGCGTTATGTGGCATATCGTTCCGTTTCGCTTCTACTATAATGAATTACAGGCAGCTGGGCAAACACTAGTAGTAATTGTTACCCCAAAGCGTTTGAAAATACAATTGTTATTAAGATTGATATTTCATAACCTTACAATCTTAGTAATACAAATGTTAATATACAAGGAGTTTCAAAAGTTTCCAATATTGTTACATTTTATTTTACGCAGCAAAAATAGGAAGCCATCAAGCAATTAATTATCTTAAATAAAAACTAATCTTGGCAGTAAATAAACTGTAAAAACCATACAAATAACAATTCCGACAATAATGGGGATTTCCCGAAAATACAATTTATTGTAAAAACTAAAAGAATTTCGAATCAATTCCGGAATTGGACATTATACACGTTAACTGAGAGAATATCGAGAATAATTATGAAGGTATAAAGACGGTTGACGGATACAACCAGCGAAGTTGAGGATATAGCAACTTAGCGATTATGTGTTCTGGTATGTATTGTTGTAGATGTAAATATTAGGATAAGTCCAGCGGGTTGTTATTTATTTTGGTGAGAATAAAGACGTTTATATAGAGTGTAAATTTGTAACAATATTAATGTTGTTCAATTTCGCCTGTCTATAATTTGCAAATATATCCATTACGTCACATCAAATGAATAGAATGAATTTCACAGCCCAGCGGGTTATTCTTGAAAGTGAGTAGTAGTCAATGCCATATATGTACCTATATAGGTACGATAAACACAATAAAAGAGTAATCCTTTATGAATAAACTCAAGAGACATAGTAAGCTTAGATTTACGAATCACTGTCGCTCGTATCTCTCGTAAGCCCACCTCGACGTAAATATTATTCAATAATTTTCAATACATAGTCGTCGACTATGCGATTCACTTCCAGTGAATTAACTCGATGCTTCTGTATTGTGGTCGGTCTCTTCGATATGTGCACAGATCATGGATGTGTAATGGCGATGCACTGTTGCAGAAAAATGCGGGCGCCAGTAGGTTGATGCACTTTCAGTTTTAATGTTTTCTCAATCACCGCCGGTCGCCTAATAGTGCCCTGTTTAACATATTTTCTCTACTCATTTACTGGTATTGCTAATTTAACAAGTTTTTCAACATTCACGATCAAGTTGGCGGTACGGCATGCCAACTTTTCACTGCGTGCCGGTAATTCTTCATTGGAGTGATTAATTCTACAAGAATTGTTCATCAAAGAATAACTTTAACAGCAAATGGCTCGAATATTTCATAAATTCTATTTCTGAAACAACTACTTATATATGTTATATCACACTTTTCAAATTAAACCTTTCAAAAAAGGTTTTAATAAATAACAAACAAAATAATAACTTTAAAATACAAATGAAAAATAACGATATAAAGTGACAGAGTTACTGAGTAGTAATGAATACAGACCATCGGCAATTGTACAATTTATAACTTGGAAATGCTGACTCAGCTGTCGCAGCGCTTGCAGTTCTCACGGATGTACGCCGTCGAAAGATAACCTGAGACGAGAGGTGACTTCTGACTCAGCTGGGAATTGTTGCTACATGGTTTCATATAAGTCGAAGGAATAACTTATATAATAACTCCCATCCATATAAAAAAGTTGATGCTACAGCATCGAGTTTTAAGGGAGGTTCTGCAATTCAATATCCTCGACAGGACTAAGGAGGCTGTGGAGCTTTACCCTACGCTTGATGGTTGATGGGCCTGGTGGTGGTGATGGATCGTTATGGGCTTCTGGAATTGCTTTCTGATGATGCTGGTGGAATGGACGGCAACCACAATTGCGGTTGTTGCGATTGTGATGATAGTAAACCAGGATGTGTGTTTCTCCAAGAATGATTGGTCTATGAGCATTTTCAATTCCCTGGAGTATATGCTAAGTTTGTGGTTGGCGATAATTAGGTCGCTGGCATCCAATTCCTGTAGTCTCGTGGGTTGTCGCCACAGTTCTAGGCGATGTTGACTGGGTGCCTCTTAAGTTTGATGTTGTAAACGTTGTTGGCCGTCCTTCTGGCATGGACTCTGGTATGTCCGATGAAAGCATTGCAACTGGTTTGGATTGTCAATAGAGAATTCGTCGATATGGATTGGGTAACGACATCTTCTCCCTTGCACTTGATATTGATGGGTAACTGTCCAGATTGAGATTAAGTAATGGTTCATATCAATCTCTTGAATATTATACTCTTCAGCATATAATATGAAAGGCTTGCATGTTGATGGAAGGGCTACTTGATGCCTAATATGCTGTCTTCGCAGAGGACTTCTTTGTCTATGGTGTGGAATATCTTTGGAACAGATCATATGTTCTTTAGGTAATGGCTTACAGTCACTCAAGTCTTCGAAAGATGCGACCAATAGCGAATCGTCATCTCTCGCGATTTATTTTAATTTTGTTGGAAGAATGTGGTGAAATCCTCTTCGATCATCCAAAACTGGGATAGGATACACTGTATAAGTTTCAGGATTGACTAAGGGTATTTTTAGTACAAAAACAATTCTTTGATCGCATTTTTGGCGAATGCGCTATCTTATAATAAAGTCGTGCCTAGGAACGCCACTTATAAATTCTAAAGACAACTCTTTCAAATTCTTCTAATTTGAAAGCTGGTTAACTATAATTCATGATCTTTAGAATTGTTTGTGCTACCTGTATATCTAAAAACAACAAATTTTCTAATGTCAATTCTAAATGTCAAATCAAATTTTCATTTTGCAATCACATCAATAAATATAAAGCCATTGACAACGAAGTCCGAATAGACTTTGAAACGTTTGGTATTCCTGCAATATACGTAGTTTTATTTCTATTGTGGTGTTATTCCCCAAAAAAAACATAAAAATAAAAACAATTTAGTATTGATATGAAAACCTTTCAATTCTATTAGGTCGATGTATCGGATAACATTTGAACTATAGGTTGGTTAAGTGGTAAGTTATTTTCATTAAGTGACTGTGATATATTCTGAAGGGAATCGACCAATTCTACTGGTTTTATAATAGAACTATGTAAAATTTTTAAGAGGGCGAAAGAGCCTACAGTTAATAAATCGTTGAGAGTATCTTCGATAAATATGTAACTTTCCATTAAATTTTCACACAAATCCAAGACATTTGCTTGAAGTTCATAAGGAGCAAGATCGCCTGTAATGAACACAATTGACTTCTTAATTACTTCAATATTTTCCGAAAATATTTTCTCTTCGGACTGAAATTTTAGTAGTGTAGTGTTAAGGCTGTTAATGACCGAAGTTGTTACAGATAATTGTCGTTTCATTAAGTTTTCGATTTGATGTTGGTCTTTAGTAATTTTAATTATAGAATCACTAAAGTATTCACCGTCTGTTGCATCTTAGTTACCAGAAATAGATTTCCAACCTGATTCCAGTCCGTTAATGAGTCCGCGTTTCTTTCTGTTGGTACTGTAAGCCTCAGAATCAGAGAAAATTTTTGTATATTTGATGTTAACAGATTTAGATATTTGTTTCAGAAGGCTTACGTGAGTCTGTACTTCTGATTTGAACATTTTGATGTTAGTTTTGTTGTCGTTAATAGTATCTAAAAGTATGTTCAGTATATTGTCTTTATTTGAAAAAGCGTCTCGAAAGGGGCTTAGATCTTTGTAAACAAAAGTGTACATTTCTCATTAGAAATTTTAAGGGTGTCTTATTGATGGAAGAAAACTCCTATTGTATTGTTAACCGATGTAATGGAATACTGTTGAAGGTTTATTACCGAAAACAGTCCACTGAATCTGAAATGAATGGATTTATTCAAAATAAGGTTTTAGTCTGTCAAAGTTAATTTTAGTTATTTGGTTTATTGGCAAATTTATGACTGTGGTAGAGTTCTTTCTTAATGCGGTAATTTCAAAGGGGCCGTTGAATTTGTTTTCAGATTTGTTTTTGATTTGGGACTCTTTTACGTAAACTTTGTCGCCTACTTTGGAATCGGGTTGTTTAATAGAAACATGTTGGTCAAATCGCACTTTAGATTTTTCTTTTTGTCGTTAAGTTTTAATATGTTCGAGTCTGTAATAATAGCCAATTCTGTTATTATGGCCTCTCACGTATTTTAAAATCAGTTTTTCCTAATTGTAAGGGGTTTCTGGAGGCCTACTAGAAGTGTGCCCAAATAAAAGTTCATAGGGCGTGAAACCGGTGGTTTTGTTTTTCGTGTTATTGTAAAAGTTGATAGCGTACGGGAGGACGATAAATGGATTTTCGTCTGGGTGTTCTGCTATATTTTTTCTTATCCTTTCTGCTAATATCGCATGGAATTTTTCAATAGAACCGTTTGACTTAAGATGTTGAACGCTGGAGAATGTTTTATGTCATATAGTTGACATAAATAAGGTGTTATCAAATTCACATCCATAGACGACACAATGGATGCGAAGTGGGGTCTGGTGATGTTGAAAGCAAATCAGAAGTGTATTTATGACAGTTGAAGCTATTTTGTCGCTTATAGGGTAGGCTTGCGTAAATTTTATGAGTTCGTCCCCAATAGTCAGTGCATGAATTCTAGATGGATATTTGAAGATGTCAATGTTAATACGTTCAAAAGGAGTCTTGGGTGTTTTCGTAATAACAAAAGGTGCACTTACGTTTTTCCTACAGAACTTTACCTTTTGGCAAGTTTCACGGTTTTTAATAAATTGTTCTACCTTTAATTAAGCCGATCCAATTGTATTTTTCTCTAATACGTCTGATGGTTTTGTTAACCCCACGATGGAGATTGTTTTTACCACAGTGGTATTGTTGTATTATAATAGGAATTTTGTCTTCTGTAGGGGTTGTCACAATATTTTGGCAAATTTTGAGTTGGATGTCATTGTCTGAAAGAATGAAGGATAAAATTTCGAGAATAGGAAGTTCTACGTTATTTTCTATGCAGTATGTTCCAGAGTCGTTGAATTGATCTTGAAATTTTTCAAAAGATGTGAGACGACAGTTTCAGGATCATAAGGTAAAGGCACAACTAAGAACTTTCTATGCCAGTTTTACTGGCTAAGATGTTAAGAGTGTCATTACTGAAATTAGGTTCTTCTTTAAAAAAGTCTTCAATAACTTGGTCGGGTAAGCTATTAGTTTTAATTTGCCAAAAGAACGCAACTAAGCGCTTATGGGACTTGTCTAAAAGTTGAGAGTTGGATATTTCAATTTTGGAATAATCGATTATGGATTCAGTTTTATAGAGTTGAACTCAGCGGTAATTCTTTCGACATATTCGTCGTCATTGTCAGAGTTTTCGGTTGTTCGGAGTCAGTTTCATTGTTAACGAATTTTTTTTATTTTTGAAAGGAAGTCGGTACGTTGTTTGAAATGGTTGATTTTGATGCGAGAAAGAGCATTTGCGTTTTGGTTTACCTTGCCGGGCGTGTACTTCATCTTATAATTGTATTCCTCTAGCTTAAGGCGCCATCCAGGCTAAACGACTGCCAGTATCATTGATCGAAAACAGCCAACAAAGCGGACTGTGGTTACAGAGAAGTGTAGGCCTTCTCTCAAAAAGATACGGCCTGTAGTGCTTAACAGCACAAACAACAGTTCTCGTTCGATGGTGGAATATCGTGTCTCTGCAGCTTAGAGGGTACCAGTGGCGTATGCAACAGGGAGATCTATTCCCACAGGTACTTGAGGAAAAAACGCTCCAATAGCAAAAGAACTAGCATCAGTAGCGAACAGGTTCTTCAAAATTTGGATAAATCAGGATAGGGTCAGATACAAGGGCTTGCTTCAGTTCATCGAAGGAAGACTTGCAATCTGCGTCAAAGATGAATTTGGCGTCTTTTTGGAGTAGGATTAGAGATCTTCGCAAAATTTGGTATAAAACATCTGTAATACCCATAGCGAGACCAAGAAAAGATTTGATGTCTTTCGGAGTTTGGGGTTGCGGAAAGTTCTAAATACATTCAACCTTTGAAGGGTTTTGTTTTACGCCTTCTTGTGTGATAAGATGGCTAAGATAAGCCACTTTTTACGGAAGAATTCGCACTTATCGGGTTGAATTTTTAGGTTAGACTTCCGAAGTCGTTTAAAAACTTCTGTCAACCGTGAAATGAGTTCATGGATGGTCGGAGAGTAAACGATGATATCATCCATGTAGACGAGACAACGTTCCTTCTGTATACCCAGAAGAATATTGTCCATGGCCCTCTAAAAAGTAGAAGGTGCATTTTTTAAAGCAAATGGCATACGAACGAATTCGTAATGACCATTTTAGACAGAAAAGCCAGTCTTAGGAATATCTTCCTTTTGGATTTCCAACTGGTGGAACCCGGAAGCGAGATCCAGTGTCGAAAAATACTGACACTTTTCAAGTTGGTCGAGAAGATCAGAGATATTTGGCAGAGGATATTTACCGTCTACAGTCAATTCATTTAATTTCCAGTAATCGACAACAACTCGCCACGTTTGTTTGGCAGAAGCGTCAAGCTTCTTGGAGACGACCCATACAGGCGAGGACCAATGGGATGAGGAATACCTAATGATACCTTGTTCAAGAATTTTTCCAATTTGGAGTTTCACTTCCTCTTTATGAACTTGCTGATATCTATACGATTTAGTGAAAACGGACTATGCGTTATTCGTTTCAATTGACCTCGTTAGTTAAAGTCAAGACGTCACCTTCAAGATAGGAAATGTCTTGAAACTTCAAACAAAGTTTAATGGTTTGTTCGCGTTCTTCGTCATTGAGGTGTTCAGTTCTAATTTATTGTCTAATAATCGAGTTTTTGTCTGTGTATTGGGAATCGTGAAAGTCATCTGTGTCGATATTTAGAAGGGGGTGAGTTTTGTCAAGTTGTTCCAGTTTTAAATCGGAAAGGTTTACTGTCTTGGGCATTGCATTAGCGTTTATGATAGACGTTAGAAATTCACCATTTGCGTTAATGTGTACGAGTGCGTTTGGAAGTCGTAATCTGTCAATTTCTTAAGTTGGAAAGATGGCGTTGATATTAGAGAGATCACATTTAATTTGAAGACGCGAGATGAAAGACCGACATCTAGGATTTTCAAATTTAACGAAATGTATCAAATACATAAAGAAGTGTTCGAGAGGACATTCAATTTTGGGAAGCGCAACTGATCCCTAACCAGAAACAATATATATTTTATATATTGTCTTGCGTACAAAGGAATGACACCTCGAAGAGTGTAGATCACATTTAAGTTTAAATATATTTTCTGTACGCGTTTCGATAGTTATTTTGTTTTGTGTAGGTGTCTGTGGTTTAGTATTGGGTTTAATATTATGTGTCGGATACATCTATCATTTGCCTATCGTTATCGGAAACTGTATGTAAAGGGAAGGTTTTAAAATTGGTTATTAGCTGTTTAGATTTTAAGTCAACTATGCATTCAAGAAAATCTAGAGAGGAACAGATTTGTTCGTTTTCTGATCCTCGAAATAAGATAGCTAATTCGAGAATGTGCGTCTAAAAGATCTTTTGGATTACTGGCACGAATGACCTGACTTAAACGGGGTTCTAATCCCGTAAGAAGAGTATTCATCACCACTGTATCCACTAGAGTGGTCTGGGCGTCTTTTTGTTCTGGACTTAGCCCAGCCGTTTTGTGGATGCAGGAGTGCATTTTCGCACTCAATACTTGGAGACGATTATAGAATGTCAATGGAGACTCGTTCGAAAGTTGTTTCAGGCGTTGTAAGTCTCCGTAAAATCTCCGAAATGCACTAGTTGTTTGATCTCAAGGTAGAACGCAGGGTTTCTGGAATTTTAGTTTGTTTTTGATGTGGATCACTAACAAATACTTTTGATCTGTCTTGGACATGTTGTATGCGCAATTACACGCGTTTGTAAAAGTTGCCAAGGAAATTTGATAGCCTTCGAATTCTGGTGTAACGAAAGATATTTCAGTTAACCGGTATCTTTCCATTTCAGGGGCACCTACATTTTGTGAAGCTTGTGCCATTTTTATATGTATCGATATAAAAGAATTGGAACAAGTTGGAATAAAGTTTATAAAATAAAAATTTAAAGGTTATAGGAAATTAATAAACTGTAGAATACGTTAATGAAAATAAACGATTGTTTGAACGATAGAAAGTATGGTATTAAATCTAAAGCAATTAAAATCAATAGATCAATATATCAACTCAAATAAAAAATAAATCAAGTATTCAGATAGATAAATATACCAATATAATAAGTAAATCAAATATATAAAATGTCAATAAAAAGAAATCAAATAAATATATCAAATAAAATATGTAATGAAATAGATCACTATTTCATTCCAATCAACTGTAGAAAGATCAAATAATAAAATATATCAGTAAAAATCAAGTAAAATCAAATAATTCAAATATCAATATATTAATAAAATAAATAAAATATTTACTTAAAACGAATGACGATTCACCATTTCTTACATCAACCGGAGCATTGAAAGCGCAGTGTTCTACGTTTGATTGCAGTGAGCACTTCTTGCCGATTCATTGTTCCGTTGAGGGATAGCAATCCGCCGCTACCAGTTAGAGTACTCGTGTTCTATTAACGTTAGACGGATCCTACTGACTGTTCCAATTTATTATATCACACTTCTGAAATTAAATTTTTAAAAAATATTTTTATTAATAACAAACAAAATAATAACTTTTAAATACAAATGAAAAATAACGATATAAAGTGGCAGAGTTACTGAGTAATAATGACTCCAGACATAAGGCAATCGTACAATATATAACTTGCAAATGCTGACACAGCTGTCGCAGCACTTGCAGTTCTCACGGATGTGCGTCGTCGAAAGGTAACCTCAGACGACACGTGGCTGCTGACTCAGCTGGGAACTGTTGCTAGATTGTTTCATATAAGTCGATAGAATAATTTATATAACATATATATTGTAATGAAATAAGCCCTCAGCTTCAGCCAAAGAGGTCAAATAAACAATTTTTAGAGACATTTTGATAAGACAGCTAATCAGAAATAACAATGAATAGATCAAAACAGTATAACAAGGAATCAAATCAGTTAACTTGAACAGAAATCAGTTCACATAATAAGCTAGTTCCAATATCTGCTAGCTTTTTGCTCCTTTATCTGCCTGCTCCGTACTCTACCTGCTTTCTTTATATATTTACTGCAATCTCGAACCAATACCACTTTCTATCTGATCTTCTGGTTGAGGGTTGCTTTTTCAATTATTTTGTACTACCATTTAAACAATTTTGAATTTTGAAAAAATATTTCTATGTGAAACTTTCTGACAGTTTAAAGGTCACTTTCTAACCCCGAACAAAGTTTATTCAGATTTTAGACATAAAACCAAATTCATCTAACTTTTTAATTACGAACTTTCCAATCTTGATTTCTCCATATGTTGATCCGCAAGTTCAAAATTCCCAAATGCTTAATTTTTCAAAATATCATTCCATTTCCATAAAATCTGCAATTTTCTTTCTTATTGTTCTTTGATTTAATTGCCAGCTGTACTTCAAAAGTATAACCTGTTTTTCTAAATATCAATTTTTTTCCATTTGCTGTTTCTATCAAGGCCGTTATTTATGTTTGCTTTGTGATAGATTAAAACTTAGTTATCCATAAAATGGAAAGAAAAACATCAAACCGAAAGTGCGGTGTAGTTGATTTCGAAAATACATCAAGGAAAAATCAAAAATTACAATTCTACCGTTTTCCTGCATTTCTATACGAATCAGAGAGTAAGGAAAAAATGGATTACAGCAGTTCGTCGTCAATGTCAATTAAATTCAATTTCCACGTTTTTCGTCATTACTAAACACATAAAATTAATCACAATTGTTGTTCTATTATCAAAAATAAGATTCAATAACTCTTGTAATCAGAAAAGTTAACCACGTAAATACTTTTCTTTCCAAAATAAATTGGAATATAAGGTTAAAATAATTCTTAATTTTTTAATTAATAATAATTTATTTTAGGAATAAAGAAAAAAGTAACTTTTTAGTTACAGGAGGGATGAAAAGCCATGACAACCAGGAGCATATTCAAGGATTTGCTGTGCTTATTTCGTTGGAGCTGAAAAATCAAACAATATAGATACATAACAAAGTTAACAATTCAACTGTATTTCCTGCAATATATAAATATTTATACTCTTTTAAATAGATAACACTTTTCATTCTCATTATTTTTATTTTTTATGAGCGCTTCTTTATTATTAGTTATTACAAAACCTATAAATAATATATAATCACTATACATTTCTTTGTTAATTATCATGAGTATTTGCATATGTTGTTGCTTTATTATCCTTGCTCCAACTTCAAAATCTTTATCTTGATCCATTAAAACTGCATCGTCAGTGAATTCTACCATATAATTTTTTTTTAATGAATAAAGTTAATTTGTATTTTTATTATAAATATTTACTTACTCTTGTTAACCTCACCTTCATCGACTCCTGAAGATGCAATTTTTTCTTGTCGTAGCTACTCGTACTGTTTCAACTTTTGTTATGTGCATTGTTTGCTTTTTTCCCAAACAATATGACCACTGCAAATGATTGAATTTGTTTCTGGTTGAGATGCCCCACTACTGTAGGTAATTAAAAAAATCTCATTTTTGTTAATAGAACAACAATTATGATTAATGTTATGCATACAATAATGACTAACAACGTGGAAATTAAATTTATTTGCCCATGATGTCGAACTACTATAATTCATGTTTTCTTCATCTCTAACTGATAAAGAAATCAATAAAAGTGGTATAATTGTAATTTTGAGTTTTTCTTGGTCGATCACCTTGCCTGACTCCTCTGTTAGTTGGAAATTCAGGGCTGCCTTCGTATATTCTGATTTTGGCTTTGGCTTCCTTGTATATATTAGCCAACGTTTCTATGTATGACTTATCTACACCTTGTTCACTCAGGGCGTTGATTACCGCCTTCGGATATATAGTGTCGAACGCTTTTTCGAAGTCAATGAAGGCCAAAGCAAGTGGTATTTGATATTCTCTAGTTCGACTGATAACTTCCCTTCTAGTGTGTATGTGATCGATTGTGCTGAAGCTACTACGAAATCCGGCTTGCTCTCGGGGTTGAGCAGAATCTAGTGTACTCTGTATCCTGTTTTGTATGATTTTAGTGAATATTTTGTACACTACCGGCAGGAGACTTATCGGTCTGTAGTTCCGAATATCTTCTTTATTGCCTTTCTTATGGATTAATACTATGAGGGCGCTATTCCATTTTTCTGGGATGTGTCTGGTTCTTAGGCAATTCGTTTATATTTTGACTAGGCGTTTCCATGCTTCTCTACCAGCGTATTTTAGTAGTTCAGCCGTTACTGCGTCGTTACCTGCTGTCTTGCCATTTTTCATTTTGTTGACCGCTTATTCCACTTCCTCCACAAGTATTTCAGGTATTTCTTCTTTCGTCAGCTGTATTTCCAGAGATTCGGGGGCTTTGTATAGATCCTTGTAGAATTTCGTGACATGCTCCATTATTTTGTGTCTATCCGTTATTCTGATATTTTCTTCTGTCAATGCGATTACTTGTCTTTTCCCAATTATCAATGCTTTCTTAGCATTTTTATAACTTTTTTGATTTTCAATTGCAGTTTCTATCAATTTTTCGTTGTATTTTTTGATGTCCTCTGCAATTTTCTTTCTTATTGTCTTGCATAGTTCACTGTATTCTATGCTTTGGATGTCTGTTGTCCTTTTCAGTTCTCTTCTTTTCTGAAGCAACGCCTTTGTTTCCGAACTAAGCTTCTTGTGTTCGTTTTGTTGTGGGGTTCCGCCTATTTCTTTAGCACAGGTCAGTATTGTATTCATTAGTTGTGTGTTGTCTTGTCGTTCCCGGAGCTTCTCTTCTATCAGCGTCTGATATTTTTCAGAGTTTTCTTTCAGATTGTTAATGTCTATGCTAGTAGCGGGCGTCTTTCTAGTAAGTTTAAATCTCTCCAGTTTCGTATTAAGGGCAATTCTTGCTCTGACAAGTCTGTGATCGCTTCCTGTCCTGAATTTATTTAGCGTGCTTACATCTTTGATGGTATTAATCTTGTTTGTCAGGACAAAGTCAATTTAATTTTTAACTGACGCATTTGAAGCTTCCCAAGTCCATTTCCTATTAGAATTTTTCTTGAAGAAGGAGTTTGATATGTACATGTTCTGATAGTACGCGAACTGTACTAATCTCTCATCCCTTTCGTTTCGTTCACCGAACCCGAAGTTCCCCACTGATCCTTCTCGGTCTTGTCTTTTCCCTACTTTCGCATTGAAGTCGCCGATAATGTATTTGAAATGGCTGTTGTTGGTATCTAATGCCTCTTTGATTTCGCTGTATAGTTGTTCGACTTCTTCGTCAGAATGGCTAATTGTTGGGGCGTAAACTTGTATTACTTGAATGGAGTATTTTTTCGAAAGCGACAATGTTAGACTAGCGACTCTGTCTCATGTTCCGGACACGCCTAAAATTTTATCGGTCCATCTCTTATGTATGAGGAATCCAACACCGAATCCAGTTGGTGTTCCTCGGTGGTATAGGAGGTTGCCTGATTCAAGTGTTATTAGCTCTTCGTTTTTCCTCCTATCTTCACTTATGCCAATGATATCCCACTTGATTTTTGCTGCCTCTTGTTCTAATTCTACAATTCTAGCTTGGTTCGAGAGTGTTCGGCAGTTATATGTTGCTAGATGTGATGTAGTCGAATGTTTGCCTCCCCCAGAATCCTTGAGGCAGACCGGTTTCCCGGTGTGGGATTGCTTACCCACCTGCGGTACAATTCCGTGTGGGTTGGTAAGGAGCAATGATTCTCTTTCTCATGGATTTTGCCAGTTACCAGAGACGACCGTACCCCCGAGATGACGTCACGACTTTTTTATTTTAATTGTAAGCCGTGGCATGGTTGGGATTCGAACCCGGGTACGAGACTCGGTTTCAGCCTCCGAATTAGTCAAATTTTGGAGGTTCGAGCACATTCCCTCTGCGCTACCGGGGGTCTTATATATATATATATATATATATATATATATATATATATATATATTGAAATTGAAAGAAACATATCCAAATTATTAGATATTAGAGAACAATGAGAATTTTGTAAAATGGTTCTAAAACATGTAAAAAGGATATGAAAACATTAAATGCAATTTAAAGATCAAAACGTAATTAGAAATGATTGAAATATAAAACTAGACTGTAATCTATCATATGTAGATGATTTACACAACTAAATTCAAACAGTAAATTCATTTTTTGTTAATTAGCAAATGTGACAGTTTAAACTAAATTTATTAAAAAGAGAGTAGGAAATCATGATGATATAAAAGTAGTCTTGACTTGTAATGCGACGGTAACATCATTTGATTAAATGAAAATATAAAAAGTACCTTTATTTGGAGACATCAAATTTCAATCTGACAGCAGACAAATTTGATAGTCAAAATTTCATTATAATTTCATATTTTGAGTATATTTGGGGCACTAAATAGAAACTTTAGAATCTTATTAAATTATTTTGGATTAATTAAAGATTGAAAATGTACTATTTCCAACAAAAATAACCAATTTAAATTCTAATGTCATAACATAACTTTGGAGCGAAATATTGACAGATTTAAAGATCGGATTAAACTGATCTTCATACGACAAGGCAAGTCCAGAACGCTGAATCCAGTGGTAGTACTGTTTTGTGCCAACAATGAAAAATTTTTAATAAAATTAAATGACAGGTCAACAATCAAACCACCAGGTACTGGATGACATAGAACAAGAAAGTTAAAAGTACAATTTTAAAGAAAAGTAGATCGTATTTTGTAAAGTTATTTAGATACGAAATTAAATACCAGGGAGTAGATTTGGTGCGTTCCCGCAATTTGTTTAGTGTATTGTTTTCAATTTGATTGAATTACTTCATTTTTAAACTTCTGCACCTTTTCTAAAACATTCTGTCGCGCTAATGCTAATTTTAAGTGTTTTTTGCGTGTAAAATATAGACAGTATTGACATTCGTGTTTTGGTTCCCTTGCTATTTAGACGCTTGGGAGGTTCGTGTATTGTTCTCCGAACTTTTCGGTAGCTTTGATTCCGTCTGAAGAGACGGCGCTTATTGTTGTTTTTTGCGTTACGATTTCGCGAGTTAGTAGCTCCGTTCGAAACGACCGCTAAACCGCTTTCATTGTTTCTTTTGTGTTTACAAAAGCGCATCATTTGTTGTTAAACCCGCATTTTTTGTATGCTCAATCAATGAACATTACGTCGCTATTTTTTGTGTAACGTGTTGTCCAGACGAAGCTCTAAGAAACTGTTCCTGCTGTTACGGGGCTAGCCTCTGAAGAAAGAAGACCCAAGAAAACACCAGAGCTTCGACATAAAAGGTTAGTGATAACTTTTATTTGGTGATTCGTTTATGTGACGGCACGTGTTTATTGATTGTTCCGCTAAAGGTCCTTCGTCAATTATATACTTGCATTGAACCAGCATTGAACTAAAACCGCAACATCTAATTCATACATTTTTTTGGATATTCTCTATGGAATGTGCCATCGAACAGATTCCAAGATTATTGTGTGTAAAAATGGATTTTCAAATATGCGGATTTAAAGTTTAAAATGTTCAGTCCTATGTCGAATCAAAATCTATAAAAGCAAGGACGGACAGCAGGTAAAAAGAGTCGAAATTTATAAGTGTAACAGTAAACTTCGTTCAAGAGTAAAAAGTGACACTTGTTATTAACCTAAAAAAAATTAATTGATTTAAAGAATTTTTAACTGATGAAAGTTGAGTAAAATAGTCACAATACAGTACTAGTTTAAATAGTAATGTACTGAAATCAAGTATCAGAAAATAATGAAAGCAATCAAAAGCAAAGAAACCAGTTTGGTTATTGAAAACAAATTGTAGCAGAATTATTTGGTAGCAAACCGTGAAGCAGTTTATATTAATAACAAAAGTATTTGGCAGCAAATTCAAAATCATTTTATATTAGAAGCAGAGTTATTTGGAAACAGTTCAGCAAAGTAAATAAAATATTCATAGTAGCAGAAATATCACAACATTAGGGAGCACAGTATACATCATCCGAAGTGAGAGAGTATCATGATTAGAAGTAGTTCAACTTTAAAAGCGTTAAAGTGAAAAATGTATTTACTATTGGAGTTTTTCAAACATTGATATATATATATTTTTGATTTTCATTTAACTATTAGATTTTTATAGAACGTTTGGGAAATAATCATTTTAGCAACGGTATGAAGTTTGAAAACATTGCATTTGAAGGTTCATTGATCTTGAAATTATTTTGTTAAAAGGAATTTCGGTTATCAAATCTTTTTAGATTAGTCCTTGATATATTCATAGGGTGTTTTGATATTTATTTGAAATTTATTTATTGATTTGATTTATTATATTATATTTTGAATTTTGAAATTTATGTTTAAAAGGTTGATAATTTTCAAGTTTATTTAAAAGGTTTAACAATATATAACATTTAAATAAAATAAAAAAGAGTTTCAAGAGTCGGAGCAGTTTTGTTGTAAAAAAAAGAAAGAAAAAAAAAGTTTTTACGGAGTGGATAAGTTTAAAATAAATAAATAATAGTTCATCATAACCACGAAGTCAAAATCCCATAACAATATATATATATATATATATATATATATATATATATGTTATAAAAGGTTATAAAAGTTATTCGATCGACTTATATGAAACAACCTAGCCACAGTTCCCAAGCTGAGTCAGCATCCACGTGTCGTCTCAGGTTACCTTTCGACGACGTACATCCGTGAGAACTACAAGCGCGGCGACAGCCTAGTCAGCATTCTTAGGTTATAAATTATACTTTTTCCTTATATCATTATTCATTATTACTTACAGTTCTGTCTAGTTTAGTTTACCACTCATTTTTGTCATTATTATTTGTGCAAGTATAAATAAAATCTTTTTAAAAAGATAAATTTTGAAAGTGTGATATAACAAATTGGCGCAGTCAGTAGGATCCGTCTAACGTTACTAGAACACGAGTACTCTAACTGGTTGCGGCGGATTCCTATTCCTCAACGGAACAACGAACCTGGAAGAAGTCCTCACTGCAATCAAACGTAGAACACGGCGCTTTCAATGTAACTGTTGATGTAAGTAATGGTGAATCGTAATTCGTTTTAAGTAAATATTATTTTATTTATTTTATTGAACGTTGAATTTTAATATTTGATATAATTTATTTGATTTGATTGATATTGATTTATTTTATTATTTGATTTTACATATTTATCAATTTGATTTTTATTTTGATATATTTGATTAAATGAAATATTGATTTAATTCATTAACTCACTTATTTTATTCTATTGATATATTTATTTGATTTCTCTTTATTGATATTGGTATATTTGATTTACTTATTTCTTTGATTTTTTAAATTTTTTTTGAATAAATGATTTATTTGAGTTTACTATTTTAATTGGTTTCCATACTGTTCTATCATTCAAACAATCGTTATTCCCATTAAAGTATTCTACACTTTATTAATTCTCTATACACTTTAAGATTTTATTCTATAAACTTTATATTCCAATTCATTTATATCGATAAACATGGCACAAGCTTCACTAAATTCAGGTACCCCTGAAACAGAAAGATACCGGTTAACGGAAATATTTTCCGTAAAATCTGAATTTGAAGGCGACCAAATTGCCTTGGGAACCTTTATAGACGGAACAAAAGTATTTGTTAGTGATACATATCAAAAACAAACTAAAAGGGAAAGCGGCGCAGTTAGTTAATTCAAGGAATCCCGGATCATACCTTGAAATCAAACAACTCTTGACCCTACACTTTGGAGATTCTCGTGATCTCTCGTCATTAATTCATGACCTACAACGTCTAAAGCAACTTTCGAACGAATTTCCACTAACGTTTTACAATAGACTCCAGGTATTAAGTGCGAAAATGCACTCCTGCATCCACAAAACGGCTGGGCTTAGTCCAGAACAAAAAGACGCCCAGACCACTCTAGTGGATACAATGGTTATGAACACTCTTCTTACGGGATTAGAACCCCGTTTAGGTCAGGTTATACGTGCCAGTAATCCTAAAGACCTTCTAGAGGCACACTCCCGGATTAGAAGAGAGCTTCAACTTTCTTATTTCGAGAATCAGAAAACGAACAAATGTGTTCCTCTCAAACCAAGTTTCCAACCTCGAAAGCAGACACAACCACTTAAGTGTCTTCACTGTGGTCGATTAGGCCACATAGCCGCAAATTGCCGTTTGAAAACACAAAATAGTTCTCAAACATTTAATCCAAATTATATACCAAATCCTGTTGGGCCTAATCAACAAACAAGGTCAAATTTCCCTACAAACAATCCCCCGGTTCAACAAGGACAACAATTTCGTCCATCAACCTTCCAGAGACCCCCTTTTAGGTCTCAAATGAACCCGAATTATTCTCGACCTTCTGTCATACAGAATAATCCAAACAACCGTCCTGGAAGGATCCACCACTTCAACCAACATCAAAATGATGAGGATAGCAACACTTACGACTACGAGCCTTTTAATGGCCATCAATTCCAGGATTTTCTAGCGCTTCCGAGCCTAGACCAACCTCCCGATTCGACAACAACTTTGTGCGAAATCGAAACCCAGATTCAAAACCTCAATCTGGACGATTTGAATCCCGACTTGAACTTCCCGGAGCAACTATTTCTCTAAGCTCTCTTCTTACCGTTAATTCTAAAAACCTTTATTACATTCTTGACGCTTCTTCTAAATTCAAATTACTTATTGATACCGGAGCTGGTATCTCTATCTTCAAAGAAAATACCGTAAAGAATTTCACCCAAAGATCTCCTGGAAGGGTAACGATTCAAGGTATTACCCATGAAAAAATCCCTATTTCACAATCTACCCTAATTCCATTCACCCCCATAAAGTTTTTATATACGATTTGGACATTGAGATTGACGGCATACTAGGTTTAGATTTTCTTGAACACTATGAATGCATAGTTGACTTAAAATCTAAACAGCTAATAACAAATTTTAAAACCATCCCTTTACACAAAGTTCCCGATAACGATCAATCCTTGACTGATGTACCCGACACACCCAATGTTAAGCCAAATATTACTTCACAAACACCCGCATAAAACAAAATAACCATTGAAGCACGCACAGAAAAGATCTTTAAATATAAATGCGATCTCTCTAACATCGACGCCAACTCAAAAAATTGACAGAGTACGACTTCCAAACGCACTGGTACACATTAACGCAAATGGTGAATTTCTAACTTCCATCATCAACGCTAACGCGATGCCCAAAACAGTAACTTTTTCTGATTTAAAACTGGAACCACTTGACAACACTCACCCTCTTCTGAATTTCAATATAGACGATGATCATGATTCTCAATACATAGACAGAAACTCAGCTATTAGACAACAAATTAGAACTGAACATCTAAATGACGAAGAACGCGAACAAATCACTAATCTTTGTTTGGAATTTCAAGACATTTTCTATCTTGAAGGTGACGTCTTGACTTTCACTAACGAGGTTAAACATTCCATTGATACGAATAACGCAAAGCCCGTTTTCACTAAATCATATAGATATCCTCAAGTTCATAAAGAGGAAGTGAAAACCCAAATTGGAAAAATGCTTGAACAAGGTATCATTAGGCACTCCTCATCTCCTTGGTCCTCCCCTGTATGGGTCGTCGAGTTGTTATCGATTACAGGAAATTAAATGAATTGACTGTAGACGATAAATATCCTCTGCCAAATATCTCCGATCTTCTCGACCAACTTGGAAAGTGTCAATATTTTTCGACACTGGATCTCGCTTCCGGGTTCCACCAATTGGAAATCCAAGAAGAAGATATCTCCAAGACTGGCTTTTCTGTCGAAAATGGTCATTACGAATTCGTTCGTATGCCATTTGGTTTAAAAAATGCACCTTCTACTTTTCAGAGGGTCATGGACAATATTCTTCTGGGTATACAGAATGAACGTTGTCTCGTCTACATAGATCATCGTCTACTCTTCGACCATTCATGAACATATTTCCCGGTCAACAGAAGTTTTTAAACGACTTCGAAAGTCCAACCTAAAAATTCAACCTGATAAGTGCGAATTTCTTCGTAAAGACGTGGCTTATCTTGGCCATCTTATCACACAAGAAGGTGTAAAACCAAACCCTTCAAAGGTTGAATGTATTCAGAACTTTCCGCAACCCCAAACTCCGAAAGACATCAAATCTTTTCTTGGTCTCCCTGGGTATTACAGACGCTTCATACCAAATTTTGCGCAGATTTCTAAACCTCTGACTAAACTACTCCAAAAAGACGTCAAATTCATCTTTGACGCATATTGCAAGTCTTCCTTCAATGAACTGAAGCAAGCCCTTGTATCTGACCCAATCCTGATATATCTAAACTTTGAAGAACCCTTTCTACTCACTACCGATGCTAGTGCTTTTGCTATTGGAGCGGTTCTTTCCCAAGGCCCTGTGGGAAAAGATCTCCCTATTGCATACGCTTCTCGTACCCTCTAGCTGCAGAGACACGATATTCCACCATCGAACAAGAATTGTTGGCCATAGTTTGGGCTGTTAAGCACTACAGACCTTATCTTTTTGGGAGAAGGTTTACACTTCTGTGTGACCACCGTCCGCTTACTTGGCTCTTTTCCATCAAAGATCCTGGCAGTCGTCTAGCCAGATGGCGCCTTAAGCTAGAGGAATACAATTATAAGATCGAGTACAAGCCCAGCAAGGTAAACCAAAACGCAGATTCTCTTTCTCGCATCAAAATCAACCATTTCAAGCAATGTGCTGATTTCCTTTCCAAAATCAAAATTTTCGCTAACAACGAAACTAACTCCGAACAACGTGAAAACTCTGACAATGACGACGAACATGACGAAAGAATTACCGCTGAGTTTAATCGATTTGTTCAACTCTACAAAACTGAGTCAATAATCGATTACTCTAAAATCGAAATATCCAATTCTCAACTTCTAGACAAGTCCCACAAACGCATAGTTGACTTTTTCGAAGGAGAACCTAATTTCAGTAATGACACTCTTAACATCATGGCCAGTAAATCTGTCAGGCATAGAAAATACTTAGTTGTACTTTTGCCCTATGAACCTGAAAGTGTCGTCTCACGTCTTTTCAAAATTATTTATAACAACCAAGTTCAATTAAACGACTCCGAAACATACTGCATAGAAAATAACATAGAACTTCCCATTCTTGAAATTTTATCTTTCATTCTCTCCGACAAAGAAATCAAACTCAAAATCTGCCAAAACATTGTTACAACTCCTACCGAAGACGAAATTACTATAATAATACAACAATACCATTTAACGTCCTCCCTTATGCCATCATCTGTTATAATAACACGAAAAATAAAACGACCGGTTTCACGCCCTATGTACTCATATTTGGGCACACTTCTAGTAGGCCTCCAGAAACCCTTTATAATCAGGAAAAACTTATTTCCAAATACGTGAGAGACCTTAGTAACAGAATGCACTATTATTACAGACTCGCCTGTGCAAAACAGAACGACAGAAAGAAAAATCTAAAGTGCGATTTGACCAACACGTCTCTACTAAACAACCCGATTACAAAGTAGGCGACAAAGTCTACGTAAAAGAATCCCAAATCAAAAACAAAGCTGAAAACATATTCAACGGCCCCTTCGAAATTACCGCAATACGAAAGAACTCTGCCACCGTCATAAATTTACAAACAACCCAAATAACTAAAGTTAACTTTGACAGACTAAAACCCTATTTTGAATAAATCCATTCTTTTCAGATTCTGGGACTGTTTTCAGTCGTAAACCTTCAACAGTATTCCATTACACCGGTTAACAATACTATAGGGGTTTTCTTCCATGAAGAAGGCACCCTTAAAATTTCTAATGAGAAATGGACACTCCTTGTTTACAAAGATCTAAGCTTTTTTCGAGACACTATTTCAAACAACGATAATATACTGAACAGACTTTTAGATACTATTAACCACAACAAAACTAACGTTAAAATCTTCAAATCAAAAGTACAGACTCACGTAAGCCTCCTGAAACAAATATCAAAATCTGTTAACATCAAATATACAGAAATTTTCGCTGACACTCAGACTTACAGTACCAACAGAAAGAAACGCGGACTCATTAACGGACTGGGATCGATTTGAAAATCTATTTCCGGTAACGTAGATGCAACAGACGGATTCTATAATTAAAATTACTAAAGACCAACATCAAATTGAAAACTTAATGAAACGACAATTATCTGTAACAACTTCGGTCATTAAGAGCTTTTTTCCTAAATTTCTCTTTTTAAAAAAAAAAATTTATACTTCACAAATAATTAAACTTTGAATACAAACTTGAAAATAATTAAAATAACAATAAAACTTTATAACAATTAAATAAGACAAAAATGAGTGGTAAACTAAACTAGACAAATCTGTAAGTAATAATGAATGATGATTCAATGCAAATGTACAATTTATAACCTAAGAACGCGGACGAAGCTGTCGCAGCGCTTGCAGTTCTCACGGACGTACATCGTCGAAAGGTAACATGAGACGACACGAGGATTCTGACTCAGCTTGGGAACTGTTGCTAGATGGTTTCATATAAGTCGATAGAATAACTTATATAACAACACCCGTCCATATAAAAAAGTTGATGCTACAGCATCGTCTTTTAAGGGAGGTTCTGCAATTCAATATCCTCGACAGGACTAGGGAGGCTATGAAGTTTCACCCTGGGCTTGATGGTTGATGGACCTGGTGGTGGTGCTGGATTGGCAGAAGGGCTGATCGTTGGGGGCCTCTGGAATTTCTTTATGATGATGCTGATGGAACGGAGGGCAATCACAATTGCGGTTGTTGCTATTGTGATGATCGTAAACCAGGACGTGTGTTTCTCCAAGAATGGTTGGTCTATGAGCTTTTTCAATCCCTTGGAGTATTGGCTAAGCTTATGGTTGGCGATATTCAGGTCTCTGTGACATCCAATTCCTATAGTCTCATGGGTTTCAACTTTGGAAGTTGACTGATGGTTGGCAGGTTGTCGCAACTGTTGTAGGGGATGTTGACTTGGTGACTCTTAAGTGTGATGTTGTCAACGTTGTTGGTGGTCCTTCTGGCGTGAACCCTGGTGTTACCGATGAAGGCATTGCAACTGGGTTGGATGGTCAATAGAGAATTTGTCGACATGGATTGGGTAACGACATCATCTCCCTTGCACCTGATGTTGATGGGCAACTGTCCGGAAATCAAGATTAGCCAAAGGTTCAGGTCAATCTCTTCAATATTATATTCTTCGGCATATAATATTACAGGTTCACAAGTTGGTGGAAGTGCTGCTGGTTGTCGAAGAAGCTGTCCTTCACAAAGGGCTTCTGTGTCTATGGTGTGTGGAATAACTTTGGAACAGATCTTATGTTCTTTAGCTAATGGCTTACAGTCATTCAGGTCTTCGAAAGATGCGTAAAATAGCAAATCTTCATCTCTCGCGATATATTTTAATTTTGTTGGAAGAAAAATTTTAGTATTGATCTGAAAAGCTTCCAATACTATTAGATCGATGTATCGAGCAACATTTCAACTACAGGTTGGAAGTGGTAAGTTATTTTCATGAAGTGACTGTGATATTTTCTGAAGGGAATCGACCAAATCTACTCATTTTATAATTGAGCTATGTAGAATTTTTAGATGGGCGAAAAGGACTGCAGTTAATACAACGTTGAGAGTATCTTCAAGGTATACGTAACTTTCCATTAAGCTTTCACACAAATCCAAGACATTGGCTTGAAGTTCCTAAAAAGCAAGATCGTCTGTAATGAAGGGAATTGACTTCCTAATTGCTTCAATATTTTCCGAAAACATTTTATCCTTGGACTGAAATATTTGAATTGTGGTGTTAAGGTTTTTAATGACCGAAGTTTTTACGGATAATTGTCGTTTCATTAAGTTTTCAATTGGATGTTGGTCTCTAGTAATTTTATTAATAGAGTCACTAAAGTATTCTCCGTCTGTTGCATCTAAGTTACCGGAAATAGATTTCCAAATTGATCCCAGTCCGTTAATGAGTCCGCGTTTCTTTCTGTTGGTACTGTAAGTCTCAGTGTCAGCGAAAGTTTCTGTATATTTGATGTTAACAGATTTAGATATTTGATTCAGGAGGCTTACGTGAGTCTGTACTTTTGATTTGAAGATTTTAATGTTAGTTTTGTTGTCGCTAATAGTTTCTAAAAGTCTGTTCAGTATATTGTCGTGGTTTAAAATAGCGTCTCGATAAGAGCTTAGATCTTTGTAATCAAGGAGTGTCCATTTCTCATTAGAAATTTTAATGGTGACTTCTTCATGGAAGAAAACTCCTATAGTATTGTTAACAGGCGTAATGGAGTACTGTTGAAGGTTCGCGACTGAAAACAGTCCACAGAATCTGAAAAGAAGGGATTTATTCAAAATAAGGTTTTAGTCTGTCAAAGTTAACTTTAGTTATTTGGTTTGTTTGCAGATTAATGACGGTGGCAGGGTTCTTTAGTTTAGTAGAAACGTGTTGGTTAAATCGCACTTTAGATTTTTCTTTCTGTCGTTCGGTTTTAGCACGGGCGAGTCTGAAATAATCTTTCAATAGAACCGTTTGACTCGGGATATTGAATGCTGGAGTTATATATCGTATAGTTGGCATAAATGCCGCATTAAGTGGAGTTCCGTAATGTTGAAAGAAAATCAGAAGGGTCGAAGCTGTTTCGTCGTTTATGGGGTAGGCTTGAGTAAATTTCGTGAGTTCGTCCCTAATTGTCAGTGCATGATTTCTAGATGGATATTCGAAGATGTCAATGTTAATACGTTCAAAAGGAGTCTTGGGTGTTTCCGTAATAACAAAAGGTGCACTTAGGTTTTTCCTACAGAACTTTACCTTTTGGCAAGTTTCGCAAGATTTGGTGAATTGTTCTACAGTTTTAATTAAGCCGGTCGAATTGTATTTTTCCCTAATACGTCTGATATTTTTTACGTTAATGCCACGATGGAGGTTGTTTTTACCACAGTAGTATTGTTGTATTATTATACGAATTTCGTCTTTGTTAGGAGTTGTAACAATGTTTTGGCAGATTTTGAATTTGATTTCTTTGTCGGAGAGAATGAAAGATAAAATTTCAAGAATGGGAAGTTCTACGTTAATTTCAATGCAGTATGTTTCGGAGTCGTTCAATTGATCTTGGTTGTTATAAATAATTTTGAAAAGAAGTGAGACGACAGTTTCATGGTCATAGGGCAAGGGTACAAGTAAGTACTTTCTATGCCTGAAAGTTTTACTCGCCATGATGTTAAGAGTGTCATTACTGAAATTAGGTTCTTCTTCGAAAAAGTCATCAATAATTTTGTCGTGTAAGTCGTTAGTTTTGTTTTGCCAAAAGAATGTAACTATGCGTTTGTGGGACTTGTCTAGAAGTTGAACTCTAAAATCGAAATATCCAGATTTTAGAGTAATCGATTATTGACTCAGTTTTGTAGCGTTGAACAAATCGATTAAACTCAGCGGTAATTCTTTCGTCATGTTCGTCGTCATTGTCAGAGTTTTCAGGTTGTTCGGAGTCAGTTTCGTTGTTAGCGAAAATTTTCAGCACATTGCTTGAAATGGTTGATTTTGATTGCGAGAAAGAGCATGTGCATTTTGGTTTACCTTGCCGGGCTTGTACTCAATCTTATAATTGTATTCCTCTAGCTTAAGGCGCCTTGTGGCTAGACGACTTTGATCGAAAAGAGCCAAGTAAGCGGACGGTGATCACACAGAAGTGTAAACCTTCTCCCAAAAAGATAAGGTTGTAGTGATTAACAGCCCAAACTATGTCTAACAATTCTCGCTCGATGGTGGAATATCGTGTCTCTGAAGCACAGAAGGTACGAGAAGCGTATGCAACAGGGAGATCTTTTCCCAGAAAGCCTTGAGAAAGAACCGCTCCAATAGCAAAAGCACTAGCATCAGTAGTGAGCAGGAAGGGTTCTTCTAAGTTTGGATATATCAGGATTGGGTCAGATACAAGGGCTTGCTTCAGTTCATCGAAGGAAGACTTGCAATCTGCGTCAAAGATGAATTTGACGTCTTTTTGGAGTAGTTTAGTCAGAGGTTTAGAGATCTTCGCAAAATTTCTGTAATACCCAGCGAGACCAAGAAAAGATTTGATGTCTTTCGGAGTTTGGGGTTGCGGAAAGTTCTAAATACATTCAATCTTTGAAGGGTTTGGTTTTACAACTTCTTGTGTGATAGGATGGTCAAGATAAGCCACTTCTTTACGAAGAAACTGGCACTTATCTGGTTGAATTTTTAGGTTAGACTTCCGAAGTCGTTTAAAAACTTCTGTCAACCGGGAAATATGTTCATGGATGGTCGGAGAACAGACGATGATATCATCCATGTAGACGAGACAACGTTCATTCTGGATACCCAGAAGAAAATTGTCCATGACCCTCTGAAAGATAGAAGGTGCATTTTTTAAACCAAATGCCATACGAACAAATTCGAAAGACCATTTTCGACAGAAAAGCCAATCTTAGGAATATCTTCCTCTTAGATTTCCAACTGGTGGAACCCGGAAGCGAGATCCAGTGTAGAAAAATATTGACACTTTCCAAGTTGGTCGAGAAGATCGGAGATATTTGGCAGAGGATATTTATCATCTACAGTCAATTCATTTAATTTCCTGTAATCGATAACAACTCGCCACTTTTGTTTATCTTTAAAGATGGAATTCTGCGAGTGAATGACGAGGAAGTGGTGCTTCATAGGAAAGACGACATAATGCTTCGAGCAATCTTGGCAGAGGATGTAAATGTTCCGGAAAGTGCTAAAATCATTTTAGATGCTTGCCTAGATGGAAAAGCTAAAGCTGGAACAGTGATGATCCCGAACTTAATGACGGAAATGTGGGCAGTGGAGTCGTACTGGGGAAGACTCTGTTTCGTGCCAAGGAGATTATGCCAGTAAGAGTAATGAATGATTACTCGGTTCTGCCAAAGAAAGGAAAAACTTTGGGTCATTGTCCAACAGTTTCCTATGTAGTCAGAAGCACACAGCATGCAGAAATAACACCAGGTAAACTATCTGAGGAACTGGAAAAACTCATCACCGATTCATCTAAGAACTTGAAACCAAACCAGAAAGTAAAATTGAGGGACATCGTTAGACAGGATATCTTGGATTTAGGGAACGGAAAAAGAGGACGAACTGATCGGGTGAGATATAAAATTAATACCGGCGGCGCTCAACCTATTCGACAGTCGCCGAGAAGACTACCCCTAGCTAAAAGAGAACAAGCCGACAGGATAGTCCATGAGATGGAGGAAGAAGGTGTTATTGAATCATCCAATAGTCCTTGGGCTTCTCCAGTTGTCTTGGTTAAAAAGAAAGATGGTTCGACCCGATTTTGGGTAGACTATCGGCAATTAAAGCACGCTACAAAGAAAGACAGCTATCCCCTTCTAAGAATAGACGATATCCTAGATACGCTGGATGGATCGAAGATGTTTTCCAACGTGGACTTAAAGAGCGGTTGTTGGCAAGTGGAACTTGCTAAAGAAGGCCGAGAAAAGAATGCTTTTACCATCGGCTCAGGATTTTACCAATTCACGGTGATGCCGTTTGGGTTGTGTAATGCACCAGCGACGGTTGAAAGATTAATGGAAACAGTGTTAAAAGGGCTTTCATGGAAAACATGCTTGGTGTATCTTGACGACATTATTTTGGTTGGAAGATCATTTGATGACCACGTCAAGAACCTGGAGGAGGTTTTCGGCGACTTCGAAGTTCCGGACTAAAGTTAAGCCCGAAGAAGTGTCAGCTGTTCCAAGAAGAGGTACAATATCTTGGTCATGTGGTTTCCGCAGAGGGAGTAGCTGTTGATAAACAGAAGATCAAAGCTGTCCAAGAGTGGCCAATACCTAAAGACACCTACCAGCTAAGAAGTGTTCTGGGGTTATGCACGTACTCTCGGCGGTATGTAGCGGGATCTGCCAATATCGCCAGCCACTCACTAGACTCACAGAGGGGACTGGGCAGTACCAGTGGAACGAGGATTGTCAGCGATCATTAGAGACATTGAAAAGAGCATTGACCAGTGGCCACTATTTTAAGTTATGTCGGAACTGGTGCGATGCTTTCATAGATCCAAGATGGTCAGGAGAAAGTCATCGGCTATTTCAGCAAGACCCTGAGCAACCCTGATCGGAATTACTGCGTTAGTAGCAGGAAACTCTTGGCTGTGATAACATTTCTATAAGTACCTCTATGGTAAAGGATTCCTCCTGAGGACTGATCTTGCAGCACTGAACTGGCTCTTGCAGTTTCAAAACCCCGAAGGACAAGTGGCCAGGTGGATTGAGCGGTTGCAAGAATTCGACTTCGAGACTGAACATCGAGTTGGAATAAGCCATAAGTATGCTGATGCCCTATAGCATGCCCTGCTGACTGCAAACATTGTCAGCGAGCTGAAGAAAAATCAGTCGTTTTGGTGTTCCCCTGGAGTTGCACTCAGACCAAGGTAGAAATTTCGAGTCCACCCTTTTCCAAGAAGTCTGCAAACTATTAAAGATTAATAAAACACGAACGACAGCATTACACCTGCAATCCTACGGAATGGTAGAACGGATGAATATAACCATTAATCGCCATTTGTTAAATGTGGTTTCTGACCACCAAACCCAGAGACTGGGACCAGTATCTTCACTTGTTTCCAATAGCATATCGTTTATCTGTGCACGAGTCCACGGGCCAGAGCCGAGGGCGGGGAATACCAAGCTGATTATCTTGTTTAAGCTACCTCGAAGAAAACTTAAGGTCGTACATTTCAACAGGTTAACCCCTTATGCCAAGTCCGCGGCATCCAACCACCCGATGACGAAATGACATTCGAACAGTTTATGACCTGTTTGAGGTGCCCACAAAATATGCTCGGCCTCATTGTGTGGCTCGAGATCTCCTGATGTCCAGAGGAATAGCCAACGTGTTTGCCAAAAGGTACGGCTAGTTCCAGAAGCTAAGGGAGTAAGATCCAGTGGTAGGGAAGGTTCTTCATCTCGAAGATAAACAACTAGAGCCATTTTTTTGTTTGGTAACGAAAACATTCTCGCAGGACAAGCCAACATACAGCGATCTTTGGAAAAGTCTGGTAGAATCGAGGAGTGTGATGATGGAAAAGAACCTGATGAAGTTGGCTGTCCCAAAGATAGCCTGTGGGTTGGATGGGCTGAATTGGAGGGTGGTGAGAAGCATGATGGAAACTATCTTTCGATTCAGTGGCCTATTCTCCAAAAATGTAATATGGTAGCTTCACGAGTCTACGCACAAAGCTAAAAAAAATAATGTGTTTACAAATGCTATTTAGTCGATAGTTTAAAACATCGTAAACTTACAGAAAACAGCTAGAGAAACATTGTAAAATACAATTAATTAATTAGAAAAAACGTTGCGAAGGTGTTATGAACAGTGAGGAAATACATTTTGTAACTACCGGGAACATTGAAAAGTTATCGCGAATATTAAGAAAAACATTGCGATAATAATAATAATAATAAATAGACATAGTGCCCGTGTGGTGACCGGGTTAGAATAGCACCACGGTATCCACCGCCTGTCTTATGAGGCGACTAAAGGGGCAGCTGTCCGCTGACCTACTACCTAGCTTTCCTTCCTTCTCCACAACCCGCACGGGATGGTCTGGTTTAAATCATTTCATCTGGGAAGTGACAACCCCACGGGTCCGAGTTACCTGGGTCACCAGGGTCAATTGGTGACACCAACCATGAAAAAGGAGCTAAGGAGTAGATGCCTCGGAACAGAGCCGCTGCCTGGGGATCCCCAGGGCATGTCTGGAGCCGGCGCTGGACATAACAGCATGCGGGACGTCGGTGGCAGGGTGCTGAGGAGGCGGGTCCCTGCCGTCCAAAGAGCTACAGCCCAAAAACCAGAAGAACCACAACAACACTCACCAATACAGTCACAAGTTGTTGTTGTAACCATCACCAACGGAGTCAAACGAGAACGAGAACTCCACCCGCAGAAAGTGTTGCGCAGGATCAACAGGCAGCGCTCACTCAAGCGGGATTGAAAAGACAGCGCATGAAATGGACTGGCGCCATGAATGAATTTATAATGCGCACGTTTTACAGAATCACGAACCTTGGCCAGGACAATACTGGATATCGCCAAATACTCTATCAAGAGTTCTGTCGTGAGTACCCAGAGCTTCAAGTTCCTGAACAGAGAGTCGCAGATCAATATCGTGTCATCTTGAGAAATGGCCTTATTTCGCCTGAACAACTGGACACAAAAAAGAGCGAAGTGGAGCCCGAACTATTTGGTCGAAATACAATCGATCCAGAGCCTGAAACACCTATGGCACAAAGAGCGGACGAGACTCAAGAACTACAGCAAGAACAGCCAACCAACGCTGACCTGCTTGAGAAGATCCAAGCAGAAATGGAAGGAGCTCTTAGAGAGTATAATGGAACAGATCCTCTGACTAGACCAGCTCTTCCCAAACTAAGATCATCTAAGAAACTGGGTATCGTCTTGCAGGCTATGAACAAATTTATCTTGCCAACCTATGTTTTAGGTGATAATACGTTAGAGTCGCTACACACAATCATCTACTGTGCTGCAACTGCCATCTGCAGAATAATTGGGGTCGCAGTAAGACCAAAGCAAGACCCTCCCCAATTTAGACAAACCCCTCGAATACCACCTTGGCAAAGAAGACTTGAAGGGAAAAATAATTCTCTTCGGAAAGACGTTGGAAGACTGACCGAGTACCAACGAGGAGTCAGGAACAACAGAATAGAAAGGCTTGTCAAGACTATCATGGACAGTAACCGAGTACACTCCCAGTGGGATGGAGAAAACATCACATCTCAGCAGTGTCTGGACAGTCTACGACAAAAGCTCTCCGTCTACACAAGTCGATTGAGAAGGTACAAAACCAGTAACCAACGGAAACTAGACAACACACTCTTCCGACAATCAGAAAAAGGGTTTTATAGAAAACTTAACAACAACAATAATAATGAAGCCCCTAGTTACCCCAGTAAAACAGACATCGAGGAATTCTGGAAAACACAGCTTTCCACAACAATCTCATAACTCCAGAGCCAGCTGGATTAATGAGGAGGAGGCTGCATTTCAGAACTGTGATGCCATGCAACACCAACCATTTACAAAGGAAGACACATCCAACATAATGAAGCACCTCCATAACTGGAAAGCACCAAGACCAGATGGTGTACAAAATTACTGGATAAAGAAACTGTACGCAACCCACGAAACACTAACAGCCCGTATAAATGACGTAATTACCCACCCACACAAGATGCCTAGTTTCCTTACGCATGGTGCTACATACCTCTTACCAAAGGATACCCTATGTGCACAGGACCCAGCAAAGTACCGACCAATCACTTGCCTTCCAACCTTATACAAACTCATAACATCGTGCATTAATCATCGCATTTTCAAACATTGTGAACTGAACAACATAATTACTCAAAAACAAAAGGGATGCGCGAAAAATTCGATGGGTTGCAAACAACAACTGATAATTGATTCCGTTGTCTGCAATCAAGCCCACGCCAAACGACGAAATCTCTACATGGCATATGTGGACTACAAAAAGGCCTTTGATTCAGTTCCACATGATTGGCTCATTAAGGTGCTGAAACTCTATAAAGTGAATACTTGTATTATTAACTTTTTAGAACATGCCATGGCCACCTGGCAAACCAAAATCTCACTGAATGAAGCCAACTGTTAGATACAAACTGACCCTATTCCAATCAGAAGGGGTATATTCCAGGGAGACTCTCTTAGCCCGCTGTGGTTCTGCCTTGCCATGAACCCTCTCTCAAACAAACTGAACTCAACTAATTTTGGGTTCAGTCTCAAACACAACAACGTACAAGCATTAAAGATAAACCATTTGTTATACATGAACGACTTAAAGTTGCTGGCAGCTACAAAACAACAGCTGCATGATATGCTTAAAATAGTAGAAGGGTTCTCTAGTGACATCCATATGAAATTTGGCCTAGACAAATGCCGAATTATTAATATAGTTAAAGGCAAAATACAACAGGGGCACTTCGAAATGGGAGATGGCACCTCAATTGAATCTATGGCGGAAGGTCATACTTATAAATACCTTGGAATAAAGCAGGGTCAGCGTATTGATCGCTTGACCGTGAAAAAGGACCTAACAGCAGCGTTTTATAGAAGGGTAAGACGACTGTTGAAAACCAAACTAAACAGTAAAAATCTGTTTCAGGCTATTAACACCTATGCGTGTTCAGTGCTGAGTTACTCTTTCGGTATAGTTAATTGAACAAATTGAACAATTACAACGAAAAGTTCGAGTTTTACTAACAAAAGCTCAAAATCACCATCCAAAGAGCTCTGTCGAACTTTGCCACGGTATGAAGGAGGAAGAGGATTGACCGATCTAAGTAAACTATTAGATCAACAAATTTCTATTTTGCGTGGTCATTTTCAGAAACTCGCAGAATTTTCTGATCTACATAGAGTCATGTGTCAGGTTGATGACTCGACACCACTGCGACTGACACAACAACATGTCCAATTACACCACCAGACCACAGATCAGAAACTGCTGAAATGGAAAGAGAAGCCCCTTCATGGAAGACATATAAATGACATCAACCAAGATTATGTCGACAGTGCAGCTTCGAACTACTACGGAAGGCTTTATATTGGCAATCCAAGATCAAGTAATTCCAACTAAGAACTACGTAAAGTACATCGTTAAAGACCCTTGCATTAACAACGATAGATGCAAGTACAGTTGCCAAACATCTGAATCTATCCAGCATATCACAGGAGGTTGTCAAGCGTTCGCTGCAACTGAATACAAAGAACGACACGATGCTGTGGCAAAAATACTTCACCAGGAACTAGCACTGAAACATGAATTATCACAGTCGGTAAGATTACCATACTATAAATATAAACCAGAATCTGTTTTAGAAAATAACAATTACAAGCTGTACTGAGACCGCACGATACTGACCGATCGGTCTGTTGCTCACAATAGACCCGATATAGTTTTAGTAGATAAAGTCTCTCGGAAAACAACTTTAATTGACATAGCAATTCCCAACAACAATAATATAAATATCAAGCAGGCTGAGAAAATAACCAAATATAGAGATTTGGAATTTCAAATAAAGACTCAGTGGAACATGAACAACACACGAACTGTACCAATTGTTATGTCAACAACAGGACTAGTCCCAAAACGTCTATTAAACAATTTAAAATACCTCGGTCTGGACGAACATCAACAAACAAATGCAAAAAGCCGTCTTGTTAGGGACAGCCCGGACGGTCAGGAAATTCATGGGAAACTGCCGTCACGACTCCAACCTGGCAAGGGCTCCCACAGAGCTAAACCCTTTTGATATCTAGGGGTTTAGTGAATTTTCCCCTAAAGGCACTCATAGAGTGCCTTAGAGGGAGTGTGATGCCATACATTGTATGGTCAAGTCGGGAATAGACATAGAAGTTTGTTAAGCTAGCACAGCCATTTCATAATACCCATTTGGAACCTATCACAGAATTTATTATTACTATATTGCTATTTCACTACGCAACAAGTAAATTTATTGCTCCAACCCCTTCCGAGAAATCGTAGTTATGCACACTTTCGCCTAAAGTGAGCACAACTATATGTATATCTTTGAAATGAACCGGGCTATCAGGGTGATCTTGGGAGCATATTTTCTCAATAATTAATTGCTATCAACTGGCGACAGAGTAAATACCCAGAAAAACCTCTCTATGCTCTTCATCCCCTGAAAATTAAGAAACGTATTATTTTGAATAATTTTCCTTGTTAAAATCCGGCTTTTAATTGCTAATTAATTGCTGAACTTGTTCATTACATGATTTTATAGGGCTAACCCTTCCGAAAAGCAATGGCTATGCCAACTTTAGACAAAAGTTAGCATAGCCATAGCAATATCTCCAAAGCGAAAAGAGCTATGGAAGTGATCTTAGGTCAAATTTTATTGCTAATTTATTGCTGTCATAACTAACCATTTCAACCCCTAGGTCTACTAGCAGCTACAGAAATAAAGCAAAATGTTTCTTCCGATATTTTATGTTGTAAAATTCAGTTGACTATTTATTGTTAATTAATTGCTGAAGTTCTACTACATAACTGGTTCATTGGTCCATTCAAATCCGAAAAACAAAAGTTTTAAAAAAATGTTGGCATAGTCATCACTTTATTTTACTAGTAATTAACCAAAGCAAATTCCCAAAAGTGAATTCACTCATCTTATAGCTCACTTCCCACTCCCCTCAATTAAAAAAAATTCTGGTATTGATCTTTATTATTAATAAATGAAAATGCCGGAGTAAGTTTATTTTAATTTGAGGTGGTGAAAAGCGAACGAGGGAATGAGTTGGGCAGTTTTGGGAACTGATCCTGTCACTATCTGATAACATTAATTTACCAGTAAAATACGCGAAGAACATGCCAATAGTTCCATTCGTTCCAGTGATATACCGAGTGATCAATATCAAGTATTCTGAGTTTGCAACGCCAAATTCTCTACATTAGGAAAATTTTCATTTTGTCTATTGCAGACACTGTTTCTAATTTTCTTTATGGCAAATGCTAAGTGCCAATTACATAAAATGTCACCAGTTTTATTTGTGATATTTGGCGGATTATAGCTATTTTTGATTTCTTCCTAATTATTCTCTCTACGGCTTATGATTGTATAAAAAATATATTTTGCTAGACAACACAACGCTGTTTTGGTGCAACAACACTTTTATTGTGATGGCACATTTCCATAGTGCTACTTAAATGAAGATGGGGTCCTGTACATAATTAGAACCATTTATTACTGAATATCCTGATGTAGAAACTGCTACTGAAACATTTTCAGAACACTGAAATAGAATTGACAAGAGACTTACAGACTGAGGGAGTACTAAAATGTAAACCTGAAATGCTATATCGGTATTAACACAAAGTGGCATAGATGATATACAGGACAGAATGGGAAACAATCTGAGTAAGTCAATGTTTAAGCACTTTTAGGGAAATAAAACTACAATTCAGGAAATTACTGTATATTTCCAAACGTTCAGGGTCTTGGTCAGACACCGTGTCAGTGGCAAAAAAGCTATGAAAAACAGGCACAATTCGAAAATTTAAAAATGCAATATGACAGTTTATCAACTCGAAGAGTGGATAGCACTTTTTTTGTGTTTTGCAATGATAGGTCTTTCTTATGGAAATGCACAAACAGCACTGAAAAAGAAATTGCCCATGGATCCTTACAAAATGTCATTACATCAACACTTAGAAGACTAAGATTTTGGATATCGATAGAATTATTATTTATGATTTACTCAAACAATTAGAGATCATGATTTGGATTTAACTTTTTATTCTGATGAAGCATGGTTAACACTTATTGAGATACATTGTATTTAAATATAATTTATACCATTTCTGCTAAATAAATCTTTATTTCTGAATAAATATGTTTTGTTCTATAGTCTTCTGTATTTCTAGATGCCTATATTAATAAAATAGAACAAAGATAAATTTTCTCATATACAAATTTATTAAAGCAGGTATTTAACTCAGCTGTACATACTATTTCTAAACTTACAAAGGTATACCAGATGTTTATTATAATACAGAATACAGAAGTTTTCAAAATTGTTTTCTTCTTATTACTATATACTATAAAGAAGTGCCCTCCCGCGCAATAAAGGCAGCCAGCACTGTTCCTGCACTTGTTAAAACTGTGACCATACCCACCAATCATGCATAAATTTGTATCAAAATCATCATTAGTTTTGCATCGATTACATTAAATGTTTAATGTATGAATAACTACTTCACGTTTATCATGATGAATCCTGTCCCTAATGTCATTTATCAAGTGTGTATCAGATACTTACATTTATCATACTTAATGCAGGTAACTATTATTCTAGTTTTTTTAATTTGTTAAAATCAACAGTATTTAGTTTTTGCATATGAATACCATGAAATTGGTCATTATGCAGATTATTACTTGACATAAACTTTCTCGAACATGGTTTTCAATTAACAATAGATTGTTCTTTCGGTTCGGTCTTAGGATCATATCGAAGTCAATCTGTTTATTTACCACGAATTCATAGTCTTAATTTTTAAATAATAAACCTTTATTTTCTGTAGTTAATTGTTTAAATAAGAGCTAAAGTCAGGTCCTTGGTTGTATCTTCTGTAGATAGTCGTACTGCTTATGTCAACACTAAGTTTTCAAATGTCATACAGAAAATATCAGTTATTCTTTATTTTATGTTGCCACTACAATTTGGGTATTGCCAACTCAGTACACTTCAGATTGATCACTCAGTAGTTATGCATACGTCAACATTTATCTAAAGCCATTGTTTTTTGAAAGTGAGTTGAGTAATAAATTATTTCTATAGTAGAACTTCAGCAATTAATTAGCAATTAATATTCCACTTAATTTTATAATGAAAAACATCTGAATAAATATTTTGCTTAATTTCAGTAGCTGCTATGGGACCTAGTGCTGAAAGGGTTAGTTATGACAGCAATAAATTAGCAATAAAATCTAGCACAAGATACCATAATACCATAATCAAACCCAGAAGGGGAATTCTCGTCGGAACCTTTGATGTTTTGGGGTCAAGATTTCGTGACCTTGAACACAATCGGTCATTACTTTGAAAGTAACGATATCGGGGGGGGACTTCAAATTAAATATAAGGACGAATTTGTATTAAAAGAGGAAAACATATTTGAAAATTGTAATTTTTAGAGGCATATGAATAAAAAAATAATCGGAAGTCGTGTGAAAATAAAGGTTTGTGTATATATCTCTGAGATATACCAAAAGTTCCACTTTAAATGGTGTGGAAGTATTAGGTCCAACTCACAATCTTTTTAAAGTATATTTTAATTCTCAAAAATTTTTTGACAAACTTTCCTCACTTGTATACCTTGTTCTGATGCATTTGTGAATAATAAATAAATCTTATAATATTTAGTGCTAATAAGGCGATCCTTGGACTGTTTTGTTTTAAACGCGATGAATTTCACTTCATAGTTGGAATATTTTTGAAAATTGATATATAGTTGAATATTGTGTATATGTAAGTAACATGTATTTTACAGATTCTTTGTGAATAATAGGATTGTTTTTGTAGCTTTTACCCTGAGGATAGGGTACATTATTAAACTTTGAAATAATGTTATAATACTTTATAATTATGTGGTTCATTGAACCTACCCTCAAATTCTAGGTTTGATTATTCTGTAACAAGACCATCTCGATAGCTCTTTTCGCTCCGGAGATAAACTTTTATCTAAAGTTGGCATAGCCACTGTTTCTGGAAGTGCTTATACCTATAAAATCGTAGAGCTTCAGGAATCAATTATTATTTAAGTGTCTACTAATTCTAACAACAAAAAATTCTGAAATAAATAATTTTCTTCATTTTCAGGGGTTTGAAATGCAGTAAGGGCTGAAGGGATGGTTTTTGGGTATTTACTCTGGAGCCAGTTTATAATTAATTGATAAATATAATATAGCTCCAAGATCACTCTATTAGCGCTGTTGGTTCCGTGGATACAGATAATCTATGCATAGTCACTGTTTCACGGAAGAGGTTGGAGCAATAAAATCATAACGAACGAAGAATAAAGAAGAAGATTGAAATTAGATAATAATTAATTAGCAATAAAATACGCCCCATGCCCGATAGCGCTGTTCGTCCCAAAGATGTAGATATTATATTAATTTTAGTCTCAACTTGGCATAGCCACTGTTTCTCGGAAGGGTTTGGAGCAATAAATTTAATTCTTTCGTAATAAACTAGCAATAAATTAGCAATAAATCCAGGGATAGTTCCCAATTGGACGTTATAAAATGACTATGCTAGCTTAACACACTTATATTTGAGGGCGTTTCCATTCATTTCGAGCTTCCTCATAATCATCAAAATCATCATCAATATCAGTGCATCATCACATGCAGGAACAACTTGTTGCATTGAATGCATACGTGATGTTCTGACGTCAAAGTGGGGATTGACCGCATGTTTTCTGTAATAGCGACTGGCCGGAATACCCTATCTAATTCACTTGTTGATTCCGAGAGGCGAGAGACGGGGAAGCGCGAATAGCGACGGCGACTCGCGATCGTAACGACGACTGACATCGAGCTGGCCTGGGTTGCGCTCAACGTGAACTGCGACAGGCAGTGCTTGTGCTCGTGGTTCTTTACTCATCTAAACAAAAACACGATATGTCAGACACAGCTTGAAAATGTGAATATTTTTGATAATATAATCATTCGGAGTTTATATCGGTGTGGGACTGTAAAGTTTAGTGGATTGTGTTTAGGTTATAATTAGTTTAGAGGCAAGTTTTAGTTAGGATTTTAAAATTTATCGACATTGTAGTTGTGTGTTATTTATATAATTCTAATACAATATACACGTGCGTTATTAATAATAATGGTGTATTGTTTGTGATGGTGTTGAGTTCTAAGTACTTATTAATTATTAATTTGGATTCCGGACTTTAAAGGTAAGCAAAGAACTAACTACTTAATTGTTATTTGTAAAACTCTGACCCATCAAATTATCTGTAATATAGTTATTAAAAGAGCTTAATTGATGATACCGCTTTGTAACAATTTATATAGGTAAAATATTATAAATTTCATTGGTTTTGTACTAAAATCTAATTGAATTCAAATAATTTCGATTGGTGCGCATGTCCGTGGGGCACATGGATGCTTCAAGGACGTTCCTCGGTGCAGGTTGTTGTACATTTAAAGACGGTCTTGGAGATTGATTTATTTTTAAGTCAGACTAATAATAGCTGACAAGTTGTAATAAGTGATGAAGAGGTGATAACCTTTCAGTAAATCAAACAGAAGTTATGCGAATATGTTTTATATAGATCAGAAAATACCGGATATTTTCATTTATAATGATTTTGTTGCTTGAAGATATATCTTAAGCAGCTTAAAAAATTGGTGTAAGTTTCATGTCATCAAGGGAGGAGTGCGATTTCACACTGGAGATTTGATAAATGATTTCCTTTAGAACTACATATTCGTTTTTTAATGAAAATCATCTTATAATGTTCCGAAATAGGATTTGGTTTATTGTTATTACTGTTATATACAGGGTGTAAATACTTTGACTGTTAAGTATATTATTGTCAATGCGGCAACGTGGCAGTAAAATCAAATTCACTTTTAGCCGGAATAATGAAGAAATGATTCACCACAAAAACCTGAACTCCTGTGATTTTTTGTGTATTGAATAATTATATTGTTTCGAGTGCCGTTAGATTTATTTAAATAAATCAATGTTTATGAATTATTATTTTCAAAAATTAAGGCTCTTAACAACTGTGTGTTGAAATGAATATTTATAGTTTGGCGATTTATTTTATGCATCAAGTTGAAGAAGGGCGGATACAAAGTTGTTTACATATGATATAGAAATAATTCAATACAAAGATCTACTTTCCCCACAAATTAATTACATGTCAGGTCTTTATTTAATTGTATAATCTATCACTATGTGTCACAAACTAATACTCTCGCACTCGAACTGACAATCCAGCACCGATTTGATTTATTTTTCCAATTTATCTTCTAATATGAAAATCAAATCACGAAGTCTACATCGATTATCACGCAAATCACTTTTACTTACATATTAATTTGCTCACAAAAACCAATACAACAAAAAAACAATCGCGGCGGCGGTCAGTTGTACTAAGCTAGGCATGTTTATATGCCACGTTGCCACATCTGTTCGGAGAAACGTAAGGCAAACTATAACAGAATATTTAGAATTTAAATAGTAATTTTCTTTGTTAATATTGTTATTAGATAAAGGTGTATAAGCTATTGAGTATTGACATATTTAGCTTTACAAGCATTTTGAAGCCGGGAATAGTCTATTATGCACTGTAATAAAGACTACTTAACTTCTAACTTTTTTTGGCAAAACTATAGTATCTCTGTGAAAATATTATAAAGCTTTTTGTTTTGTTTTGACCCGAAGTATTGATCGTCAAAATTATTGCACTCAAACCGTTTACACTCTGTATATTTCAAATGGATATTCCGGTCAATTAAGCGATTTTCGAAAACTTATGATAATTGAGGCAGTTTCAAATGACATGTCATATGTAGTTTATTGTTTCCATGACTAATTAGTTAATTTGTTTTTAATAAAATAGACCTACCAAAATTCTTCATGTTCTTGAAAACCTTGCACCCGGCGCATTACTCCATGCGATGTAGCTAGAGGGTAACCCGGTGCACATTATGGAATAATAAATAAATTAATTAAATAATGTAGAACTCTTATTATTTATTTTTTAAAAAAGGCTGTTTTAAATACAAAAATCTCTTAGGGTGTAATACCACCTTGATCAATGCAGCCCTTGGATGCCCATTTTTGCAGATTCGTAGTTTTTTCGTAGTTTTGCCGTACTCATGGCAGATCATACAGTCTTATTATCAATGATATTAGGTATATCTCTTCCTCTGATTCGGTACTGCTGGTAGATTCATAAAATTTTACCTTCTTTTCAACCCTGTGCACATATTCTGTTTCTAAAGGCCGAGCAAAAAAATGTATTTCATGTCTTAAATTTATTTGTTACCTGGAAACTTTCCTTTCCAATTTTATTAGATTTTTCTTTAAATCGATTTGTTCCCAATAATTCTGATTTGGGATGGTTGTTAAAATTTTTTTTTGTCTGTCGTTCTAGGTCACATTTTTCTTGATTTTAATTCTAGTGCTGTCAGTTCTTGAAGATCAGGCACCTTTGAAATGGCTTCTTCAAATTAATTTTTTTTTAATATCGTCCAAGTTAGCTGTTTTATTTTGGACCGACTTATTCAAATTAAGTATTTTCAACTATTTGAGCCGATATTCCTTGTCTGCTCCAAATTTCAACGAACTTGTTGTAGAGGGGTCAGGTCTAGGGTAGACTACGTTCTCATTGGCAATTTTAAGAAAATGTATATTTTTAGATATTTAGTTTCTTTTACAAGTAAGGTCTGATTATTCCTAAGAAATTCATTAATATCCTTGCTTCTATTATCGATTGTGGCCATGAATTGTCAGTGGAGGAATTAACTAACAAGACCGTCAATAAGAAATTTTACATGTAAGATGAATTGGTCCAAATGCTGGAAATGAATGATGTGCCATGAATGTAATTGAATCAACTGACATGGACAATTGATTCACTTATTTTAACTGTACAGCCGTTTGTCGTAGGGTAAATATGTAGATTTGTCTGAGGTAAAACGACGAAACATAATTCATTTCATCAACAATTGCGTTGAACTTACAGCAGAATCATATTTGAACTGAAAATAAACAATTGAATCCATTTTTCGGTACTTTATGCCCAATTTGCTTTATTCAAACTTTAAAAATCCACTGACTAAACGAGATTTATACATATAGAAATAAAATAACTAAATATAACCGATGGAATTCATCCAAATCAAAAATAAATCAAATATAATTTTGGGTAGAATTATTGAGCTATTACCATCCGTGCGGGCATAACGAACAAAACAAAAAAAAGTATAGTCAGTGATGATCGAGAGTGCATACAACATTTATTGTTTCTTCCACGACCGTATCCACGTTCGATCCGCGATTTGACATAAAATTTCCAGAACTGAAAACATGTTTAATGTTATCGAGTTTTCTAATGGCAACTATTTCAATACTTCTTTCTCTTACTCGGATTATTACTGTTGAGTGTTGTAAATTTAGTAACTTTATAGGTAGAAATGACCACTTAACTGACACGTTTTCGAATATTAACTCAAAACAGTTTTAGACACGGGATCTTTTTTTATTATTCTGATTTTTGGTAATACCCACAATTTGACATTCACTGGATAACAATAAAACTAATGTACTGAAGAGAATTTACTGCTAATTTGAAATATAAAGAATTCTAAAGATCATGTGAAATAACAAAGCTTCTTTCAAATTGGAAGAGTTATCTTCAGAATTTGATTGAACTATTGACTTGAAATTACACTTACTTTACTACGTACTACCTGCTAGTGTATTACAGTCGATGTCCTATCGGTCTTTTAACTTATAATTTTTGTCAAGTTGTCAAAATAATCTACGTAATAGTAAGCAACAAGAAAATATGTTTCTGGTCAACAATACGACTTTCGAGCTATTGAGAGAGATATTTTTAGCAGTGGTTGATGACCCAAGAGCAATGCAATGTTTTGTACGCTGCAGAATCAAAGTATTTCTGGCAATTATGTCTTATACAATAATTTATGTGATTGTTACAATGATGGTAAATACTTTATTAGTTCTTAGCGTTTTTAATTGCATTTTGTTACACACTATACCTTAATACTAATTACTGAATTATCAACAAGTTTTTATTAATTTTTGCCACGTGCGCTTCCCATTTAACCGCCTCTGACTTCTTGTAACCCTCCCAGAACGAAATCCTGGATTTGTCACCTAGTAGAAACAGTGTCTTAGGGACATTTGATAGCAACTCGGTATTGTTGAAGTTGGCAACACAGTTACTATTCTCAAGAGATGAACTTACCAACGAAATGCATAAATTTAACTCTTACATATACACAGATAATAGATCTCGCATGAAACAAATTAATAGAATGTGGCAAAATAAAATAAACACATTTTTAAGAAAATTATTTTATTAATTATTATGTTTATGTTTTATTATTTCGAGAGTTGTTTGACTTGCCAACAGATGTTCAATTACCCACTTTACACTTCGTAGAATTAATATTATCCTTTGATTTTGAGACAGGAGCTAATGTCGGTGCCACTTCATGTTGGCACCATCTTCATAAAAAGTATTTACTTGTAGCAAAAAATTATTTCATACTTTTTAGTTAATTTTATTTTTGAAGTGAGTATTTGTTTTTTTTTACATGTATTTATATCAGTCGCTTTCTATTCTTTGGAGTCATTGGTTTTAAATTATTCACTGGCTTTCAGCTTCTCTCTCGTTTTCTTTCTGCTGCTTCTGTAATGTGATGGTAAATATAAAAATAGGTACTTTAATCAAGGAACAAATAAGAATAATGATAATTAATTCTTGATGTGAGTAATTTTGTCAAATAGGAAAATTGATCCTATATGTGGTGACGAAAAAATTAACTAAAGCTAAATACGTCGTGTAGTAATTTCAATTTATTTTCCTTGAAAACCATAATCTGTACATACGTTACAAATTATTTAACGGTAACTCATTATTTCAATTATCAGTATGTAGTAAATCATTACAATAATTGAAAATACTGTACAAATCTTTTTAGTCTCACCGACAAAATACATTGTCAGCTGTTATTCACGATGTCATTTCGAAACTGTACTGCTGACAGAAACCGTGCTGACACTTGTAAGAATTAAGTACTATAGGATTGACGCTATACTAAAATATTGTTGCTCTATCTTTTTATTTGCTCCCAAACAACAAGCAAAAGCGACATGCCGCTATTCTTTATTGTTTGGAATGATGACTCATCATACTTTGGTCTATTGGTAAAATATTCTTACGTATTTGCATATCAAGTGTACAAACTACTGATTGATCTTCAACAATACAATCCTTTTTAAAATGTTTTTTTTGTTGCAGACATAACCACAGAATGATATAAACAATTGTATATTTAAACAAGAACATATACATAAACATTTTTATTTGACTTATATTGTCTGCCAGGGGCTTCAAAACCTCAGTTACTTGCAACGAAGTCTTTACAAGTTGGTGGATTATGTTCCCTAGCAAAATATTGCTTTAGCCTGAGAGCTAACCCGAAGAGAAGAGTTGAAAACTTACGACGGCTGTGGACTAAAATGATACTTTTATTTATGTTCCTCTACTTCCCTTTCTACAACTAGATTCATGTAACCCAAATAATCGAATACTGTTCATTAGTATAAAATAACAATCGTAACAGTGCAGCAACATATGTATTCTTATGACTTTAGTTCATTGGTTTTGTTAACATTTTTTTTTAATTAATAAAGTAACGAACATATGTAAGGAAGACAATAAAAAAATAGATCTTTGAAAAAATACCAATATGTACAGTTTGCTACCTCAGTTCGGACACTTTTTAACACATGATCCTAGCCACTTTCTGAATAATACTAATGGCAGTGTGGTTTCTTGTTGTACTAATGAGGGGTGGACATATTTACTTATTGAAATACTTCGTTACATGGAAATGCTGTAGCATCTTTGGTGTGTCACAAACACAGTTTTGCATCCTAACACCAAACCTTTATTTAAATACTTAACGCCGTTTCAACAACTCTAAGTTGTTATCATCAAGGAGTAAACCAAACTGGTTTGGTACTACTTCTCAAATAGGTTAAACTGTCAAAAATGAAGATTTTCAATATTCATTATTGTGAGTAATTTCCATATGTCAAAATTTCTACCAGACGCTTTAAAGATCTTTAAAAATCAGATAATATGAGACATTTTAGAAAGCTTAAGTTTTTTATGTTTCTCCGTGCATCATTTTAAGGTTTTTGTAAGCAAATAAATCATCCGATGGACCATTCCAAACACGGTGAAAATTTCGCTGTGAGTGTGAGAACAATAGAGTTGTAAAACGTCCTCTTTTCCCAGGACATGTCCTGTTTTTGTAATGTCCTGGGTAGTTTTTAAGCAGCGTCCTGACTTTATAAAGCGCGCTGATAAGTTCATGTATGTTAAAATTCGGGCGCACAGTGGGGACGAATCCAAAAAAGCTAGCCAAAAGTCGAAAAGTAGTTTACGTTCTGGTAATTTTTAGTCGTGGGTTAGGTACGGGAAGAGTCCGAAGGTCAAATTCTTGGCATCAGCGGGCCCTAGCCCTTATACCTGCTTTTGCACGGCACTTGAAACGGAGCTCTTCATGGAGCTCGACGCAGCGTGCAGTGAGTGACTATTTCAACGCTATATTGAACAGGACGCCAAAACTTTACAAGTCAATCGATTCCAATTTTTACGAATGGAATCAAAAGCTGAAAGTGAGTAGAAAATCATTCTGTAAGTGAAAATTAATAATAATAGTTTATGCGATAATAATAAATGAATCAATTATACGAAAATTAACGGAAAATTATAACTGAAAATTTTAAAAACGTAGAGAAAAGTTGCTAAGTTCCACAGTGTTCCACAAGCTGACCCATCGCATGTTGTAGATGTATGTATTATTGAATAGAAAACATTAAAAATGGCTGCGCTTAGCTGCGCGTGTGTCATTGGTACGAGTTGTAAAACAGTTTCCTGAATTTCGTACATTAACGACGTGGAATGTCTTTCTTGAATCAAATCTTTTTCTTGAATTTTGCTGTGGTCTTCATTCTACACTGAACTCTCGGTCGCGTAGCGGAGCGCTATATCTATATATGCCTCTTAGTTATATGACCAAACCCCAGAGGTGAAAGAATATCGAAGAGTTCAATGTATTGAGTTCTATGGATCGTAATGGCAGCAAGCATCAAGACATGAAGACAGATTTCTGCAACAACATTCTAAGTGGGTGAGCGTGTTTGTTTCTTTCGAAGAATCAGAACAATCATCAGAAAAATCCGCAAATTTGGGACGGCCTTCTTCAGAATTTTTAGTCTAGTGACCAGAGAAAAAGAAGGAAGACTAAAGAATTACACACAAGATATAGTACGGACGGGTGTGAATTATCTAATTCTTCAGATGACGATCTCTGAACTTTTAATCAACTGATGGTATGTTTATCCTATTATATAACATATGGATATATTTTTTATATTCTATATAAAAGTGATTCATGTCAAATGCGCTATTTTGTTTTTATTTCCAATTTTGACTTCGAATTCATAATTACCGACCCCAAAAACTCCGACTACTGATTTTCAGCCGAATTTGTAATGCGTTCGACTATTTTCCAGCTTTTTGGGACTTCATATCCGCCATTTTGTTTTTATTTCCAATTTTGACTTGGGATTCATAATTATTAGCGACCCCGAAAACCCCCGAGCACTGATTTTCAGTCGAATTTGTAACGCTTTCGACTATTTGCCAGCTTATTGGGACTTCAAATCCGCCATTTTGTTTTTATTTCCAATTTTGACAGCGGATTCATAATTAGCGACCCCGAAAACCTCCGAGTACTGATTTTCAGCCGAATTGTAAGGCTTTCGACTTTTGGTCAGCGTTTTCGGATTTGGCCTCACTGTGGGGCGCCACTTCTACAATTCTTATGTTACAGGCAGCATCATAGCTTGCGCATGTTTTCACTGCACTTTTTCACTACATATAAATGTAATTATTACAAATCTATTACTGCGTCCCGTTTTAAACTGAGTTGCCCTCGCATTTGCAACATCAAAACCTGGTTTTTTGAATTTGGGTACAAGTACGAGAAATGGTGAGATAAATTACTATTATCATGTGAATATTGTGAAAACATAAAAAGCATCCTTATTAATCTTCCTCTATAGGAAATAAAGCCTAGAATTTTGAGATTTCAACAAGAAAATAGAGATTTTATTTATGATGAAGGTTTAAATTCACTACGATATTTAAAATTTTTAAAAACGCCGTATCTGACTTTTGGAGAATAAACCTTTGCGGAAATTTATCCTACTGGAATCAAGATGAGGGGGCAGCGTAAAATAGTCAACAGACCTGCTTTTAATTTGACAATATTAACAATTTTAGGAGCTGTCAATCATCAATGGCATATTAGTTTTTAGCGAAAAAAAAATCTGAAATAACTCAAGATTTTTCTTATTTACCAAAGGAAATGTTGACTTGGATCGAAAGAGGATAAAAAATAGAAATCTAATAGTAAAACAATAATAGTGCGGCCATTTCAAAAAATGAAGTTATTCGTGTTTAAAAAAAATAAATTTGGATTTTTTTCGAAACTTCCTATATAAGTTAACAAGCTAAATTTGAGTCAAGTATGATATATAAGTGTTAACTACACCGGATAAAAATTACAAAAATCTATTGAATTTTATTTGTAAGTTATATCTTTTTACATTTTGGGTTGTATTGTAATTATTTTTTTTTACTTTAAACTTTAAATTATCTTTGTAGTAGACATTAATATGGAGCGGCTATCAAACCTTAAATGTTTAAATTTTATACAAATTAATCCTAAAAAATATACCATTCCATTTAAAATGACAAAGTCAACTTCCGGTATAACCGGAATTGACCGACAATTGAAAATATTGTAGCTGAAAAATACATACTCAAAAACCCTCATACCAAAGTTTCAAAACTCTCTTTAGTTTAGTTAAAATGCCTAGTGTATCACTTTGTATGAAAATTCTGTATATACATGCGTATAAACACAAAGTTTTGTACCCTAACTCCAAATCTTTCGTTTTTCACTCAACACACGTTTCAACAGCGAAGCTTTCATCGTCAAGGAGTAAACCAGTTTTGGTTATGTTAGATTTACCTACTTAAATTATTAAAACCCTAAATAGGTACTCATTATATAATTCGTTAAATAATTTTAAGGAACTAGACTCGTAGGAAAGCATAAAGATATATAAAAAAATAATCTTAGGTGTTCGGACACAGGTCCAATTCTCAATAGATCATTGTATAATTTATTACATAAAAATTTCTAGATATGTGAACGCTAAAAATGTAAAAACTCAATAGCCTATTACGTTGCAGAGTAGTAAGGCGGGTAGGTACTTAGAGAATATTGTATTAGCTTAATAGTTTTTGCCGACTACATTACTATTAGTTTTTGTTATATATTAAGAGAGAATTTTAAGGACTTTTTGCTTACTCCATGAATTTAATATTTTATCTCGAGATGAATTCCGACATCCAGGAGTTTCAGGAAAAATCTGGCTCACAGAGACACCAAATCGGGAGTCGTACTGTATGTAACGCCGTTTCTCTGGGATTTCTAGTATAGCAGGTAAACCTACGATTTTTGTCGTGTGATTTCTATCCTAGAAAACACAGGGAAACGGTAACGCCAGTAGGACTCCCGATTTGGCCTCTCTGTGAGCTAGATTTTCCTGAAATTGAGTTATATGTACTATATACATAAATAATTATTCGAGAATTCAATCAGTTGAGGGGAGCGCAAATGAACAAAGTTAGGATTACTCTATGAAGTTTTGCTGTTAGGTTACAAATCTTTGTTTTTATACATCAACCTTGCCCGTTTTTTGTCATTTTCCATTCCAATGAAAACCAAAAAAGATCCCATTATTTAATGTACTTTTTTGGAAATATGTTTGAAAATTCTTTCTCGATGTTAATTTAAATTTATTAATATGTTAGTTTTATGGGATTTATGAATAGTTTAATATTTAATGTAAAAAGCCATTTTCGATGTTTTAGACATTTTATCGGTTTTTTCCTTTTTGATATCTTTGGCATTTTTGATATTTTATAGCTTTTGATATGTTTGATGATTTTGTTTGTTTAACATTTTAAATAGTTTTGATTAATTCCATCTGTTAAGCGATGGGTGGCATCTAGTAACGGTTTATTTAAGTGTTATAATATTGAAATAACAATAGAACGTTGGATTATGGGTGTATTACTATATGCATTGTTATAACCGTCCATCTTGATTAATCTCCGATATTTCAGTGGCATTTGAGACAACTATTTACTGAACAAAAGTATTTCCCAAACAACCCATACAATTAGCTCAAGGATGGCATGCTTGACCTAACAGGTAAAATTTTGTCTTTTTTTGACAAATTTGCCTTTTTGTAATTTCAGGTTAAGTTAATATGATTTTTATATTTTGAGATTTTTGTATCTTATATATTCTTCTGCTAAAATTATTCCACCCTAAAAATTTATATATATTTTTATATATTGCGTACGACGGGTTCCAAAATATTAAAAAACGGTAATAAACGTCTTTAATGTGTTTGTATCGAGTACTCACAAATTAAACTTTCGTAAACTGTTTAATCACGCCTTTCTTTTAAAAAAAGGATACGATCTATCATCTCCCTTTACTGCACTACTTTCAGTTTTTGATTAATACTAATTTTTCTCACCTATATCTGATTGAATTACGCCTATTGATTAAATTGAGGACAATAGTTGAATTGCACGGAATGACGAATCAGGACTGCCTACAATTAAATAAAGAACTCAATTTATCAAATCTCATCTTTGTGTTACTTTATGTTTCCCATGAATACTGAATTCTCCAACTAATTCTATCCGATAACTAAAGTTACCACAAACTAAACTCGTTAGTAATATTCCTTCTTAAATCCTCTTCTTCTCAAAACTGGGAAAACGAGTGTGCATACCAATTTTCCCGCCTGTAAAACTTTCTATTTCCGATATACCAAAACTGCTAGTAAAAACTTTAGTAACTCCCATTTCCCACCATCCAATAGTGGCTTTATCAGAGTAAAATATTCACTGTTATACAACAAAAGCGTTTCTTCTAACTTATGGAATTTTTTCTACCTAAATATTATTTTTAATTTCTGAAGTATTTTACACCACTCCTTTCCAATTACAAGAATAAATATATTATGGATTAAGCGTTTGTCCTTAGAATGAAATTCTAACTATTTATTTACTCGTTGGATGTTACGTAAAAAGTGTGATAATAATTGATAATTAATCATGGCAATGTGATTGACATAAGAGTTAATATACCCCAAGAACACATAAAAAGATAAAAAATGTTTATGAATACAATCATTTGAAATTCTAATTCGGTTCGTGTTTAACAGTAAACAAGTATATATGTACACATTATAGAGTTTCATATTTCCGACTGAATGAGTAATTTCCTTGATTTGATATGTATACGTAACATTAAATAAACAGATAGTGTTATTCCGTGATCTAGAGAAAACTATTTATAAAACTTTTGAAGGTGACTGAAGGTTCTCATTTCTGTATAATTATTACAGGGTGGACAACAAAACCTAAAATTTTGGACGTCAACAGTTTAGAAGAAAATGTTTGAAATATGTATTTTTTATGCTAGCAATCTAATTGCATACCCTGCAGATATTAAGTAGATCATACAAAATCTGTCATTCTTGACTAATTCATTTGGAGGTTCCCCTTTATGTTGGAAGGGGAGGAAATGTCAACTCCTATAGCCCGGAAAAAAGTAAATTTTATATGCCTTATCCTCAGAACAACTATTTGTATTATAATACCACATGTAATAATATTCATCCAAAACTGTAGAAGAGCCACAGCCCTCCATTTAGTTAAATTTATTACGACATAGCACCCCTCTGGAGCAAGAGGTCCAGTCGCCTCTCTATGATTTCAATAGGAAGTGACAACGTTCGATTTTATTACAGAACAATGATATCATGAGAAGGTTTTCGCGGCCAGAGTCATAGCTGATTCTGCTTTTTCTGGATTTGGACCGCGTCATTTTTTCGAATTAATTTATTTATATACCTAAACCGGGATATAAACAAAGTTTTACGACGTTTCGCCCACACTTATGAGGGGCTTTTTCAAGGATGAGACAAAAAACAAAACAAATGTTACTTACCTTGCGGCGACTCCATTAATTTCATCTTTTTCTCACGAACACTAAAACTTCATTTTTTTATTCAACTTGTCACAATGAGGTACGAAGAAATAATAATTGGCCCCCCAAAAATTTTAGGTAAAAAAAGGGTAGGAGGCACTTAATGGGATTATTTTATGATTGTGATGAAATTTTCTATACGTTCCTAGAATTTTATTAGTGGATAATGTAAGTGATCTACTTTGTGGAAATGTTGATGCAAGATTGCTGATATATATATATATATATATATATATATATATATATATATATATATATATATATATATATATATATATATCGGTTTTCAAAGAGCCCTAAAGTCAAAACCGAGACGAACAGACGGGGAGCATGAGCCACCAATAACCAAGGCTTATTTACCGTATGTCAAGGGTACCACGGACAGTATTGCGAGAATTCTACGGAGACACAATATCGATACTATTTTCAATACGGACAGAAAAATAAGCACGGTGTTGAGGACTCCGAAGACGAGGATCCCTTTAGATCAACAGGGAGTGTACGAGATTCCATTTACAGACTGTCATAAAACCTATGTGGGGCAAACTAACAGAAGAATTCAAGCTAGACGTGATGAACACCAGAATGCTATAAGAAAGCAGGAAAAAACAACATGCATTGCGGAACACGCCACCACGACGTCACACCGAATAGACTTTGAGAACACCAGAGTACTGGCAAATATAGAACACCCGAAATCAAGACTCGTAAGAGAGGCAATTGAAATAGCGAAGAGGCCTCACAGTCTAAACGCACGCAATGAAATCCAGAACTTATCGAATTGTTGGAAAATTCTATTAAACACCGTACCGGCCCGGACCCGTCCTATAACAACTCAACCGGACATAACTAATCACCAAGCGGGAGGCGTGGCCACTGAGCGCCAAGGGCCAATTACACGCAGCCGTTCACGGTGCCAACCAATAGACGCCGAGCCGCGACTATATAACACCGTGCGCGCTCCTGAAAATATCAGTATTCGAGTAACTAGAAGCGAAAGCAGAGCGCTACGAGAATTATGCGAACCGACCTGAAGAGGGCAGATGTGACTCTGCCGAAACGTCGTCATTTTACCATCGATCCCGGCAGGGATCAATTATCAACTACGCGGATGAATTCCCGGAAACCATCTAATACATTTAGTGTCCGCGAAAAGTTAAAAACAAATATAGTGAATCTCTACGGGGAGAATACTTTTCATTTGTGTAAAACATTTGAGAAATTACGCTCGAAAAGAACCAAACTTTTGTGCGATCTGCATTGTTTACAACGATGCCGCGATGAAGGAGTTATTCCGAAAAACATGACGGTAAATTTCTGGAAGAACAACAGAAAAACACAGAATATTTTATGAAAAGCTAGTTGTGCCCTACTTAGGAAAGCCATACGTGATGTCAGAAGAGATTTGGATGTTCTTAACACTAAACTCTTAGATATCCACCTACAGGTAAGCAATACATTCCGCCCGATAATATGGAATAAATTCGATGAAATTAGCGAATTTAGGGCCGAAACGAATGCAGAGTTGACAACAATGCAACAACAGACAAAATTTAACAAATTGAAGCTCCAACAGAAGCCCAAAAACGATTTTTTCTCGGAAAATAACGGTCACAGTCTAACCTCAAGGCAATTGGAAACGAATAGAACCGTTTATAACTTATCTTCGGTCCAATTGAACTCTACCTCGATTGGCGTGTTGGCTAAGGGATTCAATTACGCTATTGCTCCCTCTCACATACCAACAGAGAGCATAATATGTGGCGTGGAAACAGCAGTTTCAAAATTAGATGCGAACACCGCTGAAATAATTAGACAAGATGTGTCACATGTTCTAAGAAAGTCTAAACCACCCAAAAGGAACCTATCTATAGAAGAAAATGAGGCCTTGAAACAACTTCGCCTCAACAAGGACATTGTCATTCTACCTGCTGATAAAGGAAATGCGACTGTAATTTTAGATACAGCGGATTATTCAAACAAAATTCAAACATTCCTACAAGATCCAGCCTATAAACAAATTACTACTGACTCAACAACTTATCTGGAGAAAACAACCAGGGCCAAAATCCAAGCAAGTAGGATCCACAAAAATCTTCAACTGCAACTCATTCCGCGTGAAAAGTCATCGAGATGTCCGAAATTCTATTTGTTGCCAAAAGTTCATAAAGAAGGTGCACCTTTGAGGCCAATAGTAAGTTCAATTGGATCCCCAACACAACAGCTAGCCAAATACCTAGTCCAACAACTTCACCGTTTGCAGAGGGGGCAGACTCATATGTCAAAAATTCGACACATTTCATCGAAATACTTGGAAAACGGTTTTACAACCTGTGTGTCTTCTTGTCAGTTTTGACGTAGTGTCCCTTTTCACCAACATCCCTATCGACGAAGCCTTGGATGTCATAATGAAAAAATACAAACCACCTCAACACCTTGTAGACATAACAAGGCACTGCCTGATGAATACCTATTTTGTTTACGAGAACCAACGATACAAACAAGTGGAAGGAGCTCCAATCTGATCGCCACTCTCACCAGTTATAGCGAACCTTTTTATGGAGAACTTTGAGGAGTTGGCACTAAGAACAACAACTCTTAAACCCAGTTTGTGGTTGCGATATGTGGATGATACTTTTGTAATTTGGCCTCATGGGAGGGAACACCTCAACACATATTTAGACCACCTTAATGGCATCCATCACAAAATAAAATTCACCATGGAGGTTGAAGCCAATAACCAACTGCCATTCCTTGATGTTCTCATAAATAGGAAGGAAGATGGAACCCTTGGCCATACAGTATATAGGAAAGCAACTCACACCAACAGATACCTTCATGCTAATTCTCATAACCACCCAGCCCAACTACAAGCCGTCGTCAAAACTTTAGTAACCAGAACACAAAGACTAGCTGACCAGGACAACATCAAACAGGAAATGGACAGTTTAAAAACAGCTCTGAGACAAAACGGATTTACAGACCGAAATATTCAAAGAGCCCTAAAGTCAAAACCGAGACGAACAGACGAGGAGCATGAGACACCAATACCCAAGGCTTATTTACCGTATGTCAAGGGTACCACGGACAGTATTGCAAGAATTCTACGGAGACACAATATCGATACTGTTTTCAATACAGACAGAAAAATAAGCACGGTGTTGAGGACTCCGAAGACGAGGATCCCTTTAGATCAACAGGGAGTGTACGTGATTCCACGTGCAGACTGTCATAAAACCTATGTGGGACAAACTAACAGAAGAATTCAAGCTAGATGTGATGAACACCAGAATGCTATAAGAAAGCAGGAAAAAACAACATCCATTGCTTAACACGCCACCACGACGTCACACCGAATAGACTTTGAGAACACCAGAGTACTGGTAAATATAGAACACCCGAAGTCAAGACTCGTAAGAGAGGCAATTGAAATAGCGAAGAGGCCTCACAGTCTAAACGCACGCAATGAAATCCAGAACCTATCGAATTGTTTGAAAACTCTAATAAACACCGTACCGACATATATATATATATATATATATATATATTATATCTTGTAAATCACTTTTGAGTTTTTAAAAAAAAATTATTTATTGAAATATAAAAATTAAACTTTGAATAAAACATTAAATTAAAATTAACTAACTAAATGGTACAAGTATACTAACGATAAATGACGACCGTGGGACCGCGTCGCTCTGATTTATAACATTAAGAAAGCTGACTAATCAAAAGAACGGTCAAGTCGATGCGTTCCCACGTTTACATTATGAAGCAGGAAACTGGTCAGCGAAATATGATACTTCGTATCATACACGTGCATGATATTTACGCCTAACAGCTCCCCTTTACCAAGAAAAGTTGATGCTGTAACATCAAATTTTGGAATTTACTGGATGCTAGCTAAATAAGCAAAAACAATACAAATATGGAAATGAAATAAAGTTAAAGTGAACATAATGATTAAGTTTAAATAGGTTACATAAAATATGAAAAATATACAAAACATAAAAGTCAAATAAGAATAGAAATGTATCAAAAAGGTTCTCAATTCTATAAGTCTGGATGTTCAGGGTCCTCTTCGATTTGGGGCCTCAGTTTTGGTATCAGCCTGGAGAACGGTTTTGTCAGGGTACTCAGACTCTCTGGATTGCAGCTGTCGTTTTTCGGAGGTCTCTTAACGTGCCTTATGATTTTCAATGAGCTGTATACAACAACAATTGTTACAATGATAATTATTGTAGCATACGTGAACCAGGAAATGTTTTTATTAACAAAGGGTTGGTTGATGAGATCGTCGAGATCCCTTGAATACTGGTCCAGCTTGTGGTTGGCTATAGACAGTTCTTCCATGTTTAAGTCGTCCAGCTTCAGGGGCTTAAGGTCCGGAATTGCAAGTTTCTCAGGATGAGAATTGCAGCAATTGAATGGAATTAAAACTGGATGAGAATTGTCCGAAATGTTCATGAATTTTTGTGGTTCGGCCTGGATTTTCGTAATACCAACAAAAGCACTACATTCCGTTTGTAACCGAATGATAGAATTGTTCGTTCGCACTAAAGTTTTAGCGTCAATTCCTGGACAATTAATAGTCACATGTATGGGTTCCGATATGATTACAATCCACGCATTTGTTTCAAGTTTTTGAACATTGTACCCTTCACTGAAAACGATGGCACTTTTACAAGTTTCGGGGACACTACGAATGTTTTTCAGGAGCTGCGCCTCACAGGGTGCATTTGAGTCTATGGGATACGCGTATAAATCGGAGCACAGTTTTCGGAGTGGAGTCAGCTGTTTGCACGCACTCAAGTCCTTGATTGGTATGTACATAAGAGAATCATCATTTCGCGCTACGTATTTTTGAGTAAAAGAAAGGATGTGATGAAAACCAGTTCTATCATCTAAAATCGGAATAGGGTATAGATGGTAAGCTGTATAAAGCTGTTGCTCTACTAGAGGGATTTTTAAGATGAATACTAGATCTGAGTGAGTTTGAAAAGCTTGTAGTTCAATTACTTCTAAATACTGTGCAACACGAAAATCTGACTGGTAACGGTAAATTATTTTTAACAAGGTTTTGAGAAATCTCCTGTAATGCGGCAATCAAATGATCCGGTGTAATAATAGATGAGCGAATAATTTTCAAACGTGCAAAAGTTATTGAATTTAAAATATCGTTAAGGTTATCTTCAAGAAACAAATAACTAGCCATTAGTTTTTCACAAATTTCAAGAAATGATTGTTTGGCTTGAAAAGTGGCTATCCGGTCATTTAGTTCATGTATCGTGAGGTTGATTTCGTTAATGTCTTCGTTAAAGATTTTCTCGTCTATTTGAAGTTTCTGAATTGTTTCATTAAAGTTTTTAATAATAGTGGTTGTAACGCTCATTTGATTCTTTAAAAGATTTTCGACTTGTAGTTGTCCTTGGTTAAGTCTGTTTATGCTGCTAGTATACAATTCGCCATCGGATGCGTCTAGGTTACCGGTTATTGCTTTAAAGATGGTTCCAGCACCGTCTATTAATCCGCGTTTTGGTCTTTTAGTGACTAGAAATACTTCTGAAAATTTTGTTTTGATGGAGTCGGAGATTTGTGTTAAAAGGCTAATGTGTGTTTGGACGTCCACACGAAAGGCACCTGTATCGTGAAATTTGAAGCCAGGTATAGGATCGAGGGTTCGTTCTAAAGTATTGAGGATTCTGTTATTATTTTCAAATAGTTGATTAAGGGTTGTCAAGTTCCGGTGAACTAATAGAGTCCATTTATAGTTTGATACAATTATTCGACTTTCGTCATGGTAGTAGATACCGAGAGTGTTGTTAATCGGTTTGACGTCGTACTGTGAAACTGCTGATCCGAGCAGCAGAAGAAACCTGAAAAGAAAGTTAGTTTTCAGAATATGGTTTCATTCTGTCAAAGTTCACTTTCGTTCGTTGGTTAGTTCTTAGGTTTAGAAGTGTAGCAGAGTTATTGTGAATCTCAATAATTTGGAATGGGCCATTAAATTTGTTCTGGAGTTTGTCTTTTATTTGTGACTCTTTTACGTATACCTTGTCACCGATTTTGTAATCAGGTGGGTTTTTCGAAACGTGTTGGTCAAATCTTTCTTTCGCTTTTTGTTTCTGTAAGTTAGTCTTTTCACGTGCAATTTTGTAATAGTAAGAAATTCGGTTATTTAGGTCTCGTACATATTTACTAATTAGTTCTTTTTGATTATAAAGAGTCTCTGGGGGTCTGCTGGAGGTATGTCCGAAAACGAGTTCGAACGGGGTGAAGCCATGGGTCTTATTGGTTGAATTGTTATAGGCAATAATAGCATACGGAAGTACGTTTAAGGGGTGTTCGTCGGGATTTTCAGCTTTATGAATGCGAATCATTTCTAGTAGAGTAGAATGAAATCGTTCCACGGAGCCGTTTGTTTGCGGGTGTCCCACGCTAGAGTAGGTAAGTTTGATGTCATAAAGTTTGCATAGATCTTTTAGTATGGCATTGTCAAATTCTCTGCCATAGTCGCAGTGGATACGTAATGGTATACCGAAATGTTGAAAGTACAACATAATACTACTAACGACAGATTTGGCGGATTTATCTGCCAAAGCATAGGCTTGTGAGAATTTAGTCAGTTCGTCTCTTATCGTCAAAATGTGATTTCTATTAGGAATTTCTAAGATGTCGATGTTAATTCTTTCAAAGGGTGTTTTAGGTGTCTCAGTTATGACGAGGGGATTATCTAAGTTTTTTCGACAAGCTTTGGTTTGTTGACAGATTACGCAGTTCTTTATGAAGTTCTCAATGTCTTTAGTAAATCCCGGCCAGTTGAACCTCTCTTTGACACGGCGTATGGTTTCGTTGATGCCGCGATGCAAGTTGTTTTTTCCGTTATGATATTGCTCGAGTATTAGTGGAATTTCGTCTTTGTTAGGAGTTTTTGTGAAGTTTTGGCAAATCTTCCACTTACTGTCTTTTTCAGAGAAAATAAACGATAGCATTTCCAGAGTTGGAAGATCAAGGTTGTTTTCTACACAATATGTTTTCGATGGGGAGAGAACGTCTTGATTTTTGAAAATAGATGCGAAAAGGACTTCATTTACGATTTCGGGATCGTTTGGAAGCGGGACTATGAAGTATTGTCTCCTGCTAACAGTTGCTAGCGAATACGTTGATTTTAAATGTTTCAAAATCAGCGACTTCTTCGAAAATATCTTCGAATATGTCGTGATGGAATTCCTGAAGGTTGGATGATTGGGGAAAGATTAGGATATTTTTATTTGCCTTGTCTAGGAGTTGGCAATTAGAAAATTCGATCTTACTATAGTCAATTAAGGAAACAGTTTTGTAACGTTCAACAAAAGTTTTGAATTCTTGGGATATCGTTTCGGTAGTTATTTCGTTTTGTTCAGGTTCGGAGGTATTGTCATCGTCTTCGTCATTTAGGGGTAAGATTTTGTGGGGTGTTAGTTTAGTTTTAGCCTGGAATAGTACGCACTCATCAAGGTGGTTGATTTTAATGCGTGATAAGGCGTCGGCGTTTTTGTTAATTTTACCCGGTTTGTAAATGATCTCGTAGTCATATTCTTCGAGTTTAAGTCTCCATCGGGCTAATCGACTTCCGGGGTCTTTTATCGAGAACAGCCACGTCAACGGACGGTGATCGGTACAAAGTTGGAACTTTCGGCCATAGATTATCGGTCTCCAGTGTTTCACTGCCCAAACAATAGCCAACAGTCCTCTCTCAATAGTCGAATACCTTGTCTCGGCTTGACAAAGTGTCCTGGAAGCATATCCAATGGGTAAATCTTTACCTATTGGCCCTTGGGATAGTACAGCGCCGATTGCAAAAGCACTGGCGTCAGTGGTTAGTATGAATGGTTCCTCGAAGTTCGGATAGATCAGTATTGGTGTCGAAGTTAAAGCACGTTTGAGTTCGTTAAAGGACATGACGCATTCAGCGTTGAAATTAAACGGTTCATCCTTTTGTAAAAGTTTAGTTAGGGGTTTCGATATTCTCGCGAAGTTTGGAATAAACCTCCGATAATAACCAGCAAGTCCCAAAAATGACTTAATATCTTTGGGGTTCTGCGGTTGAGGAAAGTTTAAGATACAGTCGACTTTCGACGGGTTGGGTTTTACACCGTCTTTAGTTATTAAGTGTCCCAAATAAGCGACCTCCTTGCGGAGAAACTCGCATTTGTCAGGCTGTATTTTGAGGTTTGCCTTCCTAAGTCTTTTAAAAACGTCAGTTAGTCTTGCTAGGTGTTCGTGAATGGTGGGCGCATAAACGATTATATCGTCCATGTACACCAAACATCTTTCGTTCTGGATTCCTATCAGAATATTGTCCATCACCCTTTGGAATGTTGAAGGGGCATTTTTCAACCCGAAAGGCATGCGAACAAATTCAAAATGACCGTTCTCTACAGTGAAAGCGGTTTTTTGAATGTCCTTGGACTCAATTTCAATCTGGTGGAAACCAGAAGCTAGATCTAGGGTGGTAAAATACTGGCACTTGCCAAGTTGGTCTAACAGATCGGATATGTTGGGTAACGGATATTTGTCATTTATTGTCAGTTCGTTTAGTTTTCTATAGTCCACGACTACGCGCCATTTCTGTTTCCCGGAGGCGTCGAGTTTTTTCGGGACAACCCATACAGGGGAAGACCAGGGAGAATTTGACGGACGAATGATGCCCTGTTCTAACATTTTCGAAACTTGGTTACGTACTTCCTCTTTGTGAATTTGGGGATAGCGATACGATTTAGTGTATATGGGTTTGGCGTTGTTTGTGTCGATGGAATGTTTAATTTCATTCGTGAAACTAAGATGGTCACCTTCTAAGTAGAAAATGTCGGAAAAGTCAAGACAAAGTTGTTGTATTAGTTCGGCCTCTTCCTCGTTAAGGTGTTCGAGTCGGAGTTGATTGTTAATCTCCGTTTGTCTGTCGAAGTTAGGATTAGTTGCAAACGAAATTTCTTCACAGTGATTTACAGAGTAATTTTGAATGGGTTCTAATTTGATAGTGTCGAAATTTACAGTTTTTGGGCAGGCGTTAGCGTTTAAGATGGATGTCAAAAATTCGCCTTTGTCGTTGACTTGGACTAAAGCATTCGGAAGTCTCACATTTTCTAGGACGGTAGTGGTTAGTATAGCTTCTGTGTTACGTAAGTCACATTTGAGTTTGCAAATCCTTTCTGTTCGCGGCTCAATAGTAATCGTGTTTGAAATTGTTGGGTTAATTGTTGGAGATTGCTTGTTTGAAGATATTGTTTCGTCTGTTACTTTCATAAGCGGAATAGTTTTGAAGTTGGTTATAAGAAGTTTTTTGTTAAAGTCAATCACACAATTATAATGTTCTAAAAAGTCAGAACCTAGTAGACCATCGAATTCGATGTCTAAGTTACAGATGTAAACTTTGTGTGGATCGTTAAGATTAAATGGGACTAAGGTCGATTCGTTAATCAGGATTTTTTGATTAGTGATACCTTGTATCACAACGTTTTCTGGGTATCGGTGTCGAAATTGTTTACAAGTGTTTGGTTTAAAAATTGATAAACCGGCACCTGTGTCTATTAACAGTTTCTATATATTAGTGGCGTCGTTGATGTAGAAAAGGTTCTTAGAATTTACCGAAAGTGAGGGGCTTATAGGAAAGCTTGTTCCGGAAAATTCAGGTTGGGGTTGAAGTCGTCGAGTAAACTCATTGTTTCGAACTGGGTTTGAAGATTGCAGATCTGTGTATCGGGTGGTTTGTCCACTGTAAGTACCTCTTGAAAATTTTGTCGTCGGTCTTCGGGTAATTCAGAAGGGAATTCTGGGTAATTGCTTTCAAAAGTTTCAGTATAGTCATTTTGAGAGTATTCGAAATCTGTATTTTGGGGGTCTGAATAAGAACAATCGTCTTGGTAGTATGAATTTGTATAAGGGTCATCGTTTGTTAAATTGTTTAAAGGGTTGTAGAACTCATCTTGGTTGAAGTGGTGGGTTCTTTGTTGTTGGTTTCTGTAAAAATTGGGATTTGGTCGAGATTGATTAGGACTTTGATATTGTCCACTGGCAGAAGGTCGGTTTTGTTGTGCGGGATACCTATTGGGATCAGTATTGGGCCTAGTTTGATTAGCCGATTGATAAGGAGAATTCGGTCTAAATTGTTGCGGGTTGTTATTGTTGAAGTTTTGGTGTGGTTGTTGGTTTTGTTGTTGTTGTCGTTGTCGTGTTAGACATTCGTTATACAAATGCCCGGTGCGTTTGCAAAACGAACACTGTTTTACAAAAGTTTGAGGAGGTGGTCGTCTTTGTGGTTGATGTTGTTGAGGGTTCCGTACATTTGAGAATTTTTGATTTTCCAAGTGACAAAGTTGGAGTTCTCTTTTTATTCGGGAAACCGCGGTAATTATATCGGGAGGGTTACTAGCGCGAATAATTTGGCCTATTTTTGGTTCAAGTCCGATCAAAAGACTATTTAGAGCCATGGAATCTATAAGACAAATTTGCGCGTCTTTTTCTTTGGTTGTTAGATTCTGTTTGTTAACAGCCGCGTGCATTTTTGCCTCGTGGCTTTGTAGTCTCGCTGAGAAAGTTAGTGGGGATTCAGTTGGTAGTTGTCGCATTCTTTGTAAATCCTGAATTAAAGCGGACAAGTCGCGTGAGTCACCGAAATGGTTTTCTAACAGTGTTTTTATTTCATCCCAAGTCGACGCATTTCTTGAATTAACAAGCTCGGCTGCACGGCCTCTTAGCTTGTTTTTAATGTGCAAAACTAAAAGAGTTATTTGATTTGCGACAGCCATATTTTGTGCTGTCGAACAGGAGCTGATGAAAGTATTTAAGAAAATTGGATTGCCGTCGTATTCAGGGATGATAGCGAAAATTTCCGCAAGTTTGTAAGGTTCTACCGTACCTTGGCGTGTTTCAACCATATTTAGAAATATTATGAAATAGTTTATAAAAACAAATATATCAAGGTAAATATTAAAAGGAAAAAATCAATGTAGGGGTATTTTTGTAGATAAATTTGTTACAGCAATTAATAAACAGGTCAATATAAATGTAAAAACATGAAGGTAAAGGTAAATGCAATAAAGTAAATAATTGCAGTATTAGAAACAATTAAAATAATATCGAACACAAAAGCACAGAAGGCCTCTATGTGTTTAAGTATATGTTTCAAGAATTGTTTTTAAAATAATAGAGATGAATGTAGGTGAATATTAAATGATAGAACTGTATGTTCAAGATACATAAAACTCGTATCGAATAAATCAATAAAATAATAAAAATCAATAACGTGATGATTGTAATAGTACATACGTTAATACTCCTGGCATGAGACTGTTCTGGAGAAGCTGAGGACTGGTTAGCTGTAAGGTTGCGTGTTCCGGGTTCTCGCTGCCACAATTGTTGTCTCGGTCTGGAAGTTCTTGTCCACAAGGATTTGGAAATCGACACAACTAGTGAGTGTACACGTGTTCTAGCTGTGTTGGACAATCCTACTGACTGCGCCAATTTTATATCTTGTAAATCACTTTTGAGTTTTTAAAAAAAATTATTTATTGAAATATAAAAATTAAAACTTTGAATAAAACATTAAATTAAAATTAACTAACTAAATGGTACAAGTATACTAACGATAAATGACGACCGTGGGACCGCGTCGCTCTGATTTATAATATTAAGAAAGCTGACTAATCAAAAGAACGGTCAAGTCGATGCGTTCCCACGTTTACAATATGAAGCAGGAAACTGGTTAGCGAAATATGATACTTCGTATCATACACGTGCATGATATTTACCCCTAACATATATATATTAAACGTTTTAGGTGGTTTCCGGGAATTCATCCGCGTAGTTGATAACTGATCCCTGCCGGGATCGATGGTAAAATGACGACGTTTCGGCAGAGTCACATCTGCCCTCTTCAGGTCGGTTCGCATAATTCTCGTAGCCTTCTGCTTTCGCTTCTAGTTACTCGAATAGTATGCGAACCGACCTGAAGAGGGCAGATGTGACTTTGCCGAAACGTCGTCATTTTACCATCGATCCCGGCAGGGATTAGTTATCAACTACGCGGATGAATTTCCGGAAACCACCTAAAACATATATATGTATATATATATATATATATATATATATATATATATATACATTGTGACCCATTTATACTGGTGCCACTCCTCTAAATTCTTCAATGCAAATTCTTCAATGCGGCACCTGAATGTCTATTTTGTGTAGAAACTTAGATGTTTAAGTTATAGGAACAAGGCCTAACTAGATGAATTTTTCTAACTAAAGATTTTCGGAAGGACGCTAGGGATTTTTTTGTTCAAATTTGACTAAACCATTGTATTCTCAGCCACTGAAAATGAGTTATTGCCAAATTTTGTGTATTAATAACAGTGTAGTTAACAATTGTGTGTAGAATAATTAATGTCAATTTTATGGCTGTTTCTAATGATAGTAAAAAAGTGGCACATAGTTTATTTAATTCGTTTTATAAGTGTTCGGTAGGATATTCTCTTGTGGGAAGCGCAAATGATGAAGGTTCCCTGAGAAAAAACAATATATTATATACAAGACCGAAGCCAGGAAATTTTTTCGTTGGGGGGGTTTTCGGGGGGGGGGGTAATTTTTTTGATTGGTGATGGGGTGATGGGCTGATTAGGACTGTAAAATGTACATTTTTGTTCATGTATTTCAAGAATATATGAAATTATATAAATATAAAATTTATTCTATGGACAATATATATATATATATATATATATATATATATATATATATAAGCATAATTACAAAGAATCAGATAAATTCGAATAGCTTGTTACATCTAGAACATTTAAGAAATAAAACTGCAGAACACATATATCTTAGTTTAAATATAAATTTAAACAGTTCTGCATCTAAAAGTCCCCTTCATAAATTAGTGTTGTCCACTTTATTTATTAAGATTATCAGTTTATTTAATTCAAGGAAACATGATGTCTCAATCACGTTTACAGTTATAAACTAACTATACTTGAACCGAATCAGAATTTAAAATTAATGTATTCGTTTTTTACCTTTCTATGATTATGTGTGTTGTACGAACCAATGTGTCAATCACTTTGCCTTAGTAATGAACGACATTCTAACATGTATTTTAAATGTGAGTAAATTTAGTTTTTTTTCCTAAAGGGTTTCTCATCATTAAGTTCCAAACATATCACACAGTATATCGTATCGTGACGTAAGTGATCCTAGGCTGCATCACTTAAATTAACTGTGAAATTGGTAATGGTCAGTGAAACAGAAATGACATCAATATTGGGGCAGTACTTGCAGGATAACACAAATTGCTCTTAATCAGAGAGGTTGTGTCAAAATTTTAAGCTGCTAGAAACAGAATGTTGAATGTCCTAATGTCAACTTGTATTTTTTGCTCCAAAATATTGTTGAAAGAATTGAATCAATTTTATAATAAACATGTTATTAAAACCAGTTTTTATTTAGTTTAAAAAATTAACAGTTCAAAATACATTTGATCTGACAAGCCCATTTTTTATGTATTTTTATATAAAGTAATGTTCAGCCTCTAAATGGTAGGGGAGCTAGAAAAATAGAATACTCTGTAATATATTGTCAACATTTTTAGGAAGCAATTGCTCCTCCATTGCCCCTTACCGCCCGAAAGACGCCTTTTTAAAGGTTCCTTCTTATTTTGTAGCTGATTTACACAAATGTTTTTTTATTAAATTTTGAAATTTTATGTAGACCATATCTATAACAGTGTCGTCAAATTTTCAAAAATCAAGCATATGGACGTTTTTTTACTAAATTACAGAAGCGAAAAAAGACATCAATAAATTCTTAAAACTATCGTTTTTATACTCATTTAAAATCACACGGTAAGTAAGTGTGTAATTTTTAAAAATAGAGGCTCATTCTTCTTTCAAAGTAACATGTTTGCTTGTACTTTTTAAATTAAAATATAATTTTTATATTGATTTAGTCTACATTTAACATTCCGGCCAATTAGACTCACGTACAGCTTGACAATTAGCACATTTTTTTCTATAAACTATTCACTTTAGAAACATTAGCGAATGTAAAATTATTATTCTTTACACCTATATCGTTCTAGACCATCCGATTTAATATTTTGCTAACTTTGTGCCCGTTGCTTAGTGCTATCTGTTTAATATATAAAGCATAGTTCTTTATTACAACCAACCTTATTTAATAAAAAGGTACTAACTTAAGTATCAAATATCAAACTATGAAACGGGTGAAGTTTAATTTGCTAGATTATTTCGAACTCTGGTTAAAAATGCAATTAGTGGTGGAAGTTTTCCCAAAGATATCATATTCTAATCTATTATTGATCTCGCTGGCGTCTAAGTCTGGCTGACCAATCCCGACTTCGCACTGTCTAGACAAGTAAGCGTTTTTGCCGTATTTATCTTCAACATTATTTTTTTATTTGGTAAGTTCCACATCCCGTACATTTTTTAATTTTTTTTGTGAAATTCCTTTTAATATCATCATCCCTAGGCAAAATTTATATGACTTAAACTCCTGCTAAAAATACATGAATTTGGGCTTTAATTTGAAGATCTAGACATTTCGTAGCATTTATTCTTAGTTTATATACCTTTTTATAATTCCAACATTTTCTAATTTTTTGAGAATACACCTGGCATTAATTAATATTGGCATACTTCCGACCAATGTTTCTATCCATTTAAAAATAAGATTCAATTTACCATTTTCTCTGTAAAAAACTCCCCCATTTAATAATTTAATTTTTAGCCAAATGACGAATCGCATATTACTTACAGAAAGGAATCAACCTCTTAATTCGCATGGCTACTTTTGGTTCCGAAATTAAAAAAAAAACATTTCCCCACCAGTCCCACAGGAGATATTTGAAATTGTGCAAAATGATTAAACTCGTTTTATTTATTTGGAGAAAAGATTGTATACACTAATTCTTATATCATCCTAATAAAATATTATATTTGAGTTAAAACAATATACAACCCACTGCACCCCCATCGAGTAATAACGCACGTTATTAAAATAAAATATTGTCTATATTACTCGCGGATTATGTAGCTTTCTATTAGTGAAAGAATTTTAAAGATCAGTTCACTACTTACAAAGATTACACCCAACAAACAAATTTTACCTGTTTATATATTGCTAAAGATTATGTCCAGTTTATCGAATAAATTTTCATTTAGTATTTTTTTATTTGTACAATTTCAGTTGACCTCATTATTATTAATTTTTTCTCCACAAATAAAAAATTCTAAATTTTGATTATTAATTATTGATTAACTAAATTATTTTGAACTTTTTGTCAAAAATTGATTTTTTTTGTAAAATGTAACTTTTTATGCAATGATATACCACTTTTGGAGACACTATGATCACTTTTGAAAATCCGTCAGACCTATTTTCATCCGTATTTAATTAAATATTTTAATGCGATAAGAATATGTTCAACTTACTTTTCAAGTGCCTCCGGTATTTAATAGGATAAATTTCGTATTTCAAAAACATAATTGTGAGGAATATTAATGGGACCTGTAACGAATACCTCTTTTTTTTAACTTTTGTTCACGCCCATTTTATGTTTTTAGATTTTTTACTGAACTTGATCAAATTAAGTCACCCATTCTTCCATGTTCGATGTCCACTAAAGTCACCTTCACCTTCTGTTATATAAATAGTTTGCCGTGGTTGGCTTATTCACTTTGCAAGTTTATAAATTGATATATATGAATAAATAATGAGGTAGATGTCGTTTGTTCGTTTGAATATCTAAAATTTTTACGCTGTACTTATTTCACTTTAAAGTTAATTGCGGTTTGACACGAATCAAATTTAAATTTTAAATTATCTTATATATTTATTAACTTCTTTATGTACTTTTCTCGCCTTTTGATAATATTGTGCTGGTACCATTTAATGTAAATGTATAATTTATTATCAATTACCGCGTTGCCTTCGCAAATATTTATGATATACGACCACCATTTAAGTTAATATTTGAAATATTGGATTAATAATTTGGTTGTTAATAACGCTTAGCTAACTGTATTATTAAAGAAAATCAAATGCGATTTCAGTAGCTAACTAACTTTCATAACTGTAATGTCTTACCTCTTATGTCATTTGTCAATATCTCTAACAAAGATTTTCGTATTGGTTAGAGTTTAGTGTAAATTATTCTCGCGTCCTCAGCTGATTTTGTTAGAACTATGGTAAAAGGTATGGTAAAAGAATCCTGAAGTGAATAAATTCAGCGCAACAATTGAAATGGATGTCTTTAATTTTTTTACAACTCAAGTATTAATAAAACATTTAAAAATGTATTAAAGGCTTTAGTATAGTACTAAAAAGTCGCAAAAAATTAAAAAACATAACATTATGCAATTAATAGCACATTCACTATTGTTGGGTTCCTACCCACAATTTTTCTCACAACGTTCTATATACCCAAATGTTTTACGAACGCCGTTACAATCGAAACTACTCTGTACACGCTTTTTGTGATAGGTTCCTACACACAAAGTAAAGAATGTAAACAATGAAAAGTATTCTGTACAAATTAATTACCTATTTATGTAGTATATTTTCATGCCTGCAATACACGTTGGCCAAGCTTAGGCCAACGCGAGCGTAGTCAAATTAATACAAGGCAAGTGGTACTGCCTCGAGGTTTGGCAAGTTTGTCGAAAATCAATGCAAATGGCCAATATAAACGAGTTTTGAAGAGATGCCCATACGTTGGGCTTGGTCAGTTAATATTGTGAATTGAAAGAATATGGACGACGCTATTTCAGATGGTGCTATATATTTAACACTAACAATAATATGCGGACAAACATGTGAACACTATTGGCCGAGTGCGCGCGAGCGCCTTTGATTTGTGCCGAAAAACCGACAACATTCCAAAGTGCGGCAAGTTGTCGCGAGTGAACGCAAGTTGTAACAAGCTACGCCAAATGAATTCTATACACGCTGGCGGTTGAGTTACCTCCGCCAACTAGGCGAGCGACACCGAGCGACGGCAAGACAATGAAAATATACTGTCTACATCTTGGTATTGGCGTTCACTCGGCGACGATCGGCCAATGTGTATTGCAGGCTTTAGAGTCGGGGTCAAGCAAATCTAAAATCCTCCATTGTTTACATAAGTCAAGGGTATTCCAATTTGAGGTTAATTTCTAAATTTATAATAAAATACACAAACTATTTGAGTGTGATCAAATCTTTTATTTCAAATGTTTACAATTGTTTCGGTTTAGTAATGGAACAATATTTGGTAAGTGACCATTTGCTGGTTTTCGATAACTTTCTGGCATAACTGCGGTTCAATTACTTGAAAACAGTCAATAATGTTCGCCTTTAGGTCATCAGTTGTTTGTGGATTGTTGGCATATACATTTTCTTTCAAATAGCAATTATTCAATTACCAAATTTCTGTTTCAAAACATTGATTGTTTCTGCTGCTGAATGACATATTGCACCGTCCTGTTGGAACCACATATTCTGCACATTAATATGACCCAGTTCATCACACAAAAAGTTAGTAATCATCGTTCGATATCGACCACCTTTCACATTAACAGCATTTCCATTGTCATTTTCAAAAAAGTATGGACCAATCACTCCACTAGCCCAAAAACTACACCAAACAGTTACTTTTTGTGGATATATCGGTCTTTCCATTATTGCACGTGGATTTGCTTCACCCAAAATTCGACAATTTTGCTTGTTAACAAATCCACCCAATTCAAAATGTGTTTGATCACTGAAGATGTTTTAGATGAAACAATTCACATTTTCAAGTTTCTGTTGTATAGCCCAATTAACGAATTGACGACGTAAACCAAAGTCTGTTGGCTTTATTTTTTGCATTATCTGAATTTTGTAAGCCTTTAAATCAAGATTTTTGTCCAAAATTCTGAATAAAGTGGTTTTTGGTATGTTCAATTGCCGTGCAATATTTTCTTCTGAACGTCCACTACGATGCTTTTTTGATCTTTTACTGAACCAGTTTCCACAAATTTTTTAACAAGTTTGCCAATGGTAACATTTGACGGACAATTTTCTCTTCTATATTCTGTACGAAATTTTCTTCCAACTTCTGCACAACTTTCACCAAATTTAAAATATTGTTTAATAATAAACACGCGTTGCTCAATCATATATCTCTCCATTTTTAATAACCGGAATATTCCTACTTGTCATCTGTCAAATAACCTATGATATTCTAGTACCAAAAATATAAATGGCGGCAAATTTAAAAATTAACCTCAAATTGGAACACCCTTTATTACATCGTCCTTGTTGCTTGGCACCCGTATTAATAAATATACGAGATAGGTTTGTTAATTTTTTGGAATTTTTACTTCTTGTTTGAAGTCGGTTAATATATTCTTTTTAAATGTAATATTTTGAAATTTTACAGAACTAAAAGAAAAAAAATATTTTTTGAAATCTGTTAATTTTTTTAAAATATTTACTTTTCAGGTTTTTAGTTCTATTTTGTAGTTTATATTATTTATTTTTATATGGTATATATATATGTGTATAACCGTAACTTTAATTGTTCGAACAAAATGAACTTGGTACGCGTAGATTGAATAAGCCGAAAAAACGTTTAGTTGATGATAATTACTATTGTTTTATCACTTTACTTTATGATTTTGGTTGCTATACTAAACACCCTTGGTTTACATTTCAAATCGGTTACATAACTTTTTCTGGAAAAAAATTTTTATTCACTTAAACCAAAAAATTCAAATGAGCGGTATTACTGTAACAAAAGAACAAAAAAATATCAAATTGGCCACTAATTACTACCTGTCCATAAGCAATACGATTTTCAAATTGTTTTTTAACTTTGGTTAACACTTGAGGACTGATTGGTTTGATTTTTTCATTATTCTTATCTTTAAATCTTCAATACAAAAAGAAATCTAGCGGAGTTAGGTCGGGAGATCTAGCAAGCCGTTCAATCGGCCCTCTCCTACCAATAAATTTGTTTGGAAAAATGAAATCTAAATAATTAAGGACAGGTTGCGAATAATGTTTTTGTTTTTTAAAAATGTATTTATTTTTAGTGATTTAGATATTTTACTTTTAAGCATCATTCATTATTTTGACAAATCTTTTTCACTGTTAATAGAATAGAGTAACTTGTTTTCTAATTATTTAGGTATATGTATTAAGGATATTTTTGAAGTGTGTTAATTATCAGAGATTTTGCATTTAATAATCTCTCCTCCTCCACGAATAATAAAAAATATTAATTTATAATAAAATATTATTAATTTATATTATAAAATTTATTTATCAGAAAAATTTTGCTTTTTTGTTACTGACTATATGTTACTCCAGTAAAAAGACTTTAATACAGATAAGGGCTAGTTTACAGTTTATCTCAACACCTAACTAAAGTTAGCAGGAACTTGCCAGCAGGAAGATGGTGAATAATCAGTGGTACCAACATAAAATACAAAAACGGTGAAAATCATATTTTTTCAGCTTAGTGAGCATGTATCCGTTCAAGTACAATAACAAGGTTTTATAAAACTTTTATAACCAACCCCAAAAACTAATGAAATCAAAATATCCATATATTCTATACGATTCAGTATTAAGAGACCTATTGTTATAAAAAAGTGTATATCCACCAGTTTTTTTCAGCACGAATAATTTGCACATGATGCCAGAAAGTAGCCCAGAAAATTTGAAACCCCTAAGTTTGCCTCGGGGTGAATTACGAAATTCGAAAACTACCCTTGCGTTCCAGTGTATTAGAATGCAATCTTTATTTGATGTAATTATGACAAAGATATTGCATATTCACCCGGTTTTTTTTTTCAGGTCTGAGTTGTACGTAAATGTCGAAATGTATCCCTGTAAAATTTGACACCCCTATGTTTGTCGGGGGATGAACTACGGAATTTCAAAGTTAACCTTACATTCCGGCATGTTGCGATAAATAATAACTTAACTGCGATAAAAAATCAGGATTGAGTTATATGCAATGTCACATAGTAGCTCAGAAAATTTGGAACACCTATGTTTGTCGCGGAGTAAACTACGGGATTTCAAAACTACCCTTGCATTTCAGCGTATCACAATGCAATAATTCATGGACGTAACTATGACAAAGAAATTGCATATACACCCGGCTTTTATGCAGGTTTGTGTTGAACGTAAATGCCGAAATATATTCCTGAAAATTTGACACCCCTACATTTGTCGCGGGCTGAACTACGGAATTTTAAAGTTAACCTTCTATTCCGCCATGTGCCAATCAATAATGACTTAACTATAAATAAAAAAATGCGTATACACCTGTTTTTTTTGCAGGATTGAGTTATGTAGAATGTCACAAAGTAGCCCAGGAAAAAAAACCCGGGAGTATATGCAATTTGTTTGTCATAATTTTGAAATCCCGTACTTTACCCCGTGATAAACTTATGGGTTTCAAATATTCTCGGCTGCAGTGTAACATTAAATGTAACTCAATCATGTAAAAAACCGGATGTATACGCATTTTTTTATTCATAATTAAGTCATTATTGATCGGCCCTTGCCGGAATGTAAGGTTAACTTTGAAATCCCGTAGTTTACCCCGCGACAAACGTAGGGGTCCCAAATATCCTGGGCTACTTTGTGACATTCTATATAACTCAATCCTGCAAAAAAAACAGGTGTATACGAATTTTTTTAGTCATAGTTATGTCATTATTGATTGGCACCTGCCGGAATGTAAGGTTAACTTTGAAATTCCGTAGTTCATCACGCGACAAACACAGGAGTGTCAAATTTTCAGAAATACATTTCGGAATTTAGGTTCAACACAAACCTGCATAAAAGCCGGGTGTATATGCAATTTCTTTGTCATAGTTAACCGACTTCCAAAAAGGAGGAGGTTATCAATTCGTCGCGTATTTTTTCGCTTTTTTTTGTATGTATGTTACCTGATTTCTTCTCCTGTGGTGCACCGTTTTGAACGAATATGGTCTTGTTTAATAGAGTATATATCCGGATTGGTGAAACTTCAAATTTTGGAAAAGAATTCTATTGGTAAAGTGATAAAATTTGTGAATGAACACATGCGTGCATGGAAATCGACCAATATCCCTAATATTTTAGTCGATTTTTCGATATCTCCTTATGGATGTGTATAGTTTTTTAACGTTTAATCTATTAAGGAAGATCCTTAGGTGATCTCATATACTTTTCTGCGACGTGCAACTTGCAGTTTTGCAGAAAATCGCCGAAAATTCCAAAATTGTTATCAAAAATTTCATCGAAATGACATAACGGACATTTCCTCATAAATATTTTAATTCCAACGTAATAGTGCGGTAATTTTAGGCACTGGAAGTTTTAATTGCGAATTTGAAAATTTTCTATGTACATCTCAAGCATATAGGTAGTAAAGCATAGTATTTCCGGTTCCTTAAATTAATGAGTACCAAGCTCGTTTTGTTTGTATACCAGGCAAATACCTATTTAAATGCAAAATTTTCCATTTTGCGAAGACGGTGCTTTTGGTTTTCACATTCTCCCGGCGTAATAGAAAATCAGTGACAACACATGTCAAACTTTAAACTGCTATTTGGTACGTTTATAGACAGGGTGTTTAGTTACAGCAAACAAAATCACAAAGTAAAGTGATAGAAGGAGTTACATTTATATGAAGATTGAAATATAGGACGAACTAGAATGATAGTGGTCCGTAGGCAGCCGTATATACAGGATGGTTGGAATATAGGGTGGACTGGACGTTTGGTGGTATAAAAATGTTGGAAAAAAGTGAAATTAAAATTATATAGGGTGATTAAAAAACTGTTATATGATGTGGACATAAGCACATCATATACAGGTTGGTTGAAATATAATTTATTTATACAGTGTGATTAAAAAATTATTTCTTTTATAGCCCATAAGAAGTTGCATAAAGTGTGGAGAGGAATTAATGTTACACAGGGCGATAACATAAAATGTTAAAAAGGAAATAATTTATGGGGTAGCCCACAAGAAGTTATATACTATGGTTGAAATATAGGACTCCATAAATATAGGATAGATTCTACTCCGTCCTATAGTTTACAGAAGGCAGCTAACAAATTTTTGCTTGTCCGTGGGCAGTCGTATGTACAGGCTGGTTGGTACATAGGTTGGAGTGGAATTATCTAGTTATATAGGGTTGTCAAAAAAAGTTGAAAAAAGGTTACATGGCGTATTCCATAAGGTATAAATACATTTTGTTCGTAAAGTTTTACCTGTCAATTTAAATGAGAAAGTATCATTGCGTAATGTTGAGGCTTTCGATGTTACCTGGTTCTGTCTATTAAGGTTATACATACATAAAAATAAAGAATGAAAACTACATGAGTTCAAAAAAAAACTAAAAAGTTGAAAATAAAACATTTAAAAAAAAATATAACCGACTTCTACCTATAACTAAAAAGCTAAAAATAATTATAACAAAATACAACTCTAGCAAATAAATAACACATTCAATGTTGTAAGGTACCTACCCAGGAAGGAAAAAATGTAAACATTAAAAGGTGCTCATTCTGTACAAATTAATTACCTACCAATCTAGTATATTTTTGAAGTCGGTGCCAAGCAACAATCAAGTTTGATGAATTAGTAAATAAGTAAGCAATGAAAGATTTTAGATTTGCTTGGCACCGGCTACCTGGGTAGGTAGCTTACAACATTGAATGTGTTATTTATTTGCTAGAGTTGTATTTTGTTATAACTATTCTTAGCTTTTTAGTTATAGGTAGAAGTCGGTTATATATTTTTTAAAAATGTTTTATTACGTCCATGAATTAGTGCATTGTGATACGCTGAAACGCAAGGGTATTTTTGAAATCTCGTAGACCCCGCGACAAACGTAGGGGTTCCAAATTTTCTGAGCTCCTATGTGACATTGCATATAACTCAATCCTGCAAAAAACCTGTTGTATGCGGATTTTTTTTATCGTAGTTAAGTTATTATTGATCGCAACATGCCGGAATGTAAGGTTAACTTTGAAATTCCGTAGTTCATCCCCCGACAAACATAGGGGTGTCAAATTTTACAGAGATACATTTCGACATTTACTTACAACTCAGACCTGCAAAAAACCGGGTGTATATGCAATATCTTTGTCATAATTACATCAAATAATGATTGCATTCTAATACACTGGAACGAAGTTTTCGAATTTCGTAATTCACCCCGAGGCAAACTTAGGGGTTTCAAATTTTCTGGGCTACATTCTGGCATCATGTGCAAATTATTTGTGCTGAAAAAAACTGGTGGATATACACGTTTTTATAACAATAGGTCTCTTAATACTGAATCTTATAGAATATATGGATATTTTGATTTCATTAGTTTTTGGGGTTGGTTATAAAAGTTTTATAAAACCTTGTTATTGTACTTGAACGGATACATGCTCACTAAGCTGAAAAAATATGATTTTCACAGTTTTTGTAGTTTTTTTCCTGCTGTAAGTTCCTGCTAACTTTAGTTAGGTTATCTCAACGACATTTTAAAGAGCTGTTTTAATTTTACTGTGATTCCTGGAATTTGGAATATCAGATTATTGAAATTAATTTATTTTTGAACATGTAATTATTATTTTGGCTGAGACAATTGCGTTTGGAGATATTTAAACGTAATATACTATTTGGAAAATTGACTTTAAACAAATTTGCTGGATTCCCTAATATGAATAAGCATTTATTACAAAGATAGAAAACACTAATGTAATTATCATGGAAATGCTATTCACACTTTTGAAGGTACCAGGGTCTTTTGAAATCCGATAAACACTTAGTTTAAAAATAAAGTAATTTGAAATTCAGATTTTGCTCGTGTTTACCAAACTTGAACTAGTTATCTCTAACGTCGAAATTTCCGAATAACAAATAAACGAACAGCATTTCTTGAATTACGTATTAGTAAACAATATTAGATAAACACGTACAATTGATAAAGCGGCTTAAAAACTGTTAGTAAACACGGGGACTTAAATCTGAATTGGATTGCACAATTTGAATAACTTTATTTGATCAGTCACTACTACTTAAAAATTATCATTATTGCACAGCAGAAACCGAATTTGCCAAAAAACTTCGGCAGGAAAGCGAAATATATTACTAGGCGTGAAAATGTTTTCCTAGAGCAGACGTGATTATCTATTCTGTCGACGTAAGGACAGCCTGTTAAACGGCAATGTGTAAGAAGAGGAAGTTAATAGTCGCGTTAAAAAATGATGAAATATGGTCGAATTCGACTACTGGACTACGACTACTACACTAGAATTGAAATTACGGTATCAGATGAATAAATCCAATATATTTCAAATTAACATTTACATGTTAAATTAGAGAAGGCATAGAAATTAACCTGAAAAATATATATTTTAACTTTCTGTAGTCTTAGAATTGGAGGTTTAATTTACCAGCGTTGTCACGATACTTGAATTTTTAACATTCTGTAAGTTCGATTCATATCTGACCGTTCAAGAAATATGGTCATACCTTGAACTTTTGTTATAACTTCTGCGTGATTTATTCCTAGTTGTTTCGTTATACTGTGAGTATTACTAATACCGATTTTATGTAAAGATTATTAATATGTGTTAAATATTAGAAAGGACTCCCACGTAGTTCACGGTTTTTGAATAAATTTGCTCACCACAAATAAATAATTCCACTATGATACAAAAACAATATATCTGGAAGTTGTTGTTTGGCAAGTTCTAATAAAAAGGAGTCAATGTAATGCTATTTTCACATTAAATTTAACTTTTTGATCCCTCCATTTCCATCCGTTGTGAAATTATATACTATGAAAACTTTAATAATAAGTTAACAAATTCTATAATTAATCACAGGATTTTTCTACCGTGGTTTAAATTTGTTGTCTGTGGCTGTTGTTAATAGAACATTGGAAGTTACATGTTGGGTCTTGTTACAGTAATGGTGCGTATTTTCAATTTGTACATGCCTAATGCCTACAGCTCTTTAGTATTTTGGTCATTTATTAACCGACTTCCAAAAAGCAGGAGGTTATCAATTCGTCACGTATTTTAACCGACTTCCAAAAAGGAGGAGGTTATCAATTCGTCGTGTTTTTTTATATAAGTTACATGATTTCTTCTCCTGTGGTGAACCGTATATATATATATATATATATATATATATATATATATATTGTAATGGATTTAAAACCGACATGAAATAATAATACAAAAGTGTAGTAATCTGAATAAGTAAATGATTGGGGAAATGTAAATATCATTCATATATATCTAATAACACAAAGGAAATTGCAGGAATCAAAGTTAAAGTTAACCTAAAAATATAAACTATGTAAAAAGAATGTTTCAAAAGCAAATTGTTGAGAGGATAAAAGGTGGCATATAAAGCTAGATAATCTATCATGCAGAGTGTAGTAGAATTTGGATACTTACATAAGAAAATCTAGGCAGGAAGACACATTTAGGCCAAACATCAAAGAGGTTAAATTCACTTATGAAAATCACAGTAGAGTTTGTAAAACAAGTTTAGATCACATATTAGGCCATGAGAACACTGAATATAACACATTTGGATCAAAATTAATTTTAAATACATAAATTTGTTAAATATTTAGAGAATTGAAATGTCAGAATTGTAAAAACCGTTAAAAATCGGAATGAATGATGGAACACTAAAGAGATTTACACCGTTAGAAAGAGCTTAGAGCATAGTTTATGAAAATTTAATAGTTCAAAAGATATTAAGTCCTAATTTCAGTAAAATCCAATTTTTTTTAAAGTACCTGTTAAATGACTGGTGACCAGCAGGTGACAAGTATCAAATCAAAATTTTTGAAAACATGATTAAGTAATTTAGATAAAATTTAGAAGGGTAAATGGTGTTGAAATTCAAATTAAAATTTGTTTAGATTTTTGCATATGATTTAGAACAAACATATTTGGAAATTAATAAAATAAATTAAAGCGGAAATGGAAATAGCAGGTGGCAAAATTTATTAAATAAATAGGAAATCTGACATTGAAAGGTCCTCTTTGTTTTCCGATCGTCGACCAGAGCAGTTGAAAATTTCGTTCCTGTAAAATTGCGTTTCCATGACAACCAGATAAATGTTCTGTGATATCATTGGAATAAGTGTTCCATGTCAGTTTTTGACAAGAAATTAAGATTTGAAGTTAGATTTTAAAGTTTTGGAATTATCAATTCGAAATTAGAAAATAATATTCCATAAAAGGAATCATTTGAAATCCTTGGATGGAGAGAAAAAAATCAATTTGTTGGAATAAAAAGTATTGGTGCAGCAGCAAACAGATCAATTGAGTAGCAGAATTTAATTTATAAACCAAAACAAATCAGGAAGCAGTATACTAAAACCAAAATTAAGGAAAAAGGGGAATTCAAGCCAGACAACTGTGAGTTTTTGAAACATTATTTAATAAACAGATTATTGAAATCTAAAATCAATCAGTGATAGAAATAAAGGTTTTTCTTTAAGTTTAGTATAGTGAATATTTGTGTTTAGAGAATTGAAATTTTGTAACAAATTGATAGAAATTTAAGAGTATTTAGGTAACCAGGAAATTTATTTTGTTGTAAAGGCAATATTATATATCAGAATTGTATTGTGGAAAATCATTATTAATAAATTGTGATTTGATTGAGAATTTAAAATTATTTCTGAGTCATTTAAAAATTAAAAAAAAAATTAAAGTGAAAATAATTTCAAAATTTTAAAAGTGTTAGTGTCACTGAGAAGAAAGAGAGAATTAAAAGATAAGTATAGAATTTATTTATTTATATAAGATCTACAATTTTGAACCCAAGCAAAAAAGACCCTGAGGTAAAATCATACATTTAAAAATTCTTTATATTACAATCAATTACAAAATTGTCGACCAAACGTGGGGCTTTTCAATTACAAATTGTCGACCAAACGTGGGGCTTTTCAATTACAAAATGGCGCCCAACTAAAGAGGCTCGAAAATTAGTGGATCTTATATATAAAAAAAAAAAAAATTGGAATCAAAACTAGTGTGGCATCAGAAACACATTGGTAGGTAGTTTACAACTTCATATCATTCAATTATAAAAGGCAAACAACTAAAGGGGCTCAAAAATTAGTGGGTCCTATATAAAAATTAAATATAATAATTGTCAGATTTAAACAAAGAAAGAAACAAAATAAATTTCCTGATAAGGTAAATTGTGTGATAATTTGGTTAAATAGATAAGATAAAAGGTAAGAAGATTTGAAATTATAAAAAAATAAGTGATTTTTGCAATTTCGTAAAAACTTGGTGGGGAATTTATAAAAATACATATAGATAAAGAAACAATATAATTCAAAAATAAAACAATAATAATAAATTTAAATCATATCTACTAATAAATAAAGAAATTGTGTTAAAAATAATTTATCAAAATGGTAAAAACTAGAGCTGCAAAATCAGTAGATAATCCAGAAGAACACATGTCTGAAGAAATGGAGCAGGATATGCAGGGAACAGAAGATATACAAGAAGGAAGTGGAAGTGAAGAGCAAATTGAAGAACAAAATATCCAAATCATTTCAGAGCATGTGGTAGTAGAAGGACAACCAGAAGAATTAAGATTTGAGGAAAATATAAGTACTGGATTGGATGGTAATATACAATTAATGGAAATGATGAAGAGAATGATGCAGGATTTCAATTCAAATTTAAAACAAGAAATTGGGAGTGTAAAACAAGATTTAAAACAAGATATAGGAAATGTAAATTCTAATATGTCAGATATAAAACAAGATATGAATGAAAATAATCAAATAATAAGACAAGAAATGGAAAATATGAAACAGGAGTTGAGTTTAAAAATGGATACAAGTTTAAAACAAGAGATAAATAGTATGAAAGAAGATATTGAAAGAAATCTAGAAGATTTTAAAAGAGAAATATATGAAAATAGCAAAACAATAGAAAATAATTGGCAACAAGTGATCAAAGAAGTAAAAGTTAGTATGAAACAAATAAGAGAAAAATTTATAGAACCATGTAAAGGTCAAGAAAATCAAGAAAAGGATTCAAAGTCGGACAAGACTCAAGAAAAATATGAAAATACCACATTACGAGAAGAGCAGGACAAACAAGTTATAGGGACAAGTCAAGAAGAAAGAGCAAAATTTGGGGAAGAAGTTAAAAGTCAAAATAATCAGGAAAAAGTAGGAACACAAATGAAAAATGAAGAGGTTGTACCAGAACATAGTAGAAAAATGAAATTATATGAAAAATTTAAGTTAATAGAAAAATGTGTAAATTATGGAAGTGGAAATGAAATGAAGATGGATATACAGTGGGGAAAAATAGGATTTTTGGTAACAATAATGAGTAAAATGAATTATCAGGCAGAGTGCATGAAACCAAGCATCAATAATAAGTATGAGCAAGAATATATCAAGATGAGCAGATATATGGAAAAATGTGGAAAGTTTTGTGGGGAAACTCATAAGAACACAGTTTATTACTGGGGAATAAACCCAAAAGTAAACTGGAAAACCAGGAAAAAGACATAAAATACAAATATAGATCAGGAAGGATGGATGGAAGACCAAAATTAGCACAGGAACATGGAAATGAAAATTAATAAAAGATCAAGTTAAAAAATATAAGCAAATTGAAGAAAAGTAAAGGTCCTTCATAGGGAAGTATCATCATAATCAGTCCGTATATGGTAAAAACAAAAGATGGAGTGAACAGTTATGAGTTAGTGGACATCAAGACACAGAAGATGAAAGGCATATACAACATTGATAGTATTTTCAAATATTATATATAAAATAAAGTGATTAAAATCCATATTGTACAAAATATAAATAGAAAACAACAATAATTAATTAAAAAGAAGTGAAGTGAAGAAATTTAGAAATATATGTTCAGGGTAAAATAATTAAAATAAATAAGAATGTAGATGGTGGATAAGTAAGATGATAGATGGTGGATGATTTGAGTGGAAACAGTGTAGGCAAAAAGAAACAGGATGATAACAAGTATTTCAACATATGATGAATTATAAATGAATATATGATATAAATGCGGTTAAAATATGAAGAAATATAAATTATCCTGTAGGCAAGAATTATAAAATAGTAAGAGAAAGTATGGAGATGGAATGGAAGCAAATAAGTTAGAAGAAAAGGAAAAATGAGAGTGTTGAGAAAAATTACAAAGAGAAGAAGAAACTTATGAACTAAAAGCATAAATCTTAAATTAATGAAAATATGTACAAATTAAATTTAAAATTAAACAAGGACAATATGGAAAAATATTATAATAATATCATTGGATACAAGTCAGAATATTTTAAAATTAATAACATGTTTGTAGAAATCTTATAATTTTCACTGATAAGATACTAGGGAACAACCAGATGAAGTCTTGATATAACTAGAGGAAAAAAAAATAATTATTAATGATTTGATTTAAAATAAAAGAATTGGTTAAAAAAAAAAGTAATAATAATAAAATGGGAACGATACATGATGATTGGAAACTTACTAAGAATGTTGATTCCAAAAGTTTGAACAGCATATCTTGGATAAGTTTGTAAATAATATACTAGTAGTTGTAGATTTGTTGATCGTTCATCAGTTGATGTATTTATATAAGTTATTTGAGTTTATTGAGTTTTCTTGTTAATTTGTTAATCGTTCATGTTTAATTTGTTCACAGTATTATGGTTATATGATATTCTTGATAGCTAAAAAATTAAAAAAAAAAATTAATAAATATAAAAGGTTAAAAAATATGGATATTAAGAAAGTATTGGAAAAATTTCAGCAAAATAAATTCTTAAGTTAAAACTGAAAGAATTTATTCTGTAAAATTTTGGGGAAATTTGTAATGGATTTAAAACCGACATGAAATAATAATACAAAAGTGTAGTAATCTGAATAAGTAAATGATTGGGGAAATGTAAATATCATTCATATATATCTAATAACACAAAGGAAATTGCAGGAATCAAAGTTAAAGTTAACCTAAAAATATAAACTATGTAAAAAGAATGTTTCAAAAGCAAATTGTTGAGAGGATAAAAGGTGGCATATAAAGCTAGATAATCTATCATGCAGAGTGTAGTAGAATTTGGATACTTACATAAGAAAATCTAGGCAGGAAGACACATTTAGGCCAAACATCAAAGAGGTTAAATTCACTTATGAAAATCACAGTAGAGTTTGTAAAACAAGTTTAGATCACATATTAGGCCATGAGAACACTGAATATAACACATTTGGATCAAAATTAATTTTAAATACATAAATTTGTTAAATATTTAGAGAATTGAAATGTCAGAATTGTAAAAACCGTTAAAAATCGGAATGAATGATGGAACACTAAAGAGATTTACACCGTTAGAAAGAGCTTAGAGCATAGTTTATGAAAATTTAATAGTTCAAAAGATATTAAGTCCTAATTTCAGTAAAATCCAATTTTTTTTAAAGTACCTGTTAAATGACTGGTGACCAGCAGGTGACAAGTATCAAATCAAAATTTTTGAAAACATGATTAAGTAATTTAGATAAAATTTAGAAGGGTAAATGGTGTTGAAATTCAAATTAAAATTTGTTTAGATTTTTGCATATGATTTAGAACAAACATATTTGGAAATTAATAAAATAAATTAAAGCGGAAATGGAAATAGCAGGTGGCAAAATTTATTAAATAAATAGGAAATCTGACATTGAAAGGTCCTCTTTGTTTTCCGATCGTCGACCAGAGCAGTTGAAAATTTCGTTCCTGTAAAATTGCGTTTCCATGACAACCAGATAAATGTTCTGTGATATCATTGGAATAAGTGTTCCATGTCAGTTTTTGACAAGAAATTAAGATTTGAAGTTAGATTTTAAAGTTTTGGAATTATCAATTCGAAATTAGAAAATAATATTCCATAAAAGGAATCATTTGAAATCCTTGGATGGAGAGAAAAAAATCAATTTGTTGGAATAAAAAGTATTGGTGCAGCAGCAAACAGATCAATTGAGTAGCAGAATTTAATTTATAAACCAAAACAAATCAGGAAGCAGTATACTAAAACCAAAATTAAGGAAAAAGGGGAATTCAAGCCAGACAACTGTGAGTTTTTGAAACATTATTTAATAAACAGATTATTGAAATCTAAAATCAATCAGTGATAGAAATAAAGGTTTTTCTTTAAGTTTAGTATAGTGAATATTTGTGTTTAGAGAATTGAAATTTTGTAACAAATTGATAGAAATTTAAGAGTATTTAGGTAACCAGGAAATTTATTTTGTTGTAAAGGCAATATTATATATCAGAATTGTATTGTGGAAAATCATTATTAATAAATTGTGATTTGATTGAGAATTTAAAATTATTTCTGAGTCATTTAAAAATTAAAAAAAAAAATTAAAGTGAAAATAATTTCAAAATTTTAAAAGTGTTAGTGTCACTGAGAAGAAAGAGAGAATTAAAAGATAAGTATAGAATTTATTTATTTATATAAGATCTACAATTTTGAACCCAAGCAAAAAAGACCCTGAGGTAAAATCATACATTTAAAAATTCTTTATATTACAATCAATTACAAAATATATATATATTTGTTTTTAAGTTTTCGCGGGCGCTAAATGTTTTAGGTGGTTTCCGGGAATTCATACGCGTAATTGATAACTGATCCCTGCCGGGATCGATAGTAAAATGACGACGTTTCGGCAGAGTCACATCTGCCCTCTTCAGGTCGGTTCGCATAATTCTCGTAGCCTTCTGCTTTCGCTTCTAGTTACTAGGTATTCGAGTAACTAGAACGTAACGTAATTTTGTTAAGTTTCTCAGTGTGCACCTTTTGGCCGATTCGTCTGATGTTGTCACAGTGTTTTTGTATCGAAGCAAAAATCGGCCTGTGGTCCTCCTCGTGTGTGCATCTTCTGATTTCTTGAAACCTTTCTTCTGCGTCCTGCAGGAGTTGAGAGGACGCACAAGAAAGGTTTCAAGAAATCAGAAGATGCAGGAAGCAGTTGCCGAAGGATACGCCCAACAGGAAAACAGTGGTGAGCTTGTCATCCAGAGTTCTCACAGCAGTCGAGGAAACATTGCTTTCTAAGGGGCTAAACTACGCTGTAGCTCCAAAAAAGATGCCAGTACTAGATATCATCAGTTCCGTGGAGTCAGCAATAGGCAACACAGAGACACCAGAACTGGAGGAATTCCGATGGAAAGTGAACCGCAATTGAGAAAACACAACACATCAAACAAAACATCAACGAATCCGAAAGGAGAATCATAAAAACACTTAAGGACTACAAATCTATCATCATTCTATCAGCTGACAAAGGAAATGCCACCATCCCGATGGACAGAACGGAATACAACAAGAAAATCGACGAAATACTGTCGAAGGGAAAATACAAGCCCCTGCCTACAGATCCAACATCCAAAATAGAAGGGAAAACTTACAACACTCTCAGAGATCATGCTGAATACATTCTACCCGAGACAAGGAGAAAATTGACGCCGCACCACAGCAAACCACCACATCTTTATGGACTACCCAAGATACACAAGGCTGGAGTGCCTCTTAGACCGATTACAAGTGTGCGCAACTCACCAACAGCAGCACTATCGAAATTCCTTCTACCGATCATCCAACCTTTGGAGGGCAAAACATCATTGCACGTCAAGGACTCAAAGCACTTAGTCGAAATCATCGGATCCATGGAACTTGGGCCAGAACATCGCTTAGTAAGTTTCGACGTTGAAAACCTTTTCACGAACGTACCACTAGACGAATCTCTCAACATAGTGAGAAAGAAACTTACTGAAAACGAAACCCTGATGGAGAGGACGGAGCTGCCAATAGACTCAATTATGGACTTGCTTGGATGTTGCCTCAAGAACTGCTACTTTCAGGAGAAGGACCGGTTCTTCATGCAAGAAGATGGATTGCCTATGGGTTCCCCGTTATCACCAATCATTGCCAACATCTACATGGAATGGTTCGACGAACATGCACTGAGGAGTTTCGAGAAGCAGCCTAAGCTATAGTTGAGGTATGTCGATGACACCTTTATTATTTGGCAATATGGAGAGACAGAACTACAGGCATTCCTGGAGTACCTGAACCAATCCCACCCATCCATTAGATTCACCATGGAGATGGAAGAGAGTGGGTGCTTACCATTCCTTGATGTAAAGTGTCAAAGGACTAGGACCGGAATCCAAACAACAGTCTACAGGAAGGCTACGCATACAGGATTAGACCTTCACTTCAATTCCAACCACCCATCAGCAACGAAAACTGGCATCATCAAAACACTAGTCCATAGAGCCAAAAATATCTGCAACACACCAGAAGCCCTCAAAGAAGCACAAGTGAAACTTAGAGAAGACTTTTTGGCGAACGGATATCCCGAAACGATCATTACCAAGGCGTTTGAAGATCTGAGCAAACCACCTAGGCAGGAAGAGGACACCACGGTAGCAACTCTACTATTACAGTACACTAAAGGCTTGTCGGAGAAACTTAGAAGAATTGCACACAGGTATGGGATAAGAATGATCTTCAAAAGCAACGACACCTTGACGAGCATGATAACAAGAACGAGGCCCGACGCACCAGCAATACCAAATATACTGTATATACAACATACCGTGTGAATATGGCAATCTTTACATTGGAGAGACAAAGCGACCACTGGACACCAGGATTACAGAACACCGCAGAGCTACTCAAAGGGCAGAGGTAATGAAGTCTGGGCTAGCGAATCACGCATGGACCGAACACCATAATATCAACTGGGACCAGGCTAGAGCAATTCACAAGGAAGAGCATTGGTACAAAAGAAAATTCATAGAGACAGCATATATAGTCTCGTACGAAAATATAATTAGCGAGCCCAGCGTCCAAATTAAAAATAATTCAAGAGCTTTTCTTCGGCCTCTGCCGCTTCGCATCACCGGCAACCAACCTCAAGGTACGACGACGCTGATTGGACCACATAAGACGCAATGACCGGCGACGTATGACCGGTTAAGGGTATAATATAAATACCACCGATACTCTGAATTTGCTATCTTTCACCTGATGACGATACACAGCTATTGAAACGTTGTGAGAGCAACCACTTCAAGACGATGGAAGTCCAAGGAAACTTCGAGGAACGAGTTACATTGTTTGGCAACTTCAGACTAACAATAGACAATTATGTCTAAACAACAAAGGTATTGTTATAAAATTTATTATTTCAATATACTAGACATTATCGAAAGGAGCAGTGTTTACTAACTATATCGGTACAACCCATAGATTTTTTCTGTTAATCACAAAAGATTTGGAAAAGACAAACGCCAAAGACATACATCAAAGACAAAAGTCCTCCAGATTGTGTGAAACTTCGAGAAACCCGGACATCTGTACAACCTTTGTGCCTTTGGGAATTTGAACGAATTTTGTTATTAATTTGATATTTCTGGTAGTTCAAGAAGTGATTCTTCAAAGAGAGGGAATAAAATTCGTTCAAATTCCCAAAGACACAAAGGTTGTACCGGTGTCCGGGTTTCTCGAAGTTTCACACAATCTGGAGGACTTTTGTCTTTGACGTATGTCTTTTGTGAGCTTTTCAACTTCTCATAAAAATTCTACTAAATCTACTTGTCCCAGGGTACTTTCCCTAGCCGAAGAAGACGAACCGAAGTCGATACAAGCTCCAAGCTTTACAGGTATTTCAACCAAAGCATCTTTGTTTCATTGGATTCTCAAACTTTTGCCTTGAACAAAAGGGTCAAACTAAATTCCAATACTTCTTTGCTTTTATCATGAAACCAAAGCGGTAAAGTGGGATTCATGTTTCACCTTAACCCAACGATGTTATAGCGTTCATTATGGAAGCTTTTCAGGTCTCATCAGTTATGTTTTAGGTGGTTTCCGGGAATTCATCCGCGTAGTTGATAACTGATCCCTGGCGGGATCGATGGTAAAATGACGACGTTTCGGCAGAGTCACATCTGCCCTCTTCAGGTCAGGACCTGAAGAGGGCAGTTGTGACCATCGATCCCGGCAGGGATCAGAACTACGCGGATGAATTCCCGGAAACCATCTAAAACATTTAGTGCCCGCGAAAACTTAAAAAAATATATATATATATATATATATATATATATACATATAATTGGATCACCTGAAAGGACATCTTAGAGGACTAAATAAAAATTCTTGGGGATTTTTGCAGTTTGCAAAACGCTTATTTAAACTCAATTATAATCCTGGTCAGGCCAATGGGGTAAATTGGTAAATAAAGGTTTGTTTTAAAATAATTTAGAGCACCTGTAAATTTTAAAACTATATAAAACTCAATCAGCTGAACAATATTTTAAATTAGTTATGACATTTTTACTTTAGGTTTATGAACTTGTTGGGAATAACACCATATGTACTAATTGAAAATTTAGTTATTTTATTATTCCATATAAACACATCTAAGAAAAGATAATTTTCATGTCTTAATAATTTTAATAACTTTTCATCTGTCATGTCAAATTAGCATCTAGCTGACTGAAATGAATACATAAAAAGCTGGTTACACTGCTATTTGATCCGTTCAGCATGGAGAACAACAAATAATAAAATGACCTTTACGGCAAAAAAGAAACATTTTAATTACGAACAAACAATTATGTAAGCGACCACACCAGGAAACGATTGTAAATCAAAAGTTATTCTATTTTTAGAGCGACTATTTAAATGGAATGGTCACGTTCCTTTGAACTTATTAAATTAATCATGTGCTATTCCACCAACACAATTATTTTATACTATTCATATAATCGTTGGTGTTGTGCGTTTCACAATTACCTTGATGTGGAAGGAAGATGGGTGAAACATGGTGAAATTTGTAATATCACAGACAAAACTATTGTTTATTTACTCCCTTGAAGGAATTTACAAGGAAAAGTTTTTGAATTAGAGAGATTGTAAATTATCATAAACTTGTAGACTGTTTATTAAGAGTAGTTTAAAAATGTAACGGTATCTTACACAAAAAAGGTGTAGGTTATGATGAAATATTCAGATTAACAAGTTGTCCTTGGTTGAAATATAGGAAATAAAATACCTGCTATACAACTTGATTTATAATGTTAGGGACACGAGTCTCTGTGTATTTAATTCGTTATATTTCACCAGCAAGTAGCTATTACATTTTCTTGTAGCTTAAATATTAAAAAATATTTTTGTTGAGTATTTTAACAGAAATGCCGACAACTGATCTCTAATAATTCCATTGAGTATAGAATAGACACTGACATTATAATTCGTATTTACCATTCATTGCAAAAATTTTATTACCAAATATCGCATAAACCAATCATTTGTTCTGTGAAATTAAATAATGTTATAAGCAACAACTACTATCCATTGGAATTCAGTTAGTGGTTATAGTCCAATCAGTAGAGTTGGCATAAACAATTAACAGCATATATCATATCTGTATATGATTAAAATTGTAAGAAACCGAACTAAAAGATAAAAACTGGTTATTTATAATAATTGATATTTTTTCAATAGCGATAGAAAGTCTACTAAATGATTTGTTAAAATTAAAATAAGGTTTAAAAGATTGCCAACAAAAACCAAAATTATTTTATTGTAAAAAAAGAGTGGGGTGCTTGGTATCAGTTGTAAATATTTCGTTAATAGTTATTTATAAAAGAAGGGTTATTATAAAAACATTAATAAAAGTCATTTATTTACAATGATATATGATTGATATACGGTAGTGTGGTTTTAGACTGGAAATAGTGGTGACCCCATTGCTGTTCCATCTGTTAATTTTTGTGTTCTATCATCAAACCTCAAATAAGCGTTTTAAGCACCTACTTGATTTGTCTCTGGGAATTAGCTTTTTATTGATCTCTTCATCTTCGAGATGAGCTTCTTAACGAAGGCTCACACTTATATTAAAACAGGTGAGTATGGTAATGAAATTCAAACACTTTAGTTGCAGTTGTTTCTAGACTTCTTTCGGAGCGACACCAACACTACCTTCAAATGCCCATACGACTTAGTTTATTCCTTCGGTATAAGAAACAGGAACCATATAATATAATAAAAGTCTCTATTTTTATAGAATTATTATTATAGATTAAGTAAAAAACAAATATAACATCCTATTATTATACAATATCTACACACAATTTTTTGTTCCAATATTAAGTCCAATTCTTTGTTTGTAATATTTTAAATTAGAGACGTGGCATACGTCAGAACAGCAGAAAAAACTGCTAGTTTATAGAGGGTAGCGACAAGACAATGATAACTAACTAGAACTCCGCAAGAAAGTCAAATTTATAGATGTGAAAGTCAAGGATGCCAAACTATATGGGGATTGAACTGAAAAAGCGTCCAACTGAAAGCATTAAATAACAAGTTCAAGAAGTGACTAGAACGGCGCTGAAGTAGAAAGAGGGTATGATGTGAACTGTTAAACATAAAATAATATCAATGTTACCTACGCCACCTGTTTTGTCTTTTTCTCAACCAAGGTATTATATATATATATATATAGTATAAGTTTAATAGTCACTGTTATAATATATTAGTATTTAGGTTAAGGGATATTGACTAATTATTGTTTTTTATGTGTATCTCTTTATTCACATTAAGATACAGTTCACAATACAAAAAGAGGACCACAATAAAACAGTCCCGTTTCTGGATACTAAGGTATGTCGTTCTAACAATGTAATAAAGCTTGACTGGTATAGAAAAAATACTAACTCAGATAAGATCATTCACTACAAATCCGATCATTCTATATGAACCAAGCTCAACATCATAAAACAAATGAAGCTTAGAATAACGAAAATTTGTCATAAGGAATTTCTTAAAAAATATATCGACCAACTAAAAAAGATCCTTATGGAAAATGACTATCCCAAACGTCTAATTAACAAATTGTTACATCAGACAAGTGCAACAGATATCATTCCTAGTCAAATACAACCACAGCACATTCCGAAGGATTTAACAGATCCAGGGTTGCAATTTGGGAGTTTACCCTTTATTCGGAATTTAACACCTAAATTAATAAATATCTTTAAAAGAGAAAGGGTAAGAATAGCAACCTACAATGTCAATACTATAAAAACACTGTTCACACCACTGAAAGATCCAACAACCAAATTTCTTCAGTCCAATGTAATCTATAAAATCGAGTGCCAGGATTGTGAATCTACATAGGTGGGACAGACGTCGCAGTGGTTGAAGAGTAGACTGGCTATCAACAAGAGCGACGTTAGAAGCAACAAACAAAGATGTGCGTTGACAGCCCATGCCCAAGAATATGAACACACAATCAATCTAGAAAAGGTCAATATCCTAAGTAACAGATATAATAAAAGGCTCATTTTGGAAATGATCCATATCGAAAAGCAAAGGCAACCAATTAACAACAAACCGGATACAAAACAACTTAGCGACATCTACGCTTATTTGTTGTCTGATCCTCTGAGGGATTTCTATGATGGACCAACAGATCAGTGAATTAGATGTTCCATTGTTTGTGTTTGTGTTGATGGTTTTTAGTGTTTTATGCTGACAATGACATTCCACATAACCTCTTAAGTTTTATTTCATTCAGTATATGCAATAACAATTTATATCACCTTATCAATTACATAACCCTGAGGAAGGAAAGAATAATTTCCGAAAGCTAGGTTAATGTGAATAAAGAGATACACATAAAAAACAATAATTAGTCAATATCCCTTAACCTAAATACTAATATATATATATATATATATATATATATATATATATATATATATAGTATTAGCTACATGCTAATAATGGGTTGAATGTTATTTTAATAATTATATAAGGGAAATATTTTTTCTCCAGATAAGCTTATCTTAGGTTGGTTTTTGTGTGGTTTAGTTTATGATAATTAAATAATTATTTAAACTCCAATAATCTTAACACACACACACACACACACACACACAGATATATATATATATATATATATATATATATATCTATATGTCAGTCTGTTATTATTTTAAAAATCAAGAAAAATGAAATAAATAAAAAGTAATATATGTATTTAATTATAATTTTTAAGTCGCAATGAGTTGATAATTACGCTCGCCACTCAAAATCTTTTGGTACTTAAGATCCGATAATCCCGAATGAACCGACAACCCATAATTATAGACTTTTTCCTTCAATTACAGCTATCAAAAAACACCAAATTTTGTGCAGGAGATTATTACGTGTAATTTTTAACACGAATTTAAACCACCTATAGCTGTATTTATACTGTCAAACTTTTGTGAAACTTGAGAATTTAGTTAAACAGGTTATTGCTCTAAAAAGAAATAATTTAAGATAAAGTAATATTAACACATATTAAGGTCAACCACGTGAGAAGATGGTTCAGTATTTGATTGTGGCCTTATTGAAGTTGGCTGTATTTAGGTATAGAAAAGATGTATTTCAAAATGCATTTAATCCAAATGCGTAAAGTGTCGAGGTTGTAACTATTTTAGTCATAGATTTCAAAATGGTTAACAAAAACAATAAATCAGTTCGAGATGGGAATGATAATGTTTAGTGAGGTAATATGACAGTAACTTATCGATTTAGATCTAATCGCTCAGACTACCAAGAATTACGTTTTTATAAATGGGATGTGGGGTTATTTAATAAGAAGTAAGTTAAATTAAACGTCAATATTCCTAACCAAATGTGCCTAATTTGCATGTTTTGAATAATTTTCCTTACTTCTTCTACTACTCTGTCATGCTCAAAAAAAAGATTTTAATATTTTCGATTTTTCGTATTTTATGCATTTAAAATCTAAATTAAAATATTTTAAGGATCCTTCGTGAAACATATTTGTTTAAAAAGAAATTCATAAGTGCTGAGCTTTTTTTGAAAAGTATAATACTGCATCCAATTAGTAAATATATTTAAAATAGTAGTTTATCATATCGTTTCAGTTAATGCCAGTCCCTCAAAATAACAGTTTCAGTTTCTTACTTTTTTCTATTTTTTCATCGAATGTTATGAAGAACACTACGATTGAAATCGACTTAAGTAACTTATTTCTCAAGTGTTTGAAGATGAATTTGTGTTGTGCAGTGGTACAAATAATTATTTATTTGTAATTATTAAATTATTTATTTAATAATAATACAGACAAAACCTGTAACTGTACATTTTATCGGCCACTAATTTATTTTTATAAACAACTTTCAACTTTTTTTATCAAAAAAAATACAGAATATTAGATTAATAAAGCATCTGTAATTAGTTTAAAATTGATTACTAGATGTCGTTACATAATGCTTTTGTCAATATATCAGCAATCTGATTTTTATTGTTAATGCTAATTAAATTCACTGTCTTTCCTGCATGTTGATTAATAAACTTTCTTCGTATTTCAATATGATTCTTTCCTTTTGTTATTTTTCCTTCTTCTAAATTTTCCAACATATGTTTAGCTGCTTGATTATCAATATACATATTTGTAGGTCCATTCAAATTAATTATTCTTAATTCTTCTATAAGTCTTCTAATCCAAATAATTTCTTAAATACCACTTACTGCAGCTCGATATTCAGATTCTGCTGATGATAAAGATGTAATTGTTTGTTTTTGTGTCAACCAAACAATAGATCCACCACATACAATTAATACTCCACTGGTTGAAATCATATCTTCTTCAGTTCCTCCATGATTAGAATCAGTATATACTTTCAATGCTAATTTGCTGTCAAAGAATATACCATAATTTTCGGTTCCTTTCAGATACTTAAAAATTCTTTCAATCATTTTCCAGTGTCTCAACTTTGGATTACTTGTCGACTTAAATAATTCACAGCAAAACTGATATCTGGTCTTGATATTGTAGATAAATACAATAAACTCCCAATTGCTTCTCGATATGGCATATCCTTCAATGGTTTGTCATTTTTATTATCTTCTGTCATCATTCCAGGTTCAACAGGTGTAGTAGCTGGATATGAATTTTCAAATCCAAATTTCGAAAATATTTTCTTGGTATATTTTTCTTGTGTTACTAAAATTCCATTTTCTTTTAGATGAATTTCCATTCCCAGATAAATAATTTTCCATTCTCAGCTTTTGTAATTTTCATTTTAAATTTTTCATTTAAGTTTAACAGTACTTGTTTCATTTTATCTTCATCTTCTCCAATCATTATACCGTCATCTACAAAAATTCCAATAATAATTCCTTCTTCATGATAATAAAATATACATGGTTCATCGTCAGTATCCTCAAAACCAATATTCTTTAAATATTCTGTAAATATAGCATTACATTCTTTGGACGGTTGTTTTAGACCAATAAGGACTTCTTTTTAAACGACAAAATTTTCCTGAATTATCATCAAAACCTTCAGGCTACATCATAAATACTTCTTCTGACAATCTTCCATTTAAAAATTTCGTATTTATGTCAAAAATAATAATTTTTAATCTTTTACTAGCTGCATGACATAATAAAACCCTAATATTTGTATGTCTCTCTACTGGAGCAAATGTCTCAGTATAGTCAATCCCTCGTGTTTGATCAGAACCTCTTGCAACAATTCTTGCTCTTAATCTTCCATCAACCTTTTCTCTCAATACCCATTTACATGTTAATGGCTTCTTCCCTTCTTGTAATTGACTAGCTCCCAAACAACTATAGATTTCAAAACATCAATTTCCTCTTGCATTGCTCTTCTCCATCTTGTATCATTCAGTGCATCTTTCACAGAAATATCATCAATCTCTCCAATTATTGCATAATCATTAAATTTAATTGGTAAATTTATATTTCTTTTATTTCGTAAATTATATCTTGTAGTTTTAACTTCTGGTTCTGAATCATTACTTTCTCTGCAAAACTCCTCCTGACCTTCTTCATTTTCCATATCAGACACAGAGTTCTCTTCATCAATTTTAACATTTGCTTCAATATTATTAATCATTTTACAATTAATTTCCATAATGCTATCCTCAGAAGTAACTTTTTCATTAAAAATTACATTACACGATACTTCAACTTGCCTTTCATTTTGTAAATAAATTCTATAACCATGTTCTTCCAAATCATAACCAACAAAAATACCTTTCCTACTCTTCTTATCTGATTTCTGAGGTTGACGGTCTGGTATTAACATGTAACATTCACCTCCAAAACTTCTCATAGTTTTTAAATCTACTCGACGACCAAACCACAAATCAGCAGGTGATTTGTCAATTACATTACTTGTTCCAATGATTAATTGTAAATACTGAATAGTTCAAACCTTCTGCTCACAATGCTGGATCAAGATTCTTGGCATACATCTCTGATCTTGCTGCTTCTACTTCTCTTTCAATTCTTCCATTCTGTTGAGTGTTGTATAAGTCGCTGACCTTTCATTAAATATTCCTAATTTTTCACAAATAGCTTTACTTTTAATATTTTTAGTATCTGTTCCATTATCTGACATTAAAACTTTTACTTTCTTTCCAAATTGATTTTCAACCAAATTTAAAAATATTTCTAGCTTTTCAATTGCTTTAGACTTCTTTTTCAGAAAATAAATTGTTCTAAACTTACTAAAATCATCTTTAAATAACAAAAAATATTTGACTCCACCAAGAGATAAAACATTAATTTCTCCTAGATCAACATGAACTTTGTCAAGAACATCTTTAGCAATTTTATCATATATTTAATTTAATTTTTCAATGAAATTTTTTTAACATGACCAATATTTTGATGTGCTAAGCTTTCATGCCACAGTTTTAAACCAACAACTGTCAGACTGTACTTTTCCTTTTGACGAAAATACATTTTAAATAATCCTCCGATCCTTTCAGTACATCACACAATACAATTTGATACCATTTTTCATTATCATATGCGTTTAATTTTACATCACCAAATGCTATACCTTTCAATTTTGTTGAATCACCAATTTTGACTAAAATTGGAGTCTCCAATGAACGTATATTTGATAACCATTTTAAATTCCCAGTTAAATGATGAGTTGCACCACTGTCTTGTATTCACACGTCACGCTTACTTGATGACTCTTCAAAATACATTGATGATAAAGCAACTGATACAAAAGATTTTTATCATTTTTTTTCAATTGAATGATTTTCTTTCTTATCTGGACATTCATTTGCAAAATGACCCTTTTGATGACAAATGTTACAGCCGTACGTTTTCTTACAATATTCTTCTCAGCACAAGGTTTATTTGTACAGCCACGTTTCATATGACCTCCACACTTAAAACATATAATTCTTCCTGACTTATATTGACCAGTATTTTCGACTTTCTTCTGTGGTTTTATTTGATATTTATTTTCTATCTTAAATTTATTAAATTTACTAACAAGTGCATTTTCAACAATACTAGATTCACGATTTTGCAATCTTATTTCTTCTTGCTGTAGACGATCACGAAGATTTTGAAATGATTTGTCCGCTTCAGCTACTGATTCCCATGGTGCATGAAAATGAGCAAATTTGCATGGAAGAGAATTTAATATTCTTGACATAATCCAACTTTCTATTACTTCTTCACCATTTGATCGTAAATCGTATGCTAGTCCATCGATTAACAAACAATTTTCAGCAACCGACTTCAATTCATCATATTTATAACTGAAAAACTGTTTTTGTACCATTGCTGTAGACTTTTCTGACCATACAGTTCTTCTAATCTTGTAATCATTTCATGTGATGATTTACAGGTAGAAATTTTTAAAGCAATCTTTTCAACACCATTTAGCCCAATGATTGTCTGAACCTCAATGTCTTTCTTGATCCAATTTCCATAGCTAACACTTGCTTCATCTGGTTTTGCAATATTACCAGCAACATATTCTGACAAATCTTTAGGGTTCCGTATATACAGTATACGGATACCCTTATAATATCACTCAGGATTTCTGCCTCTGTCACAGCACAGCAATTTTCTCCTAAACTACTGGACGGAAGAGGTTGAAATTTGGTATGAAGGTATAGTTTGGTGACTTGATCAGGAGCACATATCGCAAAAGAAGAAATTTTGATTTAAGGGGTACTTCTGGGGGGGAAAACTAAAAAAATCGACCGTTCCCCCCCTGATCTCCGAAACTACTGAACCTAAAATTTTGAAAAAAATAGAAAATATAGAACGTTGCCCGAACTTTACATGAAAAATAAGGAGAAACCATTAATATTAATTTTGGGGGGCAAATTATAGAATTAAATAAAAATTTAAAAATAAAAAAAATCAAACTCATCACGTAATATATCAAATGAAAGGTCTCATTCTGAGGAACACAAATATATTTTTTTCATATTTAAATAAAAATTAATTAAAAAGATATTAAAGAAAATATACCAAAATTTACCCATTCCCCCCACCTTATCTCCGAAACTATAAAACGTAACGTTTTGAAAAAAATACTTTTATAGGTTCTGACCTCAAGTTTACTGGAAAAATAAGGAGAAACATCTACTTTTGATTTTGGGGGACAAATTACAGAATTAAATGGAAAATATAAAATTAAAATTGTTTCTAACCCATCATGTAATATATCATATGAAAGGTCTCATTCTGAGGAACACAAATATATTTTTTTCATATTTAAAAAAGAACAATTAAAGAGATATTAAAGAAAATATACCAAAATTTACCCATTCCCCCCCTTATCTCCGAAACTATAAAACGTAAAGATTTGAAAAAAAATAGGATCTGACCTGAAGTTTACTGGAAAAATAAGGAGAAACATCTGGTTTTCATTTTGGGGGGCAAATTACAGAATTAAATGGAAAATATAAAATTAAAATTGTTTCTAAACCATCATGTTATATATCAGATGAAAGGGCTCATTACGACGAAAATAAACATATTTTTTTCATATTTTTAAAATAAATAAATTAAAAGATATTAACAAAAATATAAAAAATTTACCAATTCCCCCCCCCTTATCTCCGAAACCATAAGCTGGAAAATTTTGAAAAAAATAGGTATAGCGCCTCACCTGAACTTTACTGGAAAAATAAGGAGAATCCCCTAATATTCATTTTGGGGGGCAAATTATAGAATTAAATGGAAAATAAAAAATTAAACTTGTTTCTAACGTATCATGTAATATATCAAATCACAGGGCTCATTATGACTAATACAAATATACTTGTTTTATTTTTTTTAAATAAAAATTTTAAAATATATTAAAAAAAAAATTAAAAAAATACCCATTCCCCTCTTTATTCCCCAAACTATAAGACCTATTTTTTTTATTTACAGGAAAAATACGAAGAAATCTTTAATATTAATAATGGAGGGCAATTTATAGAAATAAACGGAAAATAAAAAATATTTTTTTAACGTGTCATACAATATATCAAATGAAGAAGCTCGTTATGAGAAATACAAATATATATTTTTAAAATTAATTGTTTACAAGATATTAACATAAAGATATAACAAATTCTCATTTCTCGCTATATTTCCGAAACCATAGTACCTAAAATTTTGAAAATAATTAGGGGTACTGGGGCTCACTTGAAATTTATAAGAAAAATTATTAGAAAACCTCCATGGTAATTTTAGGGACAAATTATACAATTAAATGGAAAATAAAAATTCAATTTTCAAACGAATCATGTAATATATCAAATAAAAGACTCATTATGTGAATTAGAAATATATCATAATTTTAAATCATTTGTTTAGCAAAGATATTAAACATCGACTTAATTCCCATTTTAGAAACTATACTATTTAAATTTTGAAAAATATATTTTATTTGTATTTTTAAATAATTTGAATAACAGATTTATTAATTTATAATTTAAAACTTGACCTATTGTGCCCTTTATCTTCCAATCTATAGAGCCTCAAAATTCAGACAATAGATTATAAAAGGCTTCCCTGAAAGTTTATTAGTAAAATAAAACTCTAATGTTAATTTTTGGGGGCCAAATTAGAAAACTAAATACAGCGAATCTTGAAGGTGGTACGGAACCCTTACAATGCGAGTCCAACTCGCACTTGACCAAATTATTAATATCAAATCCAACTTGAACTTCCATGACACATGATTTGATTTTCCATTTCTGTCACTATGATCAATCAGCTTGTCCAAGTTCAATTTAGCATCCATTGTACAGTTGGTGTAATTATTTTTAGGTTAAACTTTCTTTACTTTCAGACTTGAATTATTAAATTCATTATTTAGTTACTTTCTGGATCCCATAACCTGTTGTGCAGTGGTACAAATAATTAATAATAATACAGACAAAACCTAAAACCAACTTCACATTTTATCTGACACTAATATATTTTTATAAACAACTTTCAACTTTTTTTATCAAAAAAAATAACAGAATATCAGATTAATAAAGCATCTGTAATTAGTTTAAAATTGATTACTAGATGTCGTTACCCAACAATTTATCTATATTTTAAAGCAAATTGAACACCTCATTCTAAAAATATCAACAAAAGGAACCACAAGAGACTTAGATCGGGTATCGTGCTAGGAGTACTAGTTCTATTTATCAAGTGTGAGCTCTTATCATACAACATTTGATATTTCTGAGTTGCATTCTTCCGGTCTCCAATCCTTCATCCTCTTCCTCTCTCCATGATTTTCATTATCGACTACATTTACTTTTACCAAGATGCCTCCACTCACCTGTTTTCTTGGCATCTTTTGGTGTTTTTTTTCTCTTCTATTACTATTAAAACCTGTTCTTTAACATTCATCCATCTTTTGTTTTCATTATTTTTTATTTGGTCTCTTCTGTTGACTACAAATTCTTTATTCCGTTTGTTTTTAAATCAAATTTCTGTTATTTCGCTACGTAGGATTCAGTGAATACTGAATTGAATTATTTCATTCTCGCGCTCTGTAAGTCGAGCTACTTTTGTATTTCTTTTTCTGTTCTAACGTCCTTATCTATACTATTATAAAATTGTAAGTTTGTCTGTTTGTTTGTTTGTTTGTTTGTTTGTTCGGCCATCACATAAGAACTACTTAAGTGATTTTGCTGAATCTTTTTTTGTTGCGAAGCCTATAGTTTGACTTAAAATCTGGTAGACATTTTATCTCTCTAAATTAATAGAAACGGTAGATATAGCGAAGAAACTTCTACCATGTTGGGTAATTCAATTACTCAATTGGTTCCACCGCACGCACAAAATATTAAATACTGGCATCAGCTTAGCTTTTAATCAAAATTCGGAATGTGTAAATGAAACATGTTTCGATTTAACAAAAATCAACATATATCCAGCATAATTTTACAGGGTGTTCTGTATATAGGAAACTTAGAGCGGAGTAGAATTACATGAATTTAAAAAATCTAAAAAAGTTATATTAGGTGTTTTATAAGCAGCTCGATATATGTGATGTGGTGGAAATATGGGGGAGTGGAATTAGTTACACGGGGTGGTCCAAAAAAGTTATATTGAGTGGGCCATAAACAATTCTTGTTTAACTTGTTTTATATCCACAAGTAGTTACATATATAGGATGGTTGAAATATGTAGCGGAGTATAATTACAGTTATACAGGTGGGTTTAAAAATATTCTATAGTAATGGTATGATCTACAAGCTGTTTCATTTACTGGATGGTGGGGTAGGATTCTAAGGATACAGGGTCGTACAAAAATGTTATATTTGGTGGCAAATAAGTAGTTGCATATAGAAGGTTGTTGAAATATAGGGTGGCTTACACTTAGAATTATACAGGGTGGGTAAAAAATGCTAGAAACATTTTGTTATATAGCATTTGCATATATAAAGTACCTGCCTGAAGTATGATGCGCAGTAAAGTTATAGTTACACATTCTCATTCAAACAAGGTTAGAAAAAGTTGTAAATGAAGTGTGGTTGAAATGAAGTGTGGAGAAAAATTATACTTTAATATATCTTAAAAAAATATAAGGAAAAAATGTGAAATAGCGTAGTTCATAATAAGTTGCAAAGATAGGATAATTGAAACATAGGGCGAAGAAGTGTTATGTTAATTATTTTAAAAATGTTATATTGGTTGTTAAGTAGTTGCAAATACAAGGTGGTTGAAATAGTGGGTGGAGTAGATTTATAGTCAAACAGGTTGTATATATTTTTTTGTAGGATAGAACATGAACTGTTATCTGCAATATCTGAAACATGGATCGAAGTAAAATTATAGTTCATGCAGTGTGATTAGAAGTATTTAAAAAAATTATATTTGGTTGCCCTTATGCAGATGCACAACAGGGTGGTTGAAATATTTTTTAGAGTAAATTTATGGTTATGCAGGGTGGTTCAAAAATAAGTTGTAATGTTTGACAAATTGGCAGCAGTGTATACAGGATGGTTTTAATGTAGATGGAAGTAGACTTAGGTTATACAAAGCGGTTAAAAAAATGTTGAATAAAATTAGTATATAGGGTGGCTAATAAGCAGTTGCAGTTTGGGTGAGTGCTTAAATAAAAGTTTGGTGTTAGGGTGGAAAACTGTGTTTTTAAATTTGTGACACACCAAGGGTTAAACCGGTATTTCCATCAAGTTGTATGTAAAAAAGTTAAAAAATAACTGTTATATAGTTGTATGGAATATCTGAAATATGGGGAGAAGCAAGATTCTATTAGAGTGTGTTTAACATAATGTTAGAAAAAGCTGTATATAAATGGTCATTAAATTATAGGGTAAAGAGAAATTGTACTTTAAAAGTAGGTTCAAAATATATCAGAAATAATTGTTATACAGCGTAGACCATAAGCGGTTGCATAGCTGAAATATAGGGTAGAAAATAGTTATAGTCAGGTGTTCAAAAAGTTATATTGGGTGATAAATAAACAGCAGCATATACAGGATAGCAATATAGGGTGAAGTAGGGTTACAGTTATTCAAGGAGATTAAAAAAAATGTCGAATAAACTTGCAGTTTGGGTGAAATATATTCGGGATGGTGGATTTATAGTTAAGTGGTTAAGTAGGGTGGTTTAAACAAGTTAGAAAAATTTTTATTTAGGGTAATCTATATGTCTCATAAGTTATTTCTTTTTGCGAAAGCTTGAACATTCTGGACGCGGGTGAAACCGCGGGTAACGGCTAGTCGATTATATATATACCCGTCTGCATGATTTGACCGTCAACATTCATAATTTTATGAATTATTCAGTTGTATAAAAAGAATGAATAACCAATATATTACAATAAAATAAACTAACTATTGATACAATATTACGCTACGGAAGCTAAAAGATCTTAAATGTCACATATATATATATATATATATATATATATATATATATATATATATATATATATATATATATATATATACGTATTCCTGAAGAATTGGAATATTGAACGGCTCCGGTAGTAGGTTGAAATTGAGGTGGTTTACGACTTGAAATGAAGGCGAAAATAAAGCAAAAACCCTTACATTTTTTAAAAAGAGTTATGGTTTCGTCAAAATAATGACAATGTTAGGAATTTACATTCACACACAGATAATTTTGCAATTAAAACATTTATTAAGCTTCTCATTTCGATAATACACAAGTTATATTGCCTTTACTAACCATTTAAAAAAGACAAAGCATTTTTTTGATAATTAAAAATAAATTGGAAGTATGTAGTTACGTTTCATATTGACTGAAAATATATTCCTATAGTTTGTATTGGTTGTTTTTGTAGTTTGGTTTACATTTTAAAGGCTAGTGTGTAGGTGTGTAGTTGGTGAGTTTTTTATTATGTAAGTACTGTACTTACATTTGTATAATAACTAAACGATTTGAATTAAATAACTAATATGATTCTGAATAATTTACTGTTAAAATATATCCTCTTAAGCTACTTTGTATCGAGGTATATCTAAATAATATCCAAATAGCTTTACCTTCTTTTCTTTAACTTTAATTAATATCTAAGGAAGAAATCTATTTCAGAAATACATTACTAATTTTCGATTGAGTTACTTGGTGGAAGTTGAAATCCATGATGACTTCAGTAATGCAACTGATTACACTTTATTTAGAAATTGTGAGAATTGTTTCGCGTCTGATGGAGCTTATTCATACAATGGTAGTACCTTAAGAAATGCAACAATTATAAACTAAATACAATAAAATATTACCCAATGAATAACCAAATGATGAATTTTCTTACGAAAATTGACTCTGGGTACGTATTGACTTTACGTATTAATGTATGAACTACTTTATCTCTTTGTGTAATTCTAATCTATCTCTCACTTTACAATCGAATAACTTTTTTTATTTTTAAATACACCTTCATTAAATAGGGCCTCACTCAGTGAAGAAAAATCACTCCAACATCTGATTTGGGCAAACACTACGTAAAATGAGACTGGACCAAAAAACAACAATCCGGTAGCCAATAAATTCATAACAAGTATCAGTAGAAAAAAAGGTGTATAAATAAACGAATTTAAACAACATCTCCGGCATGAGGAATCAAGTTTCTAAAAATAACACCGAAAGTGTCCATAGAGCAGCTACTTGACCCTGAACGGCGCCTTCGGATATCAAGCACAGGCACAGTAATGAATTTATCGTGTTAAACGACTCGAATCCTCACGATAATCTGGGAAATCATTATGAATTTATTTTACGAGAAAAAACGTTTCATTGACATATTGAATAATATTGTTCAGTTTATTGATATTGTTACACAACAATTCGTAAATAAACGAGAACATTCTAACACTCAATGACTTGACACTATATCCAATAAACTATTGAGTAAGTTTTAAGCAATGCTTATCTATATTAGTCGTTTTTTAAACGTCTTTATTAAAATTTAGTGAAAATATATATGCGAATAAAATTCACTAAATTACTTTTATTGATAATTTAACAGGATCAACTAAGAAAACTACCAGTGAGGAATAATCTGTCATTTCTATAAGCCTCAAAACAACAATATTGATCTTCTCTTGTCCTAAAAGTATATAAGAATCTGAAATAGAGCAACTTTTTGCAATTTGAATGTCTGATTATCTGGAACATGTCCGCTAAGGTTTATTGCCCCCTCCCTTCTTTTAACTGTTGAATAGAACGAGATTTAAGTTTTGATATAAAATTCACAAGCGTGCCACATTACTAATTGTCCAATGGACAACTTTTTTTTCAAATGGACAGGATGGTCTTGTGATATCTTTGATTTCTTATTTGAAAGATATTTTTGTTGCATATCTTATGTCTTTTTGCTTACTATAATCCGATGGGTTCTTACGGAATTATGAGTTTAATCTCTAATGACGTCCATTGCCAGCCATATCATGTGTGAGTGCACAGTTAGATAAGTTTTGTAAGAAAAAAAAATAGATACAATCTTCAGGAAGCAAAAGGAGCGTGTAATAAATAATCATTATCCTAACTTTCATATATGCAGAAAATACATATGAGAATTTGTGCAAAAATTCAAATAACTGAAAATTTGTTGGAAAGAAAGGAAGCAGGAAGAAAATCAATTTCGAAAGAAACAAAGATGGATATTTATTTATTTATATAAGCCCTCATACGTAAAATATACAAACGGGACGTGACAACGAATATATATAGAAAATAATATAATAATGAAGAAAAATAACAGTCTAATATATTAATGTAGAGAAACCAATTAACCTACAGGAAGTAAAAAGAAATGAAAAATAAATAAGAAATAATTCCTACTCAAACAATTGCATTCAGATCACCGTTACAGCTCCACCACAAATCGAATTCAAGGCTTTTTTAACAAATCTGTATTAAAATTGATATACATCGTTTTTATTTTCCAACACAAAATGTTGACTACAATCTGACTCGCGTGCTTTTATTGGCAAATTATCCCAATCCTACTTAACATATCAGGTAATTCAGATTAAATGAAGGTTCAATTCCCAGGATTCGATATGTTATATGGAACATTTCTAAATCCAAACATACTGTTAACACCAATACTGTTTATCAATTCATTGAGACTTCATGCCCATAGGGGTCTGAAAAGAGCTAATAGTGGGTATGTTCAGCGCGGGCAATTTTTAGCTGAAGTTTAAGATCAAAATGAGACATAGGATGTCAACGTTTGAACAAAATCTGTATGGCGAAACGATATTGGACAGATTGGTTATAAATTCTTTCAAAAGTGAGTTTTTCACGCAATCACTGGTTGTCTGATTAAGTTAAAAATATATATTTGAAGTGGAAGCCATTTTTGTTATTTTAATAATATTGAAAACAAAAATTATGTTTTCTCCATTATTATCCAAATATATTTGTTGGGTCCAAAATCTTACAGAGCAATATCTAAGAAAATGTTTGCAAATGATGTAGTGAGGACTAGAAAAACAAACTAATGCGGCCCCTAAACGTACCTTCAAGTTGTTGAAACTTGTTTGTACAAACAATTTAATTGTACAAGTGTGTGTCCTACACAGTTCGTTTTGTTGATATCTGATACAAATATCTATAAGTTTGCGCACAGTTATTTGAACGTGTAGGTATTTGATTTAAACATTCTAGTCAAACTTGTTCAAAATACAAAATAGGTAGTTTAGATGTAAGGATTTGTTGTCACTAATAAGACATGTGGCATGTTTCTTCAACTATGTATGAAGGTGTAGTGCAACTGCCAAATATCTCTTCGAGATGTTTTTAAAAAGATATATCATACAAAAGTGTGCTGCCTAGACGTGCACACACATCGTTTGTAGATTTGTATAGGAAAAGAAAATGTCCAGCTATTGGTACACGAAGAGAGGGCAGTTTTCAGATATGAATTTACTAACCGAATTACGGGTTTCTGAAAAGTCACATTTGAAAAATGATTTATGTATGGATGATAACCAATTTAACATGATTTTGAAATGTATCGACTCACAAATTAAAAACTAGGATACAATGAGAGAAGCAATTAGTACCGAGGAAAGGTTAACTGTAACATTACGTTTTCTGGCGACAGGAAGATCTTATCCGGATTTGGAATTCAGTTGTGCCATATCACCACAGTCCTTACGGATAATTATTCCTGAAACATGTTTATTATTATATTCTTTAGCGTATATGTTCGACAAACAAGGAAACTCTCTGTACAATTCAAGAAATTCTGTTATAAATTGTCTAGAATAATTTCTTAAGTCACTCATCTTATTTTAATAGCATACGAAACTTATTACCCTTTAAACTAAATGTTTTTACTCGTCTCCTATCCCTCTACGCTGCTAGTTGTTTGTACAAACGTATGGTACAAACAAAAAATCAAACGCCGCAAATATCAGAATTTTGGTTTGAATGCTTTGTTTGCGCAAACATTCTGTTGAACTACACGTCTTTCACGGTATGCACAAACGTATTAACCCAAACTAAATTTATAAAGATGTTGTAGCATGTAGCGATGCAATATGTTTGTGCAAACAAATGCATTTTTATAAAATCAGTTCATACAGTTAATTTTTTGTACTTAAACTTGATTGTACAAACATAACTTTCAAACATGATGGAATAATGTAGGGATAAACATATTTTAGCAAACTTGTTGTATGTTATTTGTATGACAGTATAGGTGACGAACATTATTTGTATTTACAAACAAGTATGGCAAACTTTCTGGTACGTTTAGGGCAGCCTTAATAAAGGAAAATCGGATCACATCGGAAGAAATTATCATCCAAAGCATGGGTTAAAGAAAAAAAAGAATAAGTTTTAATAAGGTACCAAGATAGAACTTACATCACACACACAATTATCTGGGGGAAAATTAAAAAAGTTTGAAAGCGATATTAAACATTTGCTCTAAACTATCTGAATGCAACTGAGAGTTTCGGAAGCAGTTTGCAAACCAGAGCTTTACCGACGGTATTAGAGCTGGAGAAACATTAAAAGTGCAACCCAGCTCTTCTTCGTGCCTCAAAAATTGAACCTGTCATGGACTAGTGTCTTTTGAGCAAGACGACCAAGACGGTTCCACTTAAATTAAGGCCCTATTTACAGAGTAGTCTGATATAAAGAAGTTAATAGCAAATACCATACGTATATCGGTTACCAAACATATAAGGGTAGGCTGGAAATTTTTAAAGGGAGTATAAGGTTTGATTTTGGCAAGGACCATCTCTCTCGGTTTAGAAAAAGGACTAAGAAGGTATAACACATGGGAGCTGTCTTTAACAAGTTTCAGTCCAGTCTGAAGAAAGTGTTGGAAAATGCCACGAGAAAAAATGATACCAAACCTACCAAAATGTTTCAGCTGTGGGCGGTCGAGTCATTCTCAGAAGGATTGTAGAATCAGGTTGCCATCCTCAAATTAGCATCTATTCCGTCATATAAGCAACCAAGAAAAAATACAACATATCACTTTAGGAATGACGGTGACTTTAAAAAAACTGAACAACAAGATAACATTTCCATCAGACAACCGAGAGCCCTATCGAATGACGACTGAACTACATAACAGTCTTAAACAAACCAGTTGGAAAACCATTTTTGAAAAAGAAGAACGAAGAAACCTACAAACCTCGATGGGAAGAATTATAGAGTCAAGGAATGACCACAAAATCATTATGAGCTGAGTGGGATTCGATTTAACTTGAGAATAAAGTTTTCAAAGGAATCTGCAAAAGTGCTCATAGGGCGGAAACCAAATCCGATTTTGTCGTACCAAAGAAACCCGTAAACTATTACTAGATATAAACGAATGTCTCCGTAAATGCGATGCCTATGCAGGCCGTATAGGACCCAAAAAAATCGATAAGCTTGAAATTTGAAGCAATGTCCTCTCGAACACTTCTTTATGTATTTGATTTTTCGTTAAATTTGAAAATCCTAGATGTCGGTCTTATATCTCGCGTCTTTAAATTTAACGAAATGTATCAAATAGATAAAGAAGTGTTCAAGAGGACATTCAATTGTGGGAAGCGCAACTGATGAAGGTTCCCTATCCCGAAACAATATATATTATATATATTGTCTTGCATACAAACGAATGACACCTCGAAGAGAGGATATGATTCTTGATGGGTATTTAAAGAACTAGAACTACGCTGTTACACCCACACTCAGACCACATGGTAGAAAGCTTTAACAGGCTTTTAGAAGAATGTCTTTCTTATGGGGTCGATAGTAATGAACGAGACTGAAAAGAGCATATACTCCTTTTCATGTTCGCATACCGATCTAATGTACATCGGGAACGAAATAAAACCCCTATGTGACCTGGTTTTTGGGACGTGAGATGGACCCTCTACGAAAATTAATGATCAGTAATGGAAAAATAACTTTCTACCTATGAACTAACAGGGAAGACCTGGAAGAAAACATTCGTATTTCAGCAATAAAGTCAGATTGTATAATTTCTCAATGACGAAGGGCACTACGAAATCATCAAGAAGATTAAGTTTATAGTATACCTCCTACAACGCAGCTCAAGGACATAGATGAAACTTGTTCAGCTGGATAGCCTAGTATCTTATCGGGATAAATAAATTCTAACGTCGAAGACGAGAACGGTGGGGAAGGGAGGAACAGTTTCACTAATAATTATGATTGCTCCTACGGCTGGATCTGGCATGAGGGGACTAATTGACTGTCATCTTGACAGAAAACTGAAACTAAAAATCGAGAAAATTCTTAATATTTCTTGTATCTTACATATAACGTACGAATACTATTATATTTCCTCGAAATATCGAAAAACAAATAAGAAAGAGTTTTAACACGGTGAATGCTTAAAATAAGTTAAAAGTATTAACTAAGAGTACAGACTTTTCAATTATGCATTTAATATGTCGTATTCATAGCGACAAGTACTTGAAACAATTAATAACTTGTTGCTAATTTAAAAATGTATCTTTGGTGCCTTGATACAACTGAAAACAAACACAAAGAGCATTCATAATCTTATTTACCAGGCTCAACAACTAAATTCCACTACCGTCAAGTTGATTTAGGGCCAAAAATGCAACAATGTCGTTTTTAAAACAAAGTGTGTTTATTGACTATAAATAGTTTTTATATGGTACACTAAACAACACAAACAAGATCAAGTTACTTTATTGACCACCTAAGCATTTAGTTTACACATAGTGTGCAGTAAAAATTAATTTAGCATAATTTTAGTTGAAACCATGCAGATGTGTTATGTGTTTGCGTGTTTATTTTCTTTGATATTTCAGAACTATAAACTTACATTATTTGTTGTGCTAAAAGAAGGTTAGACGTCTTTTGGTTTGTGTTATTTCTAGTTTTATGAGGTAATTAAATTTGGGATATATTTTATTATGAAGCAATCTTGAATAAGCACTTTAATGTGACATACCAACTTTAGTATCATATATATTTACTATTGCTTGGACCGAGATATCTTACTTCAATTGATACACATTTTTTGAATTTCTTGTTAAATCATGCCTTTTAAAAAATACTTTTTGCAAACCACAACACAAAGGCATAGTAATATACATTTTATTTTACAGGTATTTATATATACAGATTACTGACTAGACGGTAGATGTCACCGACATCTATTAGGTTCAATACACTGACAGGTATTTATAGTTATTTATTGCATATTTCTAGTCCTTGGAATACTACAGAAAATTGGGTTGGTATTATTAATTTTAAAATATCTTTTTGTAGATGAATATGCGAGAAATGCTACCTGATAAAATGCTCGACTTTAAAATTGTTGCCCTTCTGTTGGGCACTGTATTCTAGACTGATAGATAATATATTAACTACTTTTCTTTGTAAAATTTGACATAACTTTTATTGTTTGTAGATACATATCGAAGAAAAAATTGGAAAAAGTATTTGGTTAACAAACATTTTATGCAGATATAAATAATAGCAAGAGGTAACATATTATTCCTCATTTTCGTCATCAGAACATAAAGATTAAGAAATAAGAGTTAATTAATGATTAGCATAAGTATATCGATTTTTGTGAATATTTGACATTTTCTGTTCTACTATTTTCAAAGTTTCTTGGTGACTTGAATGTAATCCTGACTTACACTTATTGATTTGATTTATGCGAGAACCAATTCATGAGATAATTTTTTCCAAAAAACATGAGTCTAAGTAGATAATCAAGTACAAATCTAACAATTCGCCGCCTGCGGGAAATTCCTTGTCATGTTGTAAGAGGCACACAATATATCATGACTGTCTATTTCGTCTTTGGTCCTGTTTTCGAGGTTATAATAAAAAACTTATGCTTATCCATTGGTTTGGGCGTATGTAAGCTTGGCACCAGTTTAACGCATCTTCCATTTTAAAACCACAAATTTCAATAATGATTTTCTTTCTAAGTTCTTGAATTGCAACTATCAAATCTAATTCTGGAATACTTAAATCTAGAAGCAATTGTTTTTCTGTTGTTGTTCTATGACAATTTAATTAATTAAATTTGACCTTGGAGTTAAAAAGTGTTTGCTATGTTTTTCATTTCTTCTTGTTCTTCGTTTTCCTCATAGCACGTCTCTCTCTCTATTGTAGGTACTGGATGCAATTTGGTTTATTGTTAAATCAGTGGGTGTCCTTATTTGATCAATTCAGCGTGTTGGTGACCTACCTCTTGGTGTCGTACCTTCCACTCGCCCCTGAACCATTGGTCACCCCAGGTTGTCATCATCTCTTCACTGAAGGTGACCAATATATTTGAGGATCCGGGCTATCTAAAATATTAGATAGCCTTTGGGGTTCTTTGATATTTTGAACGATGGATGCCCAGCGAATTCTTAGGATTCTTGTCCAACACCAGAGCTCAAATGCGTCAATCTTTCTGCGGTCGACAAAATTTAACGACGATATTTTTGCCACGTATAGTAGTACCGGATATATTTATTTTTTTGCGTTCAATGCGATAGCACTGTTAATGATCATCACTTTGGTTTTTGAATAGTTTATCTCCAGACCAAGGTTACTGCTTTCCACTTCCAATTTATACAAGATTTCCAAAAGTTCTTCTTGGGTGTTGACTAACAGGACGGTATCAGGTGCATAGAGGAGGTTAGAGATCTTTACTCCGCCAACCGAAATTCCATCTTACCATCCTCCTGTCACTTTTCTCATAATATATTCTCTAAATATGTTAAATAGAATGGGGGACAGGATACAGCCTTGATGGACTCCTTTTTATTTTACAGGTCGTAGGTATGTAACTGATTGTCTATTCTTACAACTGCTTTACAGTTTACGTATAGATTGTGGATTAAAAAGGACAGATGGTCTGGGTCTCCCATCTCCTTCAAAACTGTCCAGAGCCAGTTCCAGTTAATACTGCCGAAGGCCTTGCGGTAATCTACAAAACATCTAGAACTCATTTAAGACTGTTAGAATTACTTAATATTACTGTTTTATGTATTTGAACTTCCAAATTATATGAAGTGTTTGTACAACATAATTTGCGGTTGAAGTCTGAGTGAGTTTGTGTTTCCTTCAATGTGCTTTAATATATTGATATTATATTCCAATTTTAGTGCGACCTCGGTATTTAAATGGCATTTTTTGTAATGAATCCTTTGAGATTCTATCCTCCTTCTGCATTTTCTCAGGACGGTTAAACTGTTTGTGGTCGTGCCACATTCTTGTTTAAACTTTCTAATTATGTTGTTCAACGTTCGTATTCGTAACTAATTTCGAAACGATTGTTGAGGAGGTCCTTGATTATTCTGACTGTTCACTTCTTTCTGTAAAAGTTAAATATTTGCAAGTTAGAATTTTTTGAATCTCTTAGAATTTTCCAGGCAGTTGTTCTAAGAGAAGGAAATGTCTATTGTACGATCAACTAGTCTTCCTGTGTACAAATATTTGTACTGTATATTGTTTATACTTATTTGTTCAGTATTATCTGAATAACAAAAATGAATTTTTAACAAAATACTGACATGTTTTCTCATAGTCTTTTTACACATGTGTCTCTACAAAAATCACTACAAATTTTAAAAAATAAATTAGAACAAGTTATTTTACTACCCAACAATACAAAATTAACAAATCACACAATTATGGAATTGATAGAACTATGTCCAAAAACAAAGCATACTTGCTTATCTCGATGTACTTATACATTGATCAAATACCACCCTTAATACAAGCATTTATCGCACACCATAATATACACATAAAATACCTTGGGATAATCATTGATCAACATCTTAAGTGGGTTATGCACATTGACTACGGATCCAACAGAACAAAAAATCTTACTTATAAATTCTATATGTTGCGTAACATACTCAACAAAAACAACTTGCTTATATAGTTTACAACAGTCTAGTGGAATCCATACTAAACTATGGAATTACCATGTGGGGTTCTGCTTATAAAACAAATTTATCAAAATTACAGGTCCTAAGAACAATGTTTAAATTAAAAAGTTGTGACACTGTAAAAAGTATTTTTATCCATAAATCTCTTTTAAATATTAAAGCTCTTTATATGAATTGTGCTGTTGAGTTTATACACAAACATACAGGTTTAAAAAAATTAGTCACCCTTATTCTACCAGAAGCAAATTACTAGAAATGTATTTTTACAACCGTTACTCCAAAACTGTCTGTCAGAAAAGTATATATTTTAATTGAATTAATTTATATAATGCACTTCCTCGTTAATTCAAAAATCTTTCTTTTTATAAATTTAAATGTAAGAGCAAAAAATATATTATTCCAAATTATAACGTGTTAAGTTTAAAACTTGCCTAAAAAATGACTAACTTTCTACATTCTGTATTTTGCTTCCTATTGCACTATGTTTCTCTTTTTCTCTCTTAATTATAGAATCATTAAGTAGAATCATTAAGTAAATTTGTATATTTGTTTATTAAGTGCTACTTGGTTTAATATGTATAGGACACAACACAAGTGTTAATACTTAGGTGTCCTCTATTAAAACATTCTCTTCTCTCTCTATGTATAACATTTCGTGACTTTTACAAATAAACAAATAAACAAAAAAAATCTACGGCTCTTGCCTGAAAAGAAATACCGAAACAAATGTTAATAAACAATTGTAACTATTTTTTATTATAAAATAAGGATGTACTGAACAGACATCCTTTAATATATATTTTTTTACAAATATAACATATAGTAATATTTATAATTGTTAAGAGGACATTAAAATGTAAGACTAAACAATTGTAAACTAATTTGTAAACTAAACTAAACAAACAATAAACAATAAACCATAAAAAATAAAACTTATTTACCAATAATTTGTATTGAACATATAAGGTATTTAAATTATATTATTGGTATTTCCTTTTATATAAATTTATTCAACTGTCGAGAATGATACGCATTTTTGTGTTCTTATCGTATTTTTCTGAAATATTAAATGCGTATTTGGCAGTATCGAAAACTATCTCTAGAAAAAAATCTTCCAGTTTTATATTCTATTTAAGTGTTATGTTCTACAATTTAGCTTTTTAACATATCAATTGGTTTATATGCAAAACAAACCCCCTGAGAAATAATCCCCCCTTACATGCCAGATACGAATGGGCATTGAAGGCAGAACAATTGTCAAAGCAGGAATTCGTTAAAAAAGTTATTTCCATTCGCCCATTTACTAATATTAACTATCTGTGATTCATTTTAAAGGGTTTACAAATATAGCGAAATAAAGAGAGAACACACTAGGCGAGATAAATAATAAAAAAGATAAGTAAAATACAACTGCCAGGTCACTAAACAGGTTTAATGCTGGTAAACATAATATTTTTCGATTAGGAACCGCTACAAAATCTCCAATACAACTGAAGCAACCAAATTTGAATTTGGTATCGACATTTCTCCGATTCGTAAAAGTAATAAAGAACCTATGACAATTTCCCAGCAGCAATAACGCTATTAATAGATGAAACGCAACAACAGTAATATTTATCTTGAACTTTATAATCAAGTGCAAATTTTATAATTTGGTAATATTAAGAGTTTCATTGCCTATGCAGTTATTTTCATCTTTGTATTTTTAAAGTTCAGGTACTTTTCAGTGTCGTTGTTACAGGAAAATTGTAGGCTTTAGTAGATTTTTATTTTTGTTGGTTGTCTGATCTGATGAATAACCTGGCAAAACTCCACAAAAATAACACTAATTTCTTTTGAACTTTCAAAGTGTCAAAGACGAATTTCTTGTTAATCATCAGTGAATCTCTCGTAACAAATATGTTGAAATACATATTTCAATTTTTTTTCCGCATAAAAGACAAAGTTGGTTCTACTTTATGAATATAATTATAGGATAAGAATTTGGGAACATATATAATGCTTTGATAAATGTCAGTTTAGACAGTCTCGCTTTTTGGAATGTCGTCTCTATATGAATTACAAAGTGGATGAAATAAAAGTTGGTAAGATGAAGACAAAAGTAATGACGAAACACATTTAGATATTTAGTATTTGAAGACGAGAATGCTAAACAGATCAAAACCTAAAAGGTAGCTTCATTAATAAGGCAACCACGAGGAAGCATTGATATATCTATCTCTTTACAAATCTGTAACCCAAACAGGGTTAAATCTATTTTTTTTATCGTTAAATGCAGCAGATTTTAGTTTTATTGATGATCACATGATAGATATTAATTATAAAATGTGCAAGTTTATTAATGTATTATCAGAGGCGGCTAATGTATGTTTTCCTTTAAAAAGACAAAAACATAGAACGCATAGTATTACTCCTGTACCGTGGTTTAACGATAATCTAAAAAGGTCCCGCGAGCTTGTTCACTTTTTGCTTGAGGTTAGTAAAAAGTCACCAACAGCTGCAAATAAAAAATTGTATCACGAATTTAGGATAAAATACAGACGTGAAATAATATTAGCAAAACAAAAAGCGAATTCTAAATATATCGAGAATGCCATAGATAATCCAAAGAAACTCTGGAATGTTATTAACAAATGTAAGAAAATTAACCCAATGGAAAGTACAAATTATAGTTTGATACCTGATGATTTCAAAACATATTTTAAGAATGTTCCTGACCAAATTATTGAAAATATAGCCACGGGTACTAGTTATTGCGATTTCCTAAGCAAGAATAAAAATGTTACCAACTTTGAATTCAATGAACTAACTATCGTTGAAGTGAGAGATGCAATTAAAAAAATGAAAAATAAAAATGCATGTGACATACATGGTTTAAATGCTATTATGATAAAAAAAATAGTCAATATAATAAATATTCCATTGTTCAAACTATTTAATATGAGTCTTAATGAGGAAATTTTCCCAGATATTTTAAAAGTTACACGGGTTATACCTATACCTAAAAGGGGGAATAACAAAGCTGTTGATAATCACAGACCCATTGCCATAGTTTCAATAATCGGAAAAATTTTTGAATCTTGTTTGAATAAAAAAATGATGAGACATCTTGAAAACAATTGTTTGCTTCATCAGAAACAATACGGTTTTAGGGCAAATAAATCTACTTCAATCGCAATCGTAGACTTAACAAATAATATTTGTAAAAGTCTAGAAAACGGTGTCTTCAATGGAGCCCTATTATGTGACCTACAAAAGGCCTTTGACTGCGTCTCTTGGCCAATACTCTTACATAAGCTAGAGTATTACGGTTTCGGACCAAGGAGTGTAAATATAATTAAAAACTATTTAGATAAACGTCCTAACATAATAAATTACAACAATAAAATGTCGGAGCCCTATGAAATGTCCTACGGGGTACCCCAAGGTTCTGTCCTTGGCCCTACCCTATTCTTGGTATACATAAACGATATAAAGATAGAGGTACCAGACGAACTATATCTGTTCGCTGATGACACAGCCGTTACCACAGAAATGGATAACTTTGAAGAGCTTTCTTTAAAGTTAGATGAAATTCAAACTAAACTTAAAACGTGGTTTGATGCAAATAAATTAAGCCTCAACGAAGCCAAAACCGAAAAATTCTATTTCACATTAAAAAAATTAGATGATACATGTCAACATAATGTAAAATTTCTTGGTGTAAATCTGGACCAAAAACTTCTGTGGCATTCCCATGTGGAACAAGTTTCGGCTAGTGTTTCCAGAAATATATATATTTTAAGAAACATTGCCCAATTAACGGATACAACGGTTACCATGATGGCATTTCATGCTTTAATAATGACGCGCCTAACCTATGCAATACTGGCATGGGGACATTCCCCTGCAGCCAACAGGCTCTTCAGCATGCAAAGAAGAGCTCTAAGAATCGTGGCAGGTCTCGGATATAGGGAAGATTGCCGTCAGGCTTTTACGTCGTACAACGTACTCACCCTACCTAGTATTTATATTCTGGAAACAATTATATTAACAGTAAAAAACTTAAACTTTTATACCACGCAAGATTCTCAACATAATTACAAGACAAGAAATAGTGAAAATATCACCCAACCATATAATAGAATCAATCGCTCGCAAAATGCCATAAACTACTACGGTCCAAAATTTTTGAATAAATTACCACGGGAAATTAAAACCTTACCAATAAAGCAACTCAAACAAGCCGTAAAATTTTTCTTAATAAAAGCTAGTTGCTACTCTGTTGCCAATTATTTTGAATTGGATTTTGACAAAAAATTTTTCAAATTGTAAAAATTGTTAGTCACATTTTGTTATTATTATTAATTCGTTTTTCGTATATTATAATGTATTTGTTTTTTACAATTTTTTGTTATATATGTGTATGTATGTATGTATATATATATGTATATATGTATGTGTATATATTTTATTAATTGACGAATGTAAAACTTTTGTATCTCACATGAATAAACATATCTATCTATCTATCTATCTATGTATTTATCAGTTCATTCAAATTTGAACCTTGGGCATTATCTAAGTAAATAAAAGTAATATATTCACCATACATGAAAAAACTGCTTGAAGAAAGTGAAACCAGGCACCTTAAGAAACAAAGCGTTTGGGTGTTAAATCTAATGTCTTACCATGTATTGAACTTAAACACATAAATACATTTAAAAAAAAAAACAAAAACCAACTTCAAAAGAAAATTAACTAAAAAGCATGAAATAATATTTTGCTACAATTAAATACTTTTTATGAAGTCGGTGCCAAGCGAAAGTGAAAATATTTTGTGAGGTACATTGATGAGTTATACTTCGCAACTTCGCTGTTCAAATTGGCACCGACTTCATAAAAAGTATTTAATTGTAGCAAAATATTATTTCATGCTTTTTAGTTAATTTTCTTTTGAAGTCGGTTTTTGTTTTTTTTTAAATGTATTTACTTTACAATTTTCAGTGATGCAATGTCTGTAATTGTTAATGATTTATCCTACAGCTGTAACATTCTATTAACATTTTTTTAACCATCCTTCATAACAATATTTGTACTCCGCCCTGTATGTCAGCTATCATAAATTTCCAACTGCTATGAGCTACCTTATATAATTATTTTGTCTTGCTTTTTACTAACCATCCTGTATGATATAATTACATTCGACGTTATACTTTAACCATCTTGGATAGCAAATCTGATGGATCACCAACATTTTAATAACTACCCTATATATTTTATTGTTACACCACATATGTATATTTATATGCATGAAATTAATATGCAAATTCATAAAATTTTACTCATTCAAAAATCGCCCGTCCCGGCAATTTTATCACTTTGAAAAGTTGAAATCTCCAGGTGTAAAAATAGAATGCTAGGAAAATATGAGGTAGGCATTAAATAGTTACTTGTTCGGAACATACAAATATATTTTGTATTGGAAAAATGATTACAAGAGCAGTTTCACTCTCAAATCACCCTGTATTGAAAGAATTTTTACAAGACGAATCCCACTCTTACGTAGGTTACCAAATCACCCTGTATTGAACACCTTTAAATTAAAAATCTTGATTGTCGCAAACTGCCAATAACTTTTTTAATTATTTAATTTCTCTGCAAAACAATTTTCCCAAATATGAGACCCTAACCAATCGATTTCTATCTATTGAAACTTCTAAATAAGAAAATTTCATCTAAATCGTTAGAGCCTTTTTTCCAGAACTCAATTATATATATATATATATATATATATATATATATATATATATATTTGTTGTTTTTAAGTTTTCGCGGGCACTAAATGTTTTAGGCGGTTTCCGGGAATTCATCCGCATAGTTGATAACTGATCCCTGTCGGTATCGATGGTAAAATGACGACGTTTCGGCAGGGTCACATCTGCCCTCTTCAGGTCGGTTCGCATAATTCTCGTAGCCTTCTGCTTTCGCTTCTAGTTACTCGAATACTGTATTCGAATAACTAGAAGTTTCAGCTTGTGCAACAGATAAAGCCACTTGACCATTATGCGCGTCGTACGTTCGACGAATGGATTGAAAACAAGATTGCTCTTGATTCTCATTTTCATCACAAACTTCTGTTCCACGATGAGGATCATTTTTGTTTGAATGGATACATCCATAAAAAGTTACTATTTGGCGTGGTTGGTGGAATCATTGGGCCATATGTCTTCAAAGATGATGCCGGTGAGAACTTTACAGTCAAAGGGGATCACTATAGATCCATGATTACAGACTTTTTGATTCCTCAGTTGAATAAAGTTAATGTGCAAGAGCTTTGGTTCCAACAAGACGGTACAACATGTCACACAATCAATTTATTGCAGAGAACATTTGATGAACGCGTAAATTCACACAATGGACCTATTAATTGGCCTCCCCGGTCGTGCGATATCACACCAATGGATAATTTTCGGTGTGGATATGTGAAGATGCAAGTCTACCCCGATAAATTATAGACATTGGACCACTTGGAAGCTAACATTCGCCGCGTTATTGCTGATATACGGCCTCTTCTGATCGAAAATTAGACTCCTAGTTTGCGTTTCGTTCGAGCCAGTCGCTGCGCGCATATTCCCTATATCATATTTAAGCAGTAATGGTATAAAATTATCTGTTACATAAAGCGACTACATTCATGATTTTAATATGTTCTATTTTATTTTAAAGGTCTATACCTCAAACAAAAGACCCTTTTTATGAGTTTTGGAATTTTTGTGCTGCCCTGTATATCTAAAAAATTTGCCTATTGTTATGTCATATAAAATTATTTAATTTGAAAATTATTATTTAGTCATTCAGATTAAGACTTTCACGAACCGTTTGATATATTTTTTTGGAATATGCACCACTTTTTTCTCAAGGATGGTATTATTTACCCAAGAAATCATAAAAAGGAACTAGGTTTGGTTAGCTGTGTATATTTTATGTAATTGTAGGCACCTACATAAAAAATTGGTATCCAACGAAATGTTTCGCTTTTGATTAATTACGTGATTTTTTAACACTTTTGTCACGTGTTTCCGTTTCAAGCACATGCTTTCAATTTATGAAAAGAAAATCAGAACAACTCACATGACTGTTACAACTGACTTTTAAATAATACTCAACGAAAGTAAATATTTATTGTTATTGTTAAGCACATTATGTATCATTGTTTAAGTGTTTCATTAGCAATAGTTTTCCGAACGACGCTTTTACTTCTGTACAAAATATATGTGTTCTCAGATTTACGTTGGGTGAACACATTGTATGGTATTTGCTTATGGATTAAGTAAGACAACGTGAATGTTTTAATAACCAGAGGCAATTTACAAACAACAGATAACTTATCAGTTATGTTAAAACTAATAGGAATGTTCTATTGTGTTTTGACGTTAATGACAACTAGTATCGTATAATGAACAGGATAATAATGTGAATCATCTATAAATAAGTCTAGTGAAATGCGCTTTGGTATTTATAAATTATATAAAACTGATAGAAAAATGTTAGGAATTTCTGATAAGGATAATGATTAACACGGATTAAATTGTCAACTCAGCTTTTGTATATATTTAAGATACGAATTATTATCAGTAGTAACTGAATCACTGTATGGGCCACCCTGAAATGTTTGAGATAACGAAAAACTATCATCCAAGCAAATGTTTTATGTGTTTACCTATAATTAAGAAGCTAATGAGAACAATACTGAAGCTGAAGAAGATAATAAGAATCCCCACTAAGTTCCATTAAAAAAAAAATCGATTACATCCATATTGGGATGTACTTGTGGTTCGATGAAGTGACTTTCATACACTGTCATCCCAGCGTTTTCGTGATCGTCCTACTGAACTTCTTGCTATGACAAGTATTCTCTCGCTGTTCAGCCTAGCCTTTTTTACCGATTTTGTAGTTTTTCTCTTTTTCTTCTTTATCTAGCCCGACCCTTGATGTGGCTAGGCTAGGCTAGGCTGACTGCACAAGTTATTTTTCCAAAAGACACCACTCTGTTTCTTGTCTCTCCAACACATTTTGTCACATTAAGACATCTTCGCAAACCATTCTTAAAGTGTTGCATCATGAACCCGTTGTACGTGACCTATCCATCGTTGTACGTTAGATGTCGAATAACATCATAGAACAATGATTTAAATAGAAGGGAAGCTCTTATGGGAGACACGAGAACACTAAAAAAGCTTTTCCCTGCATCCGTATGAGGCCGTTGATATCGGAATTTTAGTAATTTCTTTACAGTTTTCTTTAACATAAATTTTAGCAAGATAACTCACCAAAGTTGATTGTCGTTATTAATTTATTAACCTTAAAAATATGGCGTTTGTTGTCACAAAGCTGAAAGAATTGTTGTTTTCAAAATTATTTGACTATTGAGTAATGAATACTGAAATCGGGAACTTATTCCAAAACAAAGAAAACATATTTAAGATATTCTTTGAAGGTTTGATTCGAACAGTTTAAAGAAAATGGCAGTGTACAAAAAAATAACTAGGTACTACATTACTAATACTGGCGTAGATTAAGTACCTATATTATGATAAATACCAAAACAGGTTTATCATCCAGTACATTTCTTTATTTATACCAGATAATTGATCATTTGTTTCATATGCCCCATGGAGTAGCGGCATTGAAGTAACTTGCTAAAGAACTTCAAGTGGTTCAAAAAAATAGTAAAATTGATTTTCATTGAAGACCTATAACTATGATTCTGTCATCATTTTGACTATTGTAAACCCACAGATGTCCATGTTATCAAAAATGAAATAAACAAATTAAGTTCAATATTTTACAGAAATGTTAGCATTGCTGAATAAAAATTTGATTGGGGTATGTTAGCATTAACTACATTTGGGACATTGTATTTTTAATATGTATTTTTTCAGACACTAAGGACAACAGGGTCTTACCTAGACCCCAAAATGTTTGGAATATATAGCAATTTTTTGTAACTTGTGGTGTTATTTCCCAAGAAGTACTTAAACACCAAGGATAAAGACAAATTATTTGTTCAAGCAACAGGAACAATTTTAAGGCTAAACATTCCCCCAGTTATAATTACAAATAAGATGTTTGTAAAGAAAGTTTAGACAATTTAAAATGTTTTTTAACTCGGCAGTATGCTCCAACTATCAGAACTACTTGTGAAACTTCAATATCATCCCCATTACCTTCCAACTTGTTAGGACAGAGTTCTAAAATTGCTAGATGTACAATTGTTTATATGAGTGGGTACATCCAGAGGTTATTAAAAAAATATTATCATAATTGTAATGATTGTTTACAAATTGTAAACTCTAATTTAGAATCAGAAGATTGTGAATTCATTGATGCTAGGAAGTATCCAAGAGGACATTGGCAAGTACCAAATACATATTTAAATTTTTTAATAACACATTGTTTATCCTCCTTATATTTCTTAATTCCAAAATTGTGTTGCAAGCAGAACATTTCTCAAGTGTTGGAACAAGTGTTACAACACAATTATTTAATTAATCCCTTGAATTGTTTGCAACAACATGATCTTGGTAATAAGCTATGCCAACTCCTAGTTGAATGTAGTTTTGGTGGTGTAGAAGTGTAAATAATATTACCAAGGGAAGAGAAGACAAATTTTCTAAATATTTAGCTTTAAAACCAAATATAGTTGATCCTATAAAAGTCCATGCATATAGAAAATTTCAGTCAAACAAAGTTTAAAAACTGTTAAGCAACTTTCAAATCTTTAAATGTTTTTTTACAAACTGTACCTTAGGAAAAAAATTTATTTATATTTCATGATCTAAAATATAAAATGAATTTACAATATTTTATAACTGTATATTTCTATTTTTTTTTAACAAATATCAGTGCTGTGTTGTGTAAATAACACTCATATATTAATTGTGTTCTGTTTTGTATATCTAAGTCATGAACATGTTTTTATCTAAAATATTTTATAAATTTCTGTATATATTTTTGTTAATACACTTATTATTTCAATATGTTTTAATTGTTTTATTGAAAGTGTGCATACATATATTTAATAGCAAAAATTATGCTAATCTCATGCTGAAAGTATGCTTACTTAAGTTTTTTGGGGCTATATATGTACAAGGTGTTCTGGATGTTTCTTTACAGCTGATATCTTGTTTTTTAGTAAAGATATGAACAATTTCATAAAATCATTGTTGACGAGAACATGTTATCCTTAAAAAACTGTAATCAAAAACTTGTGCCAGTACATTCAACTTTTTTTTTTCAAATTTTGTCCGTTTTTGTTACATTTATAAAACATAATTTGTTCTCATTAATATTATTTTTAGAAAATGTTCCTACCATTACTAAAAAAACAAGGTATCAGCTGTAAAGAAACATCTGGAACACCTTGTATATATTTGAATAATTTAGTGTCATATCTACCGCTAGATGTCAGCACCTGTAGGATTGAGTAGATTAGTTCAACTATTGACTAATAGAGGGTGCTGATTGCAGCTAAAACTTTTCCCTGCATCCGTACGGTGCGCTGAAAACTGTGTTCCAAATCGAAACACGTGAGTTTTCCTTCTATACAATTCATTTTTCTATGAATAACATCGATATGAGAGTTATTGAAGTTTAAAAAACCAGCAAGCGCCCCCCCCTAGTCAGTTTGCTAAGGGTAAGCGAAGGAAGCAAAACTGTCTATTGTGAAATGAAGTAGTGCATAAGTCATAATTTTTTAATTTGACTTTGTGGTTTTTGCCCTATGTTTGATTTGCAATGAAACAATAGCCGTCAATTAAAAACAAAAGATTTTCAACATTACGCAAAACATTCAGAATGTTTGCAGATAGAAAATCGCAAAAATATTGATTTACGAAAGTCAATACTGAACAAAAAGAACTCGTCCCAGCTTGTGGCTCCTGAAATTACAAAACGTGGAAAACCATTCGATTGAAATTGAAACTACCAGTTTGTCACACCGTGGGTTGGATGGTGTGAGGCCTTCAATCACACGAAATATATCATTTCAACTTTCTGACAAGAATGGACAATTTGAATGGTTTTCTCGGTTCCTGGATGAGTCATGGATGACTCCGATGCTACTCAGGTGTTCATTTTTATTCGAGAAGTAGATAAATGCTATTTATGAAGAACATCTTGATATTGGTAATATTCACGGCACGACTACTAGATGTTTTTAAGGCATTAATAAAAAGAGCCTTTTATGGAAAATCTTGAAACCTGTTATAACTGATGGAGGTAAAAACATGTGTGTTAGAGACTGTAAAAATCATGTTGGTTCATGAACAGTCCTAGTCCTTGGAAATTTCTGAATTTCTAATGGAAGCTTTGTATAAACCTGTATAAACTATTTTATAATATATCACAAGTGCAGACAAGTTCACCCGAAACCCAAACTCATAAGGTTTGTGAAGGGTCCATTGACAGTCAACCGTCAGCTGCTTTCTTGTATAATTTAAAATTTCCCTAAATTTGCTATGTCATTATCAGTCACTTTCTAAAGTTATAGAGTTCTAAGCCATTTGTCGATTTAAATAGACTAAAATATTCAAATGTTAAACTCCGTGTTGCATATGGTGTGATTATATAGAGCTTCACTGAAAGTTTATTGGTAATATAAAGCAAAAATCCTAATCTTAATTTGGAGACCAAATTAGAAAATTAAATAAGTATTTTTATACAAATCAAGCGCATCATGTAGTTCTTTGTGAAAAATAAGTGTATATTTTTATAAATTAAATATGCTTTGTTCAAAAGATTATTAAGGTAAATATAAGAGAATCAACTCATGTCCTGCTTGTCTGAAACTGGAATATTAGAACAATATATTTTTTGATTTACCTAAATTGTCTCAAATATCAAAGGTGGTACGGAACTCTTAATATACTAATCCGACTCGCACTTGACAAAATTATTAAGTTCATCCGGGTAACTGTGAATTTGATAGAAATTGTTTCTGTAAAAAATATACTTTTAGGATCTGTATCATAGTTAGGTTCTCGTATTTCACGTTCATCTCCGGCAACGAGCATTGTCCTATGCTTTATGTGGTGCCAGCAACGCGCCTGGCGCGAGTCTGTGTTCTGTACCTAGTTTGTTTTATTTACGTTCTGTGTGCACAGCACAGGCACGAAAGGTTACAAACTGATACTGTCACAAAGAATAAGTTATATTTTATATATGTGCAAACGTGGATTTCCTGTTAGTAATTTGTGAGAATTCGAAATGAACCCACTGTCAAAGGAATCGAAACATCCAGAACGATAAATTAAAATAGGCCTTTTCATATTCGAAATTTTTTGTGTTCCCGTGCGTCATTTTTTTTTCAAGCATTTTTCACACTATTGGCATGTAAATACAATGTTATTTTGCCCGAAAAAAATTACAGAAGTTGACGCATGTCAACTAAAAATTTTCGAATATGAAAAGGCCTATTGAGTATTGTTTAGGTGAAACATAGATGGTATGGTAAGGAGTAGATGACTAAAATTTGGTGAATGTTTTTTTAAGTATCAATTAATATGTAGTCTTTTTTGCATTTTTTTAAATTTACCAACAATACAAACTGTTTGATGGAATTCAAAATCAATGTTTGGTAATATCAAAATGCCTAAAGTACGTGCACGCTGAATGTATTGCCAGCTAAGTGACTTTGAAATTTATTGGTTTACGTGAGGCGGGCTTTTTATTTCGAGAAATCGCTAACCACGCTTACATTGATAATACCCAAAAGAAAAGTAGGCACCAGACGTCGAAGGGACACAAATGAAGTTCAAGATCGATGTCTACGGCTTATGGCTTTAGAGACCGACTTTCGATAACTTGAAATTTGGCCGATGTGTGAGTAGAAGAAGAAGGCCATCTTGTAATTGTCCTAACGGTTTACCGTCTTTTGGATTGCAGAAATATCGACCCATCTTGTGCTACCTCTCGCCACTGAACATCGACTGCAACGACTACAGTGGTGCACAGAACGACAACAATGGAATGTGGAATGCCATCAGACCGCCTTCTCTGAAGAATCTCGATTCAGCTTGGGTATGTATGATGGCCAAAGAAGGGTTAGACGACGTCGAGGAGAATGACGTCAACCTCAATTTGATGTTGAGCGACATGTACGCCATACAGTAGGCGTTATGGTATCGGGTGCTATTGCACATCAAAGTAGGTCACCTTTAGTCAATTGTACAGTACAAAAAACACAAACGTGGTATAGATTTGAGTGACCAAATGCTCAGCTACTTTTGCTGTGAACACAAGTGCCTGCGGTGGTATAAACAGTTAGGGGTTCACATATTTCAAGTGATGATAATGAATGCCTATTTGCTTTATAATATTAGAAACCAAGAGATATTCCTTTACGATTTTCAACTTTCGATTCTTGATAGTCTTTTAGAACTAAGCTCAAAAGAGACACCTGTGAAAAAAACATTTGTGGAACATTTACCACAAAATTTGCCTAAAAGGTCTTAATGGTAAAACAAAAAGAAGGCGCTACAAATACTGCTGGAATATTAGCAAAACAAGAACAGATAGCATTCATTATTGTCCTCAGTGTTTGTTTGTGTTTAAAAAACTGTTTTAGACTGTTTCACGAGAAATTAAATAATTAAAATGTACATTATTGAGTTTGGTTTATTAGTATTAATATCATCTGATATATTTTGTGGCTTTCAGTTTTTGTAATGTGTTTCATACATAGTACGTATGGTACAATAAAATATTCAGACATGTATAATAATCAATTGAATCTACTTAATCATATAATATACATCAGTGGCGGATCCATGATTGTCGTTGGAGGAGGGGGGGGTAACCTCGTTCGGGAGGCCTTGGCCTCTTTTGGAGGGGCTTTACCGTTCTGAGGGTAGGCTTTAACATAATAAACACAAAACAGCATACAACTTCGATGTTTTTGGGAGGCGGCTTAAGCGCCTCCCTCCTTGGACTCGCCAAATATATACATTTTTTTCTACACTTCACTTACACATAGTGTAAAAATAGATCTAAACGCACCAGGTCCGTTGCTGGCACATAGGGTTAGGAGAAGTGAAATTTTATTCCATATGCCAGCAACGTTCTAGTTGCGTACAGATTTTATATTTAGTTTTATACTAAAAAAGTAGCAAACTTTGCTTCAGTAGACATCAATTAATGTGTACATCATAATAATTTCAAAATACCTTTTAAAATACTATGCAGAAAAGGGCTATACGTCAAGATTTCAACCGGAGATGAACGTGTTGGATAATTCTAATTTTTTATCTAAAAATATTTTTGTGCCGCATACGGAACATTATACAGTTCAAATATATCTTACTTGGCCATATCTGGCACATCATTCATTTATAGAGTTATGCTATATCCAACGTAAACGAGATAAGCGCCGTGCAAGCGGTGCGTTGCGTTAATGACAGCCGGAAACTATCAAACACATAAAAATCATTCGTGGTGTCATATCCATAATGATATTATACGTTGAGCACGTGAAGTAGTGAAATTCATGTAATAGCAATAGAAAGAGAGAGAGAGAATAAGCGGCTCGTTCCTGATTGGTCAGTGTCAGTGGTGACGCCTACTATTGGTAGGGTAGAGACATATCAAGCGCACCCTGATATTGTCTTTCTCTTTCTCTTGTTATTACACTGCCACTTACAGTAACGCCCATACCTAATTCACTCTACGTATAATACCTCTATGGTCATATCACTCAGTTGCAGTTTGCGGCTGTCACATTGACATAATGCACCGCCAGCACCGCTTTATTTGCGTTTAAGTTAGACATAGCCTAATTTTGATAGAACTACGTTTTAGACTCATAAGCTTTATTCGCGGTAACAATTCGTTATCGATTCATTACTGATCGCATGCGCAGTTGCAATAAAACCGTTCGCGGTACGGAAATTATTGAACTGACAGTAACAATTCTGTGTTCGCGGTGTAGAAAAATTCGATTCATTATTGATTCGTAATCAGATTATCAGTTCTTGAATTATAGCTAGGATTCCTGGTTCTGACATGCGCGTTTGAATAATTTTTACTCAAATTTAGTAAATTGTTATTTTGTATTGCCAACATTGGGAAATTTATTTATTGTTAACTGTGTTTACGTTTGGACTTTAAAATTGTTTAGAATATTTGTTGACATGGACCACTTAATTTCAAGTGACGGGGATTTGGAAGAACTTTTGGAAATTGTAAGTGTTCCAACCACAATTGATTATTTTGAACATATTGTGCCACAATTTAATAATCATCAGTTTGAGTTTCATTTTCGGATTAGTCGTGAAAGTGTCAAAATATTCAAACCTCTACCATAAATAGCAGTAGCCGAATGTAGAGTGGCTCATTTAATTGACAAATACCTATTTATATAATGTGACAGCATAGAAGAATTAGTTACAATGCGCTCTTGAGTAGAACTGAATTGATAACGAATTGGTTCAGAATTGTGTTCCGCGAATAAAGCTATTATGAACCTCTCAAAAACAACGAGAACCTCACAAAAGAGGTTGTAAAGTATTGATCCATTATGCCGTAAATGGATTTTCTTATGACAATGTAATATTTTGTGGAAAATAGAGCAATGATATCGTATATAACACTACTGACCTAGAGGTTAGCTCTAACGTGGGAGTTAACATTTGTTTCGATAATGGGTTCAACGGTGTACACTTACAAGTTTTTCAGCTTAATGAAGGTATACATGCTTTAAGAACTGTAGGGCGTGATATCATGGTATGACAACAATGTAGTAAATCGGTTGATGCATGTTGGAAATTCTCCAAAAGATAAAAGATTATCACGGACAGAAGGAAAATACTGTACTAGAATGCACAAAAGCTGTACGTACTTGCAATAAATATATAGTTCATGTTTCATACTGTCCCTTATTTGGCACGAACCAGTTTTTTTTTCTTTTTTGTCAAAAAATATTGTATGTTATTTGTTCAAATATTTTTCTGACAAAATATATACCTTTTGACAGCTGTAGAATTTTTTTAAACAATTTAAAAATAAAACATGCATTGAGGGTTTTAGTTGTTTTAACTGAACACCACTATATTAATTCATCCATCTCGTATTTTTTGGATGTGACTGCTGTTTTCTGATAGCCACTTTTATTTCTATATCTATTGGGTTTGGTGGTCATTCCATTCTTAGCATTTTTTATTAATTGCAATATATTCGCCATCGTGTAAATTTGTTTATCAACTTTGGTAATTTTGTGTTATTACGGCCAATCGATTGACGTTAATTATTTTTTTCTATGCCTTCTTTACAACCATAGCTAACTTTGTTGTTTCTAATGGCTGCATTATTGGAATTATCCACATAAAAAGAGTATAACATACCTGTCTTTGGTTGTAAGAAAATGTAAATTATTAAAAAAACTGTTGGCTGTAATTGTGTTTTCTTGAAATTTCCCTAAAAACATAAATATAAAGTACTCTTTTATTTATGTTATGTTTATGTAAACAACTAAACTATTACATATTTGTGATTTAACTCAAAACAAAAAACTCAATACCGATGACAAAGCCTTGAATTAAATCAAATTAAATTTAATTCCACCATTACTATTAATGCACACCATGCAACGATGAATTAGATTAATACATGCATCTCTAACTATCACTCTAGGCATTTCTTCAATGGCTCGAACAACGGCTGCCTCAAGTTCCTCTATGGTATTATAGTAATAGAATAAACTTTATTCTTTAAGTATGCATAAATCAAGAGGCCTAAGATCTGGCGAGCGAGCAAGGCCATGCAACTGGAACTCGATTTCGGGCCAGTTATTTCCATCTTGCTGGGACCACATGTTCGCTACATCTTGAATTGGCAAATTTTCTAAACTTTGTTTGACGTGATTTTATTATATCTCAAGATATCGAGGAGCAGTCAGATTATCAGAAAAAATCTAAAATAGAACACAATGAGTTGATATTTTGATGGCATATATGCAGAAAGACTGGACCAATTAAGCTAAAGGCTTTGTAACAAGATTTGGGCAAAGTTTTTATGATCAGAAAAATTGGAATTGCCGAAAAAGTGGGAAATTCGGAAAAACTGAAAGAGTGTTTTCATGACCGATTTGGATATATATTTTTGATCGTTGTAAGAATTGTTCAAGTAGATTTCCCGATAGGATTTTTGTTTGAAACACGATTCTAATGCTGAATAACTGTGATTATTTGTTTTATTTGAAATGGTTTAGTAGATGGTTCATTGTAACCACCTGAAGGTTATCAAAACTCTTGTAAATAAATAAATTATAAAACTGTTAGAGGGGTACACGTACAAAAACTTTGTGAATTACCGGATACAGCTGCAAAAACATTATAAATTTCCAGGAACAGCTGGATAACACTTTGCGGCGGTATTGGGAACAACTAAGTACACATCGTAAAAGTACCCGGAACAGCTAGAAAAAAACATACTCAAGTTCCCGGAAAAAAGTAGAAAATGTCTGAAATTTCATCGATACCATATATCTCATTTAAATGTCACACTGAAAGATTAAAATAATTAAATAGCGTGTTAGATAACTACTGTAATTATAAATGTAATTACCAAAAAGTAGCAAAGCAATTAATTTAAAAAATTCTCAAAAAGCATATAAACTGTGAGAAGTCATAATTTTCAGTAAACTATATCCATTTATTTATTTCTGGATTTTTTCTATAATATTTTAAAGTTGTTTAACTTTGATATAATTAAGTTCTAGTAAGCTGTTAAACGAAACAGGATATCAAATATGTGAAGCTCGTCATAATAAAAAATAAGCGATTAGTATAAAATGTATCTCGTGAATCATTATTAACATTTTACGAAAGTATTCCAGATATCTTTCAAATAGTATGTCTCTAGAGACGACAGACAGGCTTTTCCCGCCTTGATATTGCATACAAATATTTACTCAATACTGGAATAGCTTATTTTTATAAGACAAACTATGATAACAATAACACTTGCATTCTTTTCCAAGTTTATAAGCATTCGCTTAAAATAAATTCGGAAATTTACGTAAAATATTTTTAAATTAAAATTGTTTAGTTCCAAACATATGTTATTGTGATTTGAATTGATAGATCTGGTGAAATATGGAGCGAATATGATATGTACGTTAGATAAAAAGTTGTATAAATATGTCTGCGTTGTACACAACGGATCAATTTACAAATTCAAAAATTGTAGGAAAACGTTTGGTATAAGATATAATGAACAATATAGGAGTTATGATTTTTTAATGTGTCACTAAAGTTTTTTGTTTTCTGGAATATAAAAGGCAAAACAGCTTTTCATAGATAAGGTTCTTCCATGTTTGGAGGGAAATGTGGGATCAACTAAATTCTGCATTTACGGTGCATTAAGAATAAAAAGGTGGATGCGCCAGGTTCATTTATCGTAATTTAGCTTTCCATAATATCAACAAATATAGATTCTTATATTCGTTAATAATATCTAGCAGGGACGCCTTGAATTTTTTTTTGTGTTTATTAGTTTCGGCTATCACTGACACAATGCACCAATGATGTGTATCTCAAGTGTAAATGCACAATGGGCGTTTTCCATTTACTCCATAGTTAAAATCATTCCTAGAAATAAAATGTCACTAGAACTGTTTAACTAATTTAATTCTAAATTATAGTAATTACTAGTCGTTACCCGCAGTTTCACCCGCGTATGGAAAGCAGAATTCTTTGCAAAAAGAAATAGCTTATGAAGCATATAAGCTATCCAGTATAACAATTTCTTCTAACTTGTACCACTTAACATAACTATAGAGTTACCAATCCCGAATATATTTCACACAAACTACAAGTGCTTATGGGCCACATTATATAAAAAATTTTTTGGAACCACCTTGTATAGTTTTAACTCTGCTTCACCCTATAGTGCAACCATCCGGTATATGCTATTGTTTCTTTGTCACCCAATATAACATTTTTTAATTACTTAACTATAATTCTACTCAACCCTATACGCTATATAACAATTATTTCTGATAATTTTTGAGCCACTTCGTAAATTATAATTTTAACCGGCCTTTATATGTAACTTTTTTTAAAATTGTATTAAACACAATATATAAATAAAATTTTGCTTCGCTCCATATTTCAGGTATTTAATATAGCAGAATGCAACTGTTCCTCGTCTACCGTATACAACAGTTTTTTTTTAATATTTTTTTAATCCACCCTGTAAAACTATAATTGTACTAAGCCCCGATCTTAACCACCATATATTTACTATAATGGCTATAGTTTGACTAGCTAACTTAACCGGGAACCCAAAGGATAAAGTACCTTACGAGGACCGTGGAGTGTACGAAATTCCGTATCGCGATTGCCCACAAAGCTACATCGGTCGTACAAATAGGCGCGTCAACCATCGAGTATATGAACATTCTTTGTAAGTTCGCAAAAAAGATCCGACTTCCGCTCTCGCGCATCATAATATCCAAACAGGACACTCCATCAATTTCGAGGGCAGTAGGACTATCGTATCTCTTAACTCCCTTAGGGCATCTACTATTCGCGAAGCAATTGAAATAGAGAAAAGACCCCTCTGTCTAAACCGACGCGATGACAGCTCTCACCTTCCCACAGCATGGACCTCCGTAATTGCCAGATTAAACAAAGCAGACACAACCACCAACACCCGACCAATCACAACACAGCCTGATCACGTGACATCCCCTTCTAACCCAGCGCTAACTATAAATAAAAGAAGCAGAGCAGACTCAAATTCAGTTCAGTTACCTAGTGACTCTTGGGGTGTGCGCTAGTTTCCTCGAAAAACCTAGATGTCGGTCTTACATGTCGCGTCTAAAAATTTTCTGTTATGTATCAAATACATAAATAAGTGTTGGAAAGGACATTCTATAGTGTGAAGCGCAACTGATGAAGGTTCCCGACCAGCAACAATATATATCATATATATTGTCTTGCGTGCAAAAGAATGACATCTCGAAGAGAGTATAAAGGGAGTTTTAAAGCAACGCTACACTTTTCTACATTCTTATAACCAAAAGTAATGCAAACCCCCTGATCGATTATTTAAAGAAACTCTTTGACAGTTAACAACAGACTAAACTAGTTGATCCACTATGGCGACATCATATATACATCGTGTTTTGGATTAGGTGTAACCTACCTATGTCTTGATAAGGTTTGCCCATATATACGCCAATATTTTTCGTTGTAATTTTCCATTCATTTTCCCTTTGTCTCTCTATTGAGGTTCATCTCCAAGAACTCTGTCCAAATTATCTGAACATTAATTTGTTGATGTGACATTTATTCGACACTAATTTTATTTTTTTAACAAATCTCCACTTAATCTAAACACTTGAAGACGCGAGATGCAAGACCGACATCTAGGATTTTCGAGAGAATTAGCACACAGAGGTTCCGAATCTGGAGCCGTTCCGTGTAATTGCTGTTCTCCCTTAACTCCTAGGACAGAATGTCGCGATAAAATTTTCAGGTTACTTCACCTGTCAGAGATATTGAATTCTCCCTAACCAGAAACAATATATATATATATATATATAGGTGATGTAACGGCTGAATTAAACTATAAAAGTTAATTAACTGGGATAGCAGGCAATGAGTGTAAATGAAATACTCTTTTGAAAAGCTTTCGGAACAAATTTATTACTTCTTCAGTTCAAACTGGAAGTTACATAAAATTAACATTAAGTAATATTAGATTTAAATTAATTACAACTTACGATATGTGAGGTTTTGTTGTTGAAACTGGCAGAATCCAAAGGATAAAGGGGAGCATATCTTACGAATTCATATTAATAATCGATATAACAAATTATTAAGCTATCATAATGTTAGACGTATTGTACTGACATTATAATGATTTAAAGTCAGTTGATAATTAAACTATAGTGAGTTGCAAAAGATAGATACCGGAATGCAAAATGTTGAAAACATAAAAATTTGTTAATAAAAATTATTTGCTTATTAGATTATTCCAAATTTTACAAAAAAATAAATTTAGTAATAAGTTATGCTTAATCCGCTGTTAATAAATAAATATAATAAATTGTTTAATGAGACATTCTGTGAAATTTGGCTTTCTTTGTCTAATAGGCCACAATAGATAATATTTAATTTTTGCAAATCGGTTCTCTTGTTTATGCTATTGGATTGGTTGTTAATGTGAACCATCTCTAGAAAGTTTCGTTTAAAAATGTTTTTTTCTTGTTCTAAGATGCTAACGTTATCAAAATCTGCGGTGTGGTTGTTATTATGGCAGTGTATAGCAAGAGCACAGCTATCTTTGTCAAGTCTTATGTCACTTTTATGAGAAATTATTCTTCCTTTAGATTTCTTGATGTTTGACCAACATATTTAGCTTCACAGTTATTGCAATTTATTAAATACACTACATTTGACTTTTTTCCTTGGGAATTTCGTCTTTTATTTTGGAAAATAATTTTGAAACAGTTTTGATTGATTTATGGCCAATAATTATATTGTAATTTATGTTCAGAATTATTGCTATTTTTGAAGAAATTTCAGGTATATATGGCAATAACACATGTATTGGTACTGTATTAGAGTTAGAGATGTCTCCTCTGGGAAAAGATTTTAGTGTACTCACATTAATATCTCGTACTATATATACCTAAAATTTCACTCACTATAGTTTAATTATCAACTGACTTTAAATCATTATAATGTCAGTACAATACGGCTAACATTATGAGAGCTTTATAATTTGTTATATCTATTATTAATATGAATTGGTAAGATATGCTCCCCTTTATCTTTTCGATTCTGCCAGTTTCAACAACAAAACCTCACATATCGTAAGTTGGAATTAATTTAAATCTAGTATTACTTACTGTTAATTTTATGTAACTTCCAGTTTGAACTGAAGAAAGAATAAATTTGTTCCGAAAGCTTTTCGAATATTTACACCCATTGACTGCTATCCCAGTTAATTAACTTATATATATATATATATATATATATATATATATATATATATATATATATATTGTCTTGCGTACAAAGGAATGACACCAACAGCAATTACACGAAACGGCTCCAGATTCGGAACCTCTGTTTGCTGTTCGAGAGGACATTCATTAGTGGTAAGGGCAACTGATGAGGGTTCCCTAACTAGAAACAATATATATTATATATATATTGTCTTACAAAGGAATGACTCCTCGAAGAGAGTAATCTAAACACTGTCGAAGACAGATTCAAAATTAATGGATTTCTCCACAATTTAAACGAAACAAGTTAATAATAAAAACATAATAAACTTATATTACATCTGGTATGTTTACGTTACAAACCTTTTGAATCGCTTCGTCTACAATTAAATTTAATTAATTCAGCATGCCTTGTATGCTTTGAAATCGACATTAATACCATCTTAAGAAACATTTTATCCGGTTTTTGCATTATCGTTTTCACTTGAACAATACCATTTTACACCGATACGTCAACATCGTCACCGTCAATCTGCCATGTAATACTAACATATATTTATTCGAATTTTCAGGTCAACAAGTATCACATGATGCGAGCGTTTTCAACGGCATTGTCAGCGTCAACACTAGCAATGACATCTAGCCTAGTAGCGCGAGTACTGAGTACCGTGAACCCTTTCGTTAACAATTACTAATAGATCTGGAGTACCCACTCGATCCAATAATAAATACTCGACTGATAGGAGACACAATAATAAACATACACATTAGATCGGTAAGCAGTGTGTTAGTGTGTATCGCGAAGTTTATGTGTGCATATATATGCTCGTCGTCAGGTCATCATCATACACCAAACAATAAAGTGTTAAAAAATTCGGGAATTAGCGCGGAATCAGTTTTGGCCGGCATCCAATCGTGTGCTCTCCTGTGGGAGTGAGAAAGAAAGCGAGCGGTATAGGAATTTTGAAGATTCTCGTATTCAATCGAGCTAATCGAGGCGCTTATATGCGTTACTGTTTCGGCACTCTGTGCTTCTCGTCCCGGCTGAACAATTCCGCCGCTGACGAGGAAGCGCCCCAAGTGTTGATGAACGACGGCAGCGCTACCGGTAACCACGTGGTGAAGATGGCGACCATAGAAGACTTACAGGTAGGTTTTACATTTATAAACAATCAATTTTATTTATATCATTTGAGTTGCATAATGTTTTACCTGAGATATACAAAGATTATTGTGATTACTAGACGGAGTTTTTGTCATTATAACTTTGTAAAACAAATAATATATTTTTTAATTTTTTTTCTAAACATGAAAGGTGTTGACAGAAACATTTTAACCTCTTATTAATTTTGCTTGCGTGACTAAATTTGTTGCAAATTTATAATAAAAGAAGTGTTCGTGGTTACAAATTTCTATATGTTTAAAATTGTTATTTATTGATAAAAAAATTGTTTCAAAATTGGACCATACGGCTTCGGAACGAGATAATTAATTCTTTTGGTTATTCATATAGGTTTTATCTTCTTGTCGCAATTTTCAATAGTGTTATATTTAAGTTAGATGAAAATATAATACGTCAAATTTTGGAGATTTATCAGATAATTAGTTTGCGTTTTTGTATAAAAATTTTTCTCAGTATTAAACGAAGTAAATAAAAACAAGTATTTGCGTTATAACTAAATGCTTAAGTTTAGTTTTTCTGGAGGTTTACTAATGAAATTTCTTTTCCTAGCATGTGACTTTTTTGGTTATCAAATTTGACCCATGCAGATTGTTCTATAAAGTTATTAAGTCTTAAGTGTGACGGAAATTCTAGCCCTGTGGTATTATATTTTCTTCGATTTTAATTTGGAAGTAGTGCGTTTTTAAAAATTATGTTACAATCGAATGTCTTTAATATGCCAAACAGTGTTCTGTATATCAAAAATTACTCGTATGCTTTCGTGTTGGCACGCAAAGGGTCTTGTAGGTATCTTTGATTCTAAAAAATGAAATTACCTGTAATGTTCATTCTTCAATAACTTAATATTGGGAGATTAATTATCATTTTCTATCATTTTTCACATACTTACTACATGCCACTAAAATATGCCTTTAAGATTCTGGACAATATTTGCTTTTATCTTGTCTTTGAACTGTGACCTATACCTATGAACGGAGAAACATTATACAGTTATACTAAAAATACATAATATTACAAGAGTTTATAGAGCAAAATTTAACTCGTTTTCGGACATATAATTCAACAGCAATTAGCTTATACCATCACTTCAGTAACACTTTATAGATAATTATTGCTAAGATTTTAACAGCAAACTCGTAGAAGTAAACGATTTAAATAATAAAAACCCGCAAAAATTACGAATTCAATTCAGGAATCATAATGCCGCCTACAGGAAAGTTGTAGAGAATAAAAATTTCTTCTTAATGAGTATTTATACATCATGATTTGATCATTTTTTACCGATTAAACTCAGAAAAACTGGTCAAAAGTGGATTTTTTTCAAAAATGTATAACTTTCTAGTAACTAATATCGGAATATTAGTCATCGTAAATACGATAGTTTAGGCTATTAAGTTTATAAAGGCGCACTATAGATACTATTGAATAAGTAGTTTTTGCACAATTCGAATTTAAGTTATTTAGAGAGCTATTTTGCAGATCCCACCGTATTAACGATACTAATCCAACGGGGATATACTAGCGATATTTTGAAAGTTCATAAATTCCACTCAATTTGTCTATCTTAGTTTTTCACTATAATGCCGGTGCACTGTTTATTACGTTTTTATTAACATAACTATTGGCTGCTTATATTGGTCTATTTTTTCATTGGTTTATTAAGTTAATGATTACCTATATACTGTTTACTCATATTAATGTAAGACTTCTTTCCACTGACTGGATCTGCCACTGTCAAAACATCAGAGGGTCCATCGTTTAAGCCAAATTTCAAAAGCAGTATTAATACATTTTAGATATACGAAGTGAAGTGCATTTTAGAAGCTTTCAAATATATTTTGCATATCGCTATCGAACTATCGTGGTTAATACGATACGCAAAATATTTCTACAAATTATCTAAATTGCAATTCTGCAAGATCTAATTAACGTACAATATCGATCTTTAAAGTTATTAATCTCAACGGTATAAGCTATTACTAGGAAGGCGATTTAGTTTCCAGCTGTTATTACAAAGTTATGATTTTTTTAAAATCACTCATTTTACATCGGTTTTACCAGCGTTTCTCTATAAAAAATGCTGCAATCAAAATGTATAAACATTCATTTTGAAGATTTTCTGATTCTCTACAATTTTTCTATTGACAACATTATGAACAGATTACTTTTTACACTATATTCTTAAATAGGTTTAGTAATCCTTTTTCAGTTTTCTTTTTTACATGGTAATGTCGTGAAAGTGTCCTCCCGGTTTTCTAGTAAACGGACTGTTGAGTTTATGTTTTGTTTGTGTTTTCTAGACCCTGAAAAACAAAAACAAAACTGAAACAAACCCAAAACTCTTGTTTCAAGTGAGCGGACTACATTATATCGGAGTTTTCTTGTTTTTAGTCCGTTTCCACTGGTTGTCGCGCGGAAGTTAGAACACATTTATTCTTCAATAAAGAACCATCATTATTGGAGATAATAAATGTTACCAAATAGGTATTCTGAAAAAACTATTATAAATAAGTACATTACACCTATACTCCTATATAGCGGGTCTCATAACATGAAATTTGTTGTAAACTTTAACATCTCGGAGGTGTTAATATTTATTTATTTTATTCGGATATACAAAATAAAATTTTAAATATTGGTGTTTAAGGTATATTCTCTTGTCTAGGGCTGGAATTTTTTAAACTGTTCTAGGCTTTCGGCAACTCTTCCATCATAAAATGTGGTTTTACTTCCCATGCGAATCATTAAAACAACCTGGAAGTTGCCTCATATAAACTTCAGAAAACGTTCAGAAGTGTAATTAGAATTACTCGATGACATAATAGCTAGAGCTAAGGTTTCTGTTTTCTCCTTTGGTTTAGATATCTCTAAATTACAACCTCTTATAACTAGAAACCTCTGTCTCCAGTAATCGTTAATTACTTTGTATTAGGGTAAAATTTGTATATTTTCTAAAGACAAATCTTTTCATTTTCCAGCACCAACTGACTTTGAAAGACCAGCACATCCAGGAACTATTGAAGAAATTGGAAGAGCGGGATATCGAAATATTGCGCGATGAACGGCTACAAGAATTACAAATCGCTCTGCAATTACGCGATCGTGAAATTGCCAACCTGCGTTCCCAACTCGATAAATTCCAAAGTGTGTTCTTGAAAAATCCGTCTAGTCCTAAACCGGGTCTAAATAGTTCGATCGTTCTCAGACCTCGGAAACAACGCGCCGGTATATCGGCGGAGCCCCAAAGTGAGACGACTTTATTGGAGTTGAGCAAGCAGACATTCCCAACTATCTACAAAAACGAAAGGTAACTTCATTGTTTATTTAAATGTAATACCAATATATATAGCTATAAATGCGGAAATCTGAACAAACATGTAAGTACATAGGGTTCTAATTTTGTCAGTAATCCCACTCTTCAAAACAATGACAAATACGTAAACTAGAATGTTGCACAATGTGATTATTCCGATAACAGATAAGTATTTGAAAGTTGCAATGAAGCCACATTGTTGTAAGGCTATTTCGAAAATTTTGTCGGATTACTGGTTGCCCCTTGTCCTTAAAAGTCTGAGAAAATAAATATCTCTACTGTATTTTTCAGTGTATACTTCTTTGTTGTTGAGACGTTTCATCTCCAAGTCTGAAGTGGTTGTCCATGACTGTGTGTATTAATTATGAGTATTTTTAAATTTTCGCTGAGATGCACAATTTGTTTTTGTTTTTAAATAAATTTGAGAATAGCGGTTTATCTGACGTTGAGATCACTTGATACTGAGGGTTTCGCTACTTTATTCTTATAGAAATAATTGTTTCCGTGAACGCTCCAGCTGTAGGTATCTTTAACCGATTTCATTATTATTAATCATCATATAGCTATTTTTCTAAAATTTTTCCCCTTTCATCAATATTCTATTCTGATCCCATTTTAATCTATGGCTGCCAGCGCTGCATTATAAGCGGTGGCAAAGGAAACACCTACATAGGACCCGATACGATCCAGTATCCGTATCAGAAGATCAGCTCCAGTGTAAGGCACCTATATTATCATCAACATGTTTTTTTCTATCGTAGTCGTTAGACATTGGATCCATCGAATTACAGAACAATACTAGGTGCTCATACATATAATTCATCCACGTCACTTCGAGAAATTGTGTATTAGTGTTCCTTTCTCCTTACTATTAGAGGTCTCGAGGTCTCATCTGTATATGTATGCCACAAACACAAACGCAATTCTCAATTGGTTGACTGGTTGATCATATGTTAGAGCACTTCTGTAATGGACAACCGATAATACGGACCAGTTGTCGAAATTAACCTACTACACTTTGTTCCATTACACATTTCGAATGAATTCAGATCTGAAAATAAGCTAGGAGAGCAGATACCAATGAACAGACAGAATATCCATGGACCTCCTCAACTATTATTATAAAATTCCACACAATGTTCTACTGTTTCTGGAGACACACCCTTAAATCTTTATTAATTCATTGATATTGTTGAGATATGTTTGATCTGACTACCTAAATAATTGAATTGTCTGTGTATTGATATGTCTCAAGACGAAATTTTCCAAAAAATGTTAAATAAAACCTAATAATGACATGTAAAATGATTAATTTAAATAATAGTAATAGTATGTGGTTATGGAATTTTTGGAAATATCACCACACATGTAGAAAATTCTGTATATTTCAACAATAAAAGATAACTTTTAGTTACATCACTTAATATTGTCACAGATTTTAGTTTTAAATTTTATTTATTCTACATTTCTTTATTGCTATTGACAACGGAGACTGACCTAGACCTCGAAACGTTTGGAGTTGTTGAAAAATAAATAATTTTATGTAATTGTGGAGTTATTTCCAATAACTACATAGTCATAACTTAAAAATACCACAACTCAATATTTTAGGCAATATATGCTAATATTATTAAATATTTTAAGGGGGACAGTATTTAATTATCATTAGAACAAAAATTTATAAATAAAAACGACCCATTTCCACTTGGAATGCAAGGCCCTAGCTTCTATGCCACGTCGACTGTATTTAGAATTGTATAATTAATTTTTACCATGGCTTAATTTTTTGCTATAAAATTGAGTTTGAAGATACATAACTTAGGACCTCCGTTATTATTTGTCAGAAAATTGTTATTAAATTTTATTAAATGACATAATACAATGATTTAGTAATACTTTGGACAAAAATAATCTCTAGGTGAGTTTTCAAAATTTATCGTTGACAATTTAGCGTTTTATTTCGAATTTTAAAATAGAAATATCTGTATAACAGAAATTCGTATATAATTAAAAATTTTGAGCGTGATAATACAAAAATGTTGTCATCAAAATCACTCAGCCAAGGAGAGTTTAAAGGAGTGCACCAGTCCGAATGTGTAACCCTGTTTATAAACAAGTTGGACATACTCAATATTAAACATAAAATGTAACATATTTTTAAAAAATTTGAGGATGCCTGTAGGCCTGTACAAAACCTCAGATTTTGTAAAGTTAGATGGATAATATAAAATGTGTACATTCACAAACTGAATGGTTAGAAAAACTTGAATCTCATTTTATAAAGCTATAAAAGCGTAGTAGGTAAGTAGGAAGTTTGTCAACATATTTAATCTAAGTATGATTAGAAATAAAAATCAAATTCTAAGTAAACGAAATATAATTTATAGGTTCCAACAATTCCTGTCAGTTTCATTTTTCTAACATATATATTTTAATTCTCTTGAAGAGAATTTCTATGTACCAAAAATTTTGGTTTGTTTGCCCATTCTTAAAACTTTAGCCTTTTGTTTATTTTTTCGTATTTGAATAATAAGGTGTATCATATGTTTTTGTCCCAATTTTTTACTAAATTTTATGAAGGTTTTTTAAAAACTCTTTGTCTCTGGAGCTACTGAATTTGTCTGAAAGATTTTTCTAATTGTCATCTAATTTGATATTAAATTAGTTGGTTAATATTACTTAAATAACCACATAATTTTGCATTGCCTAAACATTAAACTTGTATCAGATCACTGTTATATTTTTAGCGTTTATGCTTACGCATATAAAATTATTAATGTATGAAATTATTTCATATTTTCAATTGATATTGCAAAAATAACGACTTCAAAGAACCAGATAAATACTGCTTAGGTTGTTTGTGCAATTTTAGATAAATATACAATCACCTCAGATTTTGATAACTTACGTTCCCCTGTCAAATATGAATGATAGTTTTAAATATCATAATTTGTTTAATCGAGATATAAAAGGTGCACAATATTGTTATGATTATCTTGAGCGTTATTTTCAATTCATAAAGATTAAGTATAATATGATATTTATTCATTACTTTAAATTCAATGCTCTAAATAAAATCAGCTTTCAAAATATTTTTTCGATCCTTTTTTAACTATAAAAAATACTAACCGTATCTCACATTGTTTATTATTTGTTTAGAGAACGACGTAGTATTAAATATTTATAGTAAATAGAACCTTCATAATTATTTGAATGGTTACTAGGATTGAATTTGGCTCCAGGTTATATTAATTTGATCACCTGTGATTTAAGAGTAAAATGCAAGTTATGCCTATCTATAAAAAATATATTTAATTCTTGTATGAACTAAAAAATGCTTATTATTGAGTTAAGTCAGTAATATTTACTTTATTCATTTATTTTAACGTATTTTTCGGGAAAAAAGTGATAAATGAATAAATGCGAAAGATTTCAAGATGTGCTTCCTCGAGTCATTTTATGACGAAAACTTCCTATAAGCATATGTCCACAAACACTTCGTTACCAATGTACAAGGTGTTGCAATCTTCAGATTCCTTTAATTTTTTCTTCTGACTATTAAATTTTTTCAGATATTTAGTTCAATTTTGGAGCCATAATGCCTCAATGAAGTCTTAATAGTATGATCACAGAAACGGTCATGAACTTATTTTCAGTACGCCCCTGGTAACTGACAAATATTAAACGAATCTCTTATGGGTTTGCAACCTTTTTTATTTTTTGCGGTTTTTTCGTATCTGCCACTATTTTTTGTAACAAATTATCAATTTCATGTGTACCGCAAAAACAAACTATCCTTCTATGATGCAATATGCTATTTTTGTTTCAAAATCATTAAAAAACACAAGTTTATCCAACTTTGAAAACGAAGAGATCAAATTAATTACACAGGAGACATCGACACATAGATCTTCGTTTTCGATTGAAAATCCCAGGAGAATCTTGAATAACTCTACAAGAAAGTAGGCTGCTTAAGTCTTCTGTGCCTGGAACAGGACTTCCATTATAAACCAACCTTTTTAAATATCCCCAAATTAAAAAGTCTATCGCATTTAAATCAGCTGGTCAAAATTGAGGGTCCACCTCGACCTGTCCAATGATCTGAATATGTTTCGTTCAAATATTGACGTGCTCTTATACTAAAATGGGTAGGGGCGCCATCGTGCATAAACCACATATCCTAAAAGGAATCAGATCAAGTAGAACTGGCAGCTCTTCGCTTAGAAACTGAGTGTATGTATCTCCATTTAATGTAGGTGGAAGGAAATGTGGGTCAATTAGGTGACCTCCAATAGTTCCAATCCACATTTAAAGAAATTCATTGCTGGTGGTGAGCTTCAACAATAGCATGAGGATTTTCTTCCGCCCAGATGTGATTTAGGTGGTTATTAACAGTGGTTTCCCTTGAAAAACTTACTTCGTCCGTGAATAAAATATGTTCAAGAAATTCTGGCTGGTGGCTAATTATATCTAGCATCCAAAACGAAAATGTGAGACGGTTAGAAAAATCACGAGGTACCACTGCATAGACTGTTCCTTTAAGATGGAAAATACCGTCATATGATCAACATGTAGGTCTAAAGCAATTTTCCTGGTGCTGATATCGGGTTGCTCGTCAATTAAATTAAGTACAGCTTTTTCGTGATTCTGGTCTAATATCCCACAATCATGTTTTCTAGGTTTGAAGCTACCTGTTTCTCTAGAGGATACATTGTAGCATACTCGACGCTTCTAAGTAATTACCATTAGAGAGACCGTAGACGAAATACATGTCAGCCATTTCTGCGTTTGACTAAATCTCCTCTGCGCCACCATGAAATTCTTCACTGGTATTATTAAAGACGTCCTTGAATACACAATACAAAATAACCATCAACACAAGGACTTCCATGAATTGATCTAAATCCGTTTTATCGACCTAAAAAGGTATAACTATCAGACATAATAGAGATATAAAAACGAAACAAATTTTAACATAAATTTTAAATTTTATTGTAAAGTTTGCCTTTAACCCAGTTACTGAAATGAAGGGGGTTATATCTGGTGACTTATAACCTACTATCCGGCAATTTATGAGCAGGCAATCTTCGTCAGTATTCTTCTATTGTCTTATTACTATTTTTCCTACACATAAGGTGTACATACCATATTTTCAATATTTTTTAACAAAAGCTAGAAAAAACTCTACTTTGTGATAAGTGATAACTATCATTTAGATCGACAACCAGCCTATCAATGGCTTTTAGTTTGGAATTTTATGCCCAATTTTACACCAGTCAATAAACACTTTTAACTGACATAAAATTAACATCAAACCGCTTTACACGTTTACACCATCACTTAAATAATAGTTTATAAGCCATAACTGACATAGTTTTAACAGCAAACTCGTACAAATAAATTCTTTGAGCATTATAACTCCAAAAAATATCGATTTTTTTTCGTTTTTTGCTTATAGTGTGAAAAGTGATCATTTGCTCAAAATTTCGTGAATAGAAAAATTATGGAGCATACAAAATTCTTCTAAATGAATGTTTATAAATCTTGATGGCAGTAGTTTTCATAAAGAAAAGCTGTAAAAACCGATATAAAGTGACTGTATAAAAAAAATCATAACTTGATTCTAATAACAGCTGAAACCTTAATCTTCCTTCTATTGACAGTTTATAACCTTGGGATTAATATCGCTGAAGATCGATATTGTACGTTATGTAGATCTTGCAGAATTGCAATTTAAATAATATGAAGAAATATTTTGCTGAAGGTGTCGTATTAACCACGATAATTCGATAGGGATATGCAAAATATATTTTGAAAGCTCATAAAATGGACTTCACTTTGTATATCTTGGATATTTGATATCATTTCCTGAAATGTATTATTAGTGCTTGTGAATTATTACTTAAACGAGAGACTCTTAATTCTCATTAGATGTCTTGAGAGTGGCGGATCCAGCCAGTGGAAAAAAGTCATTTAATTAATAACAGTTAACAATATACAAGTAACCATTAATCTAATAAACTAATAAAAAATAGACCAATATGCGCAGATAATAATTATATAAAAAAGCCTAATAAACTGCTGAGGAAAAAACATACAATAATATAAGTTACCATAATTTTTATCTCGTGCCCGCACTTCTCGATAATTGTAGATCCGCCCATGTGCCGTGACAGTTATTGTGGGTGAGCCGCTGGCTGACTGTTGTATATTCGTACTTTTAATGCAGTATTTACTATTCTTTTAAACCAATTTCTCAGCATTGTATCGAAAATCCATGATACACAAGTTGCAGTGGAATTCATGAACTTTCAAAATATCTTTAGTATTTCGCGTTCGGACTAGCCTCGTGAATGGTGGGCTATGTAAGCCTATCTCTCTAAATTATTTAAATTCCAATTCTTCAAAAACTACTTCTTCAATAACATTCATCGTGAGCCCATATAAACCTAACAGTATAAACTATTGTTTTGAAGATGATTAATATTGTAGTGTTAGTTACCAGAAAGTTATCCATATGAAAAAAATCACTTTTTGCCACTTTTTCCTAGGTTACTAGGTGAAAAATGATCCTATTATCATTAAGAGGGATTTCTAAGACTTTACAACTTTTCTATTGACGCTATTACGATTTCTTTATTATTTTGCATTATATAAGCAAAAAGAAATTCATATTCTTGATGGTTTTTATTATTTAAATAATTTATTTTTTCGAATTTATTCTCTATATACTGTTATTGACGTGATGGTAGAAGCAAATTGTTGAATTTTATGTCCGAAAATGAGTTCAATTTTGTTCTATAGACTGGCGTATTCAGGTATTCATTGAGTTTAAAATATCGTTATAACTCCGTTATGCTTAAGTTTCTGCCGTTATTGCATATATACTCTTTATTCATTGGAAAATTTGTTAATGTTATAGTTAATCCAGTAAAAAAATTACATTTGTTCAATTTCTCCCGAATCCTGTCTTCAGTTTTTTTCTGTTTTCCAGTCTTAATTAGCAGAAGAAATTCTACTCTTTTGCTACCTCGTACCTCTTCTAATAACAAAATTAGTAATACTGCCGAATTAATTGGAGGCATAGATAGTAAATTCAGTATAAACGTAACAACATAAGTCTGCAGAGTTGCAGTCTAGGGAAGGGGTTGCCATGACTGCAACTATCTTATCTAGAAGAATATATATTGAGCTATAAAAAGATAAAAGTAAAAAGACTTATTTTTATTATGTTTTTCTTTGAATAAATTGAATTGAATTATGTACATACTAAGGATGTAATATTATTTTTAAATCATAACAATGATAATGAAACTACTATTGGTAAAAATAAGGCTGACAAAACATTATCAACAAACCTTCAGTTCCCAAAATATAATCACCAGGATTTTTGTGCTGCAGACAACAAATTATCTAATCAAATCAGATAATACGTCCAATTAGAGATCTCTTATCGTTAATATCAATGTGTTCGTGAAAAAAGTAGGATGATTTGTCACAACACATTCCTTTGGTGACAATATAATAATCTAGTTGACCTGGAATTGTTCAGGACAACTAATGAAAAATTATTGTAGTCGACAGTTGTTAAAACGACATTAAGCTCAACAACCTACTTGATTTTTTTTGCGTTTACGATACACAGTTATTTTTATTGTTAGGCGCGATTATACTTTTACTTTCTGAACAGATTGCAAGTTGTAGAAATTTATAGTGGCTATCCGTTAGTGTCAAAGATCATTAAAGTGGGTGGAACACAAAGATGACAAACATCATTATCATAATATAATTGATGCTTGTGCTGGCCTTATATATTTATTTTTAAATTTTCATCTTCCCATATTGTGCAAATCGGTAAAAAGTATATGTTGAGTAAAAAATCTGTCTTTGTGTAATGATTTTTCTTAGTCAATAAAAATTTCAAAAACGGACACTTTCGAGAATTAGCCCAACGGTCATTCAATTCAGTTATTTTTACACAGGAACACGAGTTGATTTATAGTAAACTGATTTAAATAAATAGAATAAACTTGCATCAAAAGTGGTGTAACACAAATCTGGTAATAACGGATGCTCACTTTGAGGTGTCGTTCTTTTGTGAGCAAGATAATATACATTGTTTTTGTTTGTTTTGTCGGGAACCTTCATCTGTTGCGCTAACCACATGAGAATGAATGTCCTCTCAAAAAATTCTCTTTGTATTTGATACATAATGACGCTAAATGTAATGTACGATAAAGATGGACAAGACAACTATTTTTAAATCTCTTGGAGGGAAATTAAAATATGCTAAATTCGAGTTGTTCTACATTTTATTTTCATTCACTAATCAATAAAAAAATAATTATTGATATCCTATGTTGATATTGGTTATTTTCTAAACGATAGTTGTGGAATCTCTAGTTTGTATTTTTATGATTTCTAGGGAATAACACCACAAGTGTTGGAAAATCGGTATATTGCAAATATCCAAACGTTTCAGACCCCGTTTTCAATGGCAATATATTATTCAAATGTTATGGAAATTTTATTTATGTATTACAACAATTCATCGAGGAACGAAAGTTTATCGGAACGACCTAACATACATTATTTATTTACTACAATAGGTATAACACTAAATAATATAATAATCAAAGAAAATATATTACAAACTTTAATTTCACTCATATGTTTTCAAATGTCTTTTAAAATAATACTATAATAATTATAAACAATAAAACACACACTTAATATTTAAAAAAAAAATGTTAAAATATCTTCACTAATTGTTCCATCTAACCAGCTCAAAGGCACTTTAGAAACTAAACTGAATAAATAAAATGTCGGTTGCACACTGAAGTAAAATTACTATCCCTAAAATAGAACCTTCCTTTTTACCTGTCAAACCGGTCTTTCTTTGGTAAATAAAAGAATAAACTTGAACAAAAGGCTCTTCATGTTTGAGAATAGTTTCAAAATACTTTTTAACAAAAAACTGTTTATTCCCGGACACAATATGTAAAAACCCGTAAAATTCTTAGAATACTCCCAAACTGGCTCCTACTGCTACCAGGCCACGTTTTTGGGGCTAATGCCTGTTGTAACTCGGTTTGACTTAAAATAACAAACACTAATTATGTATAGCCTATAAATTTTGAAGAATAACATTAGCTTTCTTTTGAGATATTAAGCATGTTTCTATTATTTACCGTTCTAAAGTTAAGGCTACATATGTCAGCTTTTTGGTCAAAAATTTGGATTTTTTCAAACTTCGAGTGACGAGCGGCACGGGTTAACGTCGTTTAATCCAGCGCAAATTTCAAAAATATCTGGAAAGGGCAATCGTTTTGTGGGGTCCAGACGAACAAGATTCCGACATCAAATACCTGTATTTAAGTTAAAAGCTTATTTGATTTAATACCTGAACTTAATTAATTACTATCGTTATCAATTGTATTTATAGTAACGAAATTAATTATAACTCAACCAGTGTGAGTTGATTAGACTTTACAGATGAGTTGGCACTCGCTAAAATATATTTTATAAAATAACAAGGTACAAATTAAATGTTTCTATAAATATAATCAAGTAAACAGTATTAGAAGAACAATAAACCAGTCATGTTTGTTTTTACAGAAATACTCCAGGCTAAAATTAATTTGTCGTCTTGCACAATTAACAACACAAAAGTGAACACTAATCTCAATAATATGTCCTTTTTAATCCAGTTGGCAGCATACGTTGCGTTTAATGTGTTATTTCTACAATGCTCGAATGAACTAACTTGAAAATAATTAGGTGTGTACAAGCTTATATCCCTATCTAGTGTAAGGGTGTATCTGGATATATATATATATATATATATATATATATATGGATATATATATATATATATATATATATATATATATATATATATATATATATATATATATATATACAGGACCAAGACAACTGGTTCACTGCTGCTGACAGCACAATTGTTCGTTAAAATAATATTTACGTTCTTAAAGTAAAACACAGATTCATTATTAGCTAAATGAATAGTCGTTTTTAACTGATTTCAAAAAAAGGAAATTTTTCACATCGTTTGTATACCTACCTGCATTTTACTGATTTGGATAGTTTAAACAGTTTTCTACCAGGCAAGATTCCAAAGTGATCCTATATTTTTCAGTTGATATAGAATATATCGGTTTTGTTTTTAGCCATCCACTGAATATTAAATAAATGAAATAACTATACTTTTCGAATTGTAAGTTGAAATTAAATGAAATAGATTGGACGTAAACGGTTAGTTAAAAAAAATTTTGTAAAATATAAAGCATGAAATTTAAGCTTGATTCTGAAAGAACCCAAAGTTTGTTTTAGAACCTATAATATCAACACAGCAGAATTACAACAATGAGATTTTTGAAAAAAAAAACACTATTCAACTAAAGTATTTATTAGGATAATTGTAAGAAAAGTTAGAAAAGCTAAAAAATAAAAAAAATCCCTGGATAAGATTGCTTCAACCTAGCTCTGACAGGAGGATTGACCAATTTGGTAGAAACGCATGTGCTCCAAAAAGTCACATTACAAAAAACATTGCCTGAACTAAATTTTCAGCAGAATGGCAAATGGAGTTAATGAAAATTTACTTGAAATGTGACGAATCCGCTTTATGTCAAGGCATATATACAGTGTGTCCCAAATTCTCTATACAGGGATCTCGGCTCCTATTATACATACAGTAAAGGTGAAATTGGGAAAAATTTAGATGAAACTTGGTGCATTTGATATCTGGCTTCGGATTTACGATAGGTCAATTGGTTTTGGAAATAATCGGCAAAAAGCGAAAATGTAGTATTTGGTTTTTCGTCGGTAAATCCGAAACGGTTAATTTGGTCGGTGTCAGGATGTGACATTATTGGGACCCCTTTTAAGGCGAATAAAATGGCTTGTTTATCCCACAAATTTAATTTTTCTAATGAGGCCATGACTTGTTTGTCGCAAAAGAACATTAATTAGTCCTATTAGTCGATTCCCTGACAAAATCATAATTTTATAATAGGTACCCGATTTAAAACGTAAGTTGGATTAAATTACCAATGACCTAACACCAAATGTTACTCCCAACTCTGATCCACATTAAATTTAATAGAAAAGGATAAGGCTTAAAGTACCTAGCATAAAATCTTCATTATAAAAATGAATGTAGTCTGAGCAGACAAGCTTACAAGCCTGTAATATATTGTTAATACAAATTTCGCCAAAGAATTTATTAGTAACTGAGTGCATGATTTAAAACTAACTTTAATATTGCAATAGATTCCGTGGGTTCAAAAATTTATTTAACACAGATAATTACGTTCACTTTCGATTTCTTTATTTACACAAAAATAATCCGCTATTTATTTACTGCAGCTGATAGCTGTCGATACATTCACATGGCAATACAAAACTAATCTAAACTACTGGACATGTACAACTGACCTTTTATAGCAAGCATGTAATTTTCCCGTATTTCGATGGCTATTCCTTTGTTGTTGCAGCGTTATGCCGAAACTTTGTCGAACTTTTAAGTCGACCGTGGGGTGGTCCCTTTGCTATTACATCAGCCGGCTGTGTTTACGTTTTGTTTTGGTCGGAATGATATTATAACAAGGCCCCCTCCCTTCTCTCCATGGTAGGGAGCGAGAACCATCTTCATCTTAGCTCTGAGGTTTCGGCGAATACGATAGACAACGTCATTGATCTTCTGGACCACCTCGTATGGACCATCCCAGGCGGGAGTGAACTTTGAAAATTTACTTTGCGACTCTGGGGGTTGTACAGCCAGACATTCTCCCTCTCGTGGAACCCGACTGAATTGACCTTGAGGTCATATCGTGCATTCATCCGATCAGAGTTGGTCGGCAAAGCCGTTGACTTCTTTGAGAGGTGAGCCAAAGGCCAGATCACAAGATAATCTCAGCTCCTGTTCTTGCTGGAGTCAGTCCTGTTTTGCTATGGATGGCTGAGCGATAGGCCAATAGGAAAAGTGGGGATGTGCTCATCCCGATCGCGCTTGTTATTGCTGACGACCTTGGACAGATGTTGTTCCAAGGTCCTGTTAAATCTTTCCACCATTCCGTCTGTACAGGGATGCAAAGTTGTGGTTCTCGTTTTCTTGACACCCAGCGTTGTACAGACATTCTGGAAGAAAACATTCGATTCAAAGTTACGCCCTTGGTCTGAATGTAACTCCAACGAGACACTAAACCTGCTGAATAATTCTTCTCTCAAAAATGTCGCCACAGTGGTTACCTCCTGGTTGGGTATAGCATATGCCTCAGGCCATTTGCTGAAATAATCCACTGCGAAAAGAATGTATTTGTTCCCCCCTCAGACTCGGGAAATGGACCGGCGGCATCGATGGCGATTCTCTTAAATGGGACGTCCACATTGTACTGCTGCATTCTGCCATTGGTCCGGGTCGGCCCTTACTGGCTGCACAGGTCTCACATTTCCGGCACCAAGCTCTGACCTCTTCGAAGTAATTTTCCTAGTAGTACCGTTGGCGAATTTTATCCAAGGTTTTATACATTCCCAGATGACCTCCGGCAATCCCATTATATATCTCTATCAGGATGGCTGTTACCTTTTTCTTTGGGACTACCAATTGGAACTTGGTTTCTGCGCCGTCATTGCTCTCTCAAATTCTCTTTAACATTCCATTCTCTACTCTTAGAGAGTCCCGTTGGGCCAATTACGATTTCAGGTCGCCTCTTCCCATTGTGGCCTGGGTGTCCCTCTCTTTTTGAGTGACAGGATTGGTTCCATGTCTGGGTCAGCCATTTGGTCCTGGATTCATTGTTCCGTTGTCCAGTCTTCATTGGTCTGTACGCGGATTTGTCAGATGGAGATACACCCCGCTGTTCTGCCTTCAGAGAATGTCCGTATTCCGCTCTACAGGGTCTTCTTGATAAGGCATCGCAGACGACCGGCACGATGTTCTACCTTGAAATCGATTGCTGTAATTTCTCCATCCACCTGTCCAGTTGTCTTTCCGGTGTCTTCATGTGCAACAATCATTTGAGCCCGACATGATCGGTTCGGATTAGGAAATGACGACCATGTAGATATCTATGGAAATGGTCTACAGCCATGATTATTGCAAGATCTTTTCTGGGGACACAATATTTATTTTCCAGTTTTGAGAATCTACGGCTATAATACTTGATCACCCGCTCTTAACCATCTTTCACCTGGGTTAGAATGGCTGACGTCAGTGTCTACGATGAACTTGCCGTACTGTGTAGGAAACGCAGATGTCTGAACGATATTTCACAGTCCTGATTCCAATGGAATGTATCTTTTTCACTGGTCTGCCGCTGTAGAGGTACGGTAATGGTGGCAAATCCCTCAACATATCACCTGTAGTACAAACATATTCCCAAGAAGCTTCGGAGTTCATGCTTGTCACTTGGGACTGGCCAATCACGAATGGCTTCTAACTGGTCTTCGTTTGTCCGGCTTTCTGACTCAGAAACGACTGGCCCAAAAACTTTACAACGAAACCCTGCTAATGTGGTCAGAGTGTCAACAATTTGGTGGAGTGGAAAGCTGTCTTTCTTCGTAACAACGTTCAATTTTCTGCAATCAAGGCAAAATCGAGTGGTTATATCCTCTTTGTAACTAACACAACGGGAGCAGACCGTAGGCTGATGGATAGCTCAATAATTCCATTTTGTAATATGTACTCGGGTTGAGCTTCCCGGTATCTGTTCGGTTCTGGATAATGTTTATACGACCTATAGTTCCATCTTCACTGCTAAAAAGTTGCCAGCGATTTGCGACAAATTGCTTGGCTTTCTTCTGTTCCTCTGGTGTAAATGTAAAAACACAGTTTTGCACCCTAACACCAAACCTTCATTTTAAACACTCAACGCCGTTTCAACAACTCTAAGTTATCAGCATTAAGGAGTTAACCAAAGTGAGAACAAACAACAACTGGCCAAAATTTATGACAGTGCTATTCAACATCTAAACTCAGGTTTTTATATGACGCTAATATAAAATTTAGTGTGTGCTAAATGAGGAGTTCTAATTCTGTTTTTATGCCTGTGATATTTTGATAAAATTTAAAATGTATCCATTTTTAGAATTTGTAGAAATACCTTTTTGAAATTAGTGCGAATTAATTTAAAACTGCCATATACTGGTATTACTTTCAAATTCACCCACTGTTGCAATAGTTTTCAATTGCGAACTTTCATTTTTATCTCGGAAAATTTCAGGTTATTTTTATTTTTACGTTTTTGCAACCTGTTACACTTTCAACAGATCACGGCGTTTCTCATTTCCTCAAAATAAATTCACAAATACTTTCGGGACACGTGCATAACGGGTTCATTCTTTTCGTTAAATAGCATGAAATAAATCTTTCTGTCACTTATAAAATATTTTTTAAATGGGACATGACATCCAAAATATTTCGCGTTGACAGTTTTATCGTCATCAAAAATATTCCCCTTTTCGTAATTTTGAATCTGTATATCGGACGATCCTACGTCATTAGTTTACGTAGAATACCCGTTAAAATAATGACACACCTCTGTTGACATGACTTTCGATTTTTAATAGCTATAGTCTCAAAGGCGTCCAGACGTAATTGTTTATATAACATTACAGATGAATGATCGATTTTATTACATATAGTAGGCTAACCATCTCAAATTCACGCCTGTGCATAAAGACACTAAATAATAAAAATAGGGCAATGCCACATATGAGATATAATATTAATTTTACCCATATGAAATAAATTACAAAATTAGATAGGGAATTTGATGAGTTTATCTATGAAAAACAGTTCCGTCCAAATTATTATAAAATATTTTTTGTTATATCAGATAATGTTATAAAATTCAGAAATTACGTCTCAGGAAAATGGTCTTCTGTTATGAGATACGAAGAGTTGATAATATCAGATAGTATCTCATATTAAAATCCATGTGGGTTTGAGATTTAGATTTAGAGAATAAAGAAAGAACTCGATTTAATTATTTTTCATGGTGAGACTTTTTAAAATGTTAAATATTATTTCAACATAAATGTCTAGTAACGACTTCATATACATATATGGAACATACATACACAAATAGGTAGGAATTTCTTTCAGACTCATCTACTCCTAGTAATTTCTCATAACGGCACTTCGTAAATTATACTTACCTATTACTTACCTATCAAAAATCAACAAATACTAAAAATAAAAATTTTCTAAATCTTAGATATTTCTTCAAAAGGAACACAAAAACAGTCTTGACATTTAGCTCATTTTTCTTGCTTCGTGTCTTCCGAAAACCACATGACTCATCTTCACTGGTGCCATCTTCAAGATTAGGCAAGTCTTCATCCTCAGAAATAGAACTTCTTAACTTTATTCGTAACTTTTTTAATATTTTCCATTTTCTGCTGTGTTTTATTTGTGGTTTGAGCTGCATGGAGTGTGTCCAATGTGGCGTTAAGCAAATTATTTTTACATTATTTGCTCGAGCTAAACTTATCACTTCAATATTTTTCATATGTTTGTAGTGGCCATATAGAATCAAGACTATAGGATCATTTTTACTTGGTTTTGTGAAATTTCTAAAATGCTGAAACCATTTTTTAAACAAGACTTTTAGGACTTCTGCTTAAGCGTCTAGCTATGAAGTTGTTTCTGAAATATCATAAAGGACGGTTTCGATTTCCTGATTATCTTTGTTAAAAGTTTCTTCATTCATTTTAAGATTTTGGATGGTTCTATTGAAGTTTTTTATGACAGACGTCATAACAGAAATTTAATTTTTCATTAGTGTTTCTAATTCAATTTCATCGTGAGAGATTCTATTAATGCAATCATTGAAATAGTCCTCGTCTGATGAATCCAGATTTCCAGTGATCGCTTTCCAAAATGTACCAACTCTGTTAAATAATCCTCTTTTCATTCTATTAATTTTTGTGGCTGCAAATATTTCTTGATATTTTAAGTTTAAGTCTCGGAAAATTTGATTTAGGAGACTGTCATAAGTTCTGATTTCTGTGTTAAAAGCTACCATGCGTGGTGTGTTCTGCCTCAAAGTATTGACCAGATTAGAAAGTATTTTATCATTTTTATCCAAAGCGATTTTCATTGGTTCTAAGTCCTTGTATACAAGTAGTGTCCATTTATTATTGGATATTCGTAAAAGAGATTCTTCATGATAAAATATGCCGATGGTGTTATTGATTGGTTGGACCGAGTATTGAGCACAGGCGGTTGCGACAACCAACAGGAGCCTGCAATGAAATTTTGTTTAAGTTTTAATGTATGGTTTTAACTTGTCCAAGTTTACTTTTGTTTTTTGTCTGGTTTTTGAATTCACTAAAATAGCTTAATTGTCGTAAATTTCTAAGATTTCTTAAGGTCCGTTAAATTTGTTTTGTAATTTGTCAGTAATTTGTGACTCGCGGACGTAAACTTTGCCAACGGGTTTGTATTCAGGTCGTTTGGAGGGTATGTTTTGGTCAAATCGGATTTTAGATTTTTCCTTTTGTACTTTTTTCTCTAGCAATTTTGTAGGAATATGAGATTCTGTTGTTTAAGTCTCTAATGTATTTTATCATGAGAGTTTTCTCGCTGTACAGTTTTTCAGGTACGCGACAAGCCGTATGTCCGAACAGGAGTTCATACGGGGTAAACCCGTGAGTTTTGTTTTTGGTATTATTGTAGCATATGATAGCATACGGTAGTATATTGAAGGGATGTTCTTCCGGGTTTTCGGCTAGATGAGCACGAATCATTTCTGCTAGGATGGCACGGAATCTCTCTAGTGCCATTAGATTGCGGGTGGCTCACGCTCGAAAAGGTGAGCTTGATGTCGAACATTGAACACACAAGTCTTTCACTAAATTATTTTCACATTGTTCTTTCCTTAATCACAATGAATACGTAACGGTGTTACTAAGGGCATAAACTTGTGGAAACTTTGTTGGTTCGTCACGCATCGTTAAGTTACTTGTCGGCGTTTGCGTTTCCGGCAAATTTTCACATTTTGGCAAATTTCGCAATTTTTTATAAAGGCTTCGACATCTTTTATGACCCCAGTCCAGTTAAAGTTTTGTCGAATTCTTCTGAGGATTTCATTAACATATCGGTATAAATTGGCTTTTCCTTAATGATTCTGTTTTATTATTAGTGGTCATTAGTTTGTGTTTAATATCTTTTTCTGAGAAAATGAAAGAGAAAATTTCTAAGATCGGGAGTTCGAGATTGTTTTCGATGCAGTATGTTGTGTTAAGGTCTAATTCATGTTGATTTTTGAAAATTACATAGAAAAGATATTCTGCTACCGCTTCTCGGTCATAAGGAAGGGCGATTATGAAATAGTTCCTGTTTTTTAACGAATTTGCTAATTTTTTGATTTTGTCAGGTTCAAAGTCTATGTTTTCCTCGAGAATGTCCTACATTATAAATTCGTGAAGGTCTTCTAGTTTGTTCTGCTAAAAAAGGAATAATATTTTTGTTAGTTTTGTCAAGTAATTGTCCGTTAGTGAATTCAATTTTTGAATAGTCTATGATGGATCGTGTTTTGTAAAGGTTCACGAAAGTTTTAAATTCTTCATAGATTCGTTCGGCTTCGTTTTGGTCGTTGTCTGGCGCTGCTTGTCCTTCATATTCAATTTTCACCGAAGATGGTCCTGCTTCCATGGAATCGTTTTCGTTACCACAAAGAATTCTTGTTTGGAAGTTTGAATACCCTTGCAAATACAACTATATCATCCATATACAGGGTGCGTTTTTTTTATGATCAGTATGGGGAAACTAGCGGAGATAGAGCAATGGTTAAATTGGGAAAGGTTTGAAGTTTTACTGGCCCAATTTAATAACACATTTGGATTTTTGTAAATAGTCATGGCTTACTAGATATTTTGAAAAAATGAAATTCTGTCGATTTAATCGAATCTCTCTAGCTCATTTGTTTTTGATTTTGTAAAAAAAGTGTAAATTTCAAAATTGAAGGGAGTTGTTTCTCGAATATGACTGTCATGTCCTAGTTAGCGTGACAGCTCTCATTTTCGAGATATGACACAAATTTATCTTTTGTTGAATGGAAACCATAGTTGGCTATGACCTCAAAAAATCGGACATTTTTAGAGCTTTTCAACGATATAATACTCGATATAGTTATTCATAAAAATAACGGAGTTATGGATGCTTTTCTCTCTTATTTTCACTTGTAACTTAGTTAGCCATGAAATAGGTTGATTTATTAATAACTATTCCAAAAAAACATTGAACGATTTTTTATTAGGTATAACAGATATAACGAAAAAACTAAATAAGTAGGTACTTACTAAAAACTTAAGAAATTAAAGTACATAATAATGGTTACAATTTATGTTCGAAAAGTCCACCATTGTTATTTAGACAAAAGTTGCATCTTTTTAAGATTGACATTACCGCTTTTCTCACACACCGCCTATCAATTTTTTCAATTGCTTGTAATACCGCCTCCCTTAGGTCACCAACTGTCTCATACTTTCTTTTGTATACTTTGTTTTTTAGCGCACCCTATAAATAGAAGTCTATAACTGCCAAATCGGGAGACCGGGGTGGCCATTCGCGTGGGAGATTTCTTCCTATCCAAGAATTTGGATAGATATTATCTAAGTTTTGTCTTACTAATAACGAGTTATGAGCATGTTGGAACCTCTCAATTCTAAACGAGTTCTCAAATTCAAATTATGCAACGTGTCATGAAAAGTGTATTGCAAGAAATGCAAGTAGCGCTTCCCAGTAAGTGTCATAGATAAAAGGCCCCAGAATAGTAGACCCTATGATACCACACCAAACATTAAAACCAAATTTTATCTGGGGTCGTCTTTGTTCTACATAGGAAGGGTTTTCTTTAGCCCAGATATGCTCATTGGGTCTATTGAATATACCGCAGTTAGTAAATCTAGTTTCATCTGACCATATAACCTTTAATGGAAACTGTGGATTGTCAAGGCACATGTCTCTAAACCATGTACAAAACAAAAAATGTCGATATTCGTCAACAGCATGCAAAGTTTGAGAAACTGAAAGTTTGTACGAACTTGTGCGCTTTCAGTACCTTAACTACAGTTCGTTGAGATGTGCCAGCTTCTGCCGCAATTTCATCAGCTAATATAGATGTATTTTGATTTACCATTGCCAAAACATTTATTTGTGCTGCTTCTTTAATTGGATTACGTTCCTTTGGTGGTTTAGTAAAAGATCCGTATCTGCGTAAACTATCGTAAAACCTCTTAAATGTACATAGAGCAGGTTGACGACGATTACAATATCTTTGAATGTATTCCTCAGCTGCACGAACTGAATTTTTATGGCATATGATATAACATTCCACCATATTCAGTTTTTCTTCGTTAGAATATTCCATTTTATCACGAAAACTTGTCAATATCGACTGTCAGTTCAGCACTTCTAATGGAAATACACTCAAATGAGGAAACGTCAAAGTGAAAACATTCATTTTCATGGCTACCTACGTTAAAAGTGAAAATAAGAGAGAAAAGCATCCATAACTCCGTTATTTTTATGAATAACTATATCGAGTATAGTTGAAAATGTCCGATTTTTTTAAGTCATAGCGAACTATGGTTTCCATTAAAAAAACATAAGTTTGTGTCATATCTCGAAAACGAGAATTGTCACGCAAACGAAGACATGACAATCATATTCGAGATACAATTCCCATCAATTTTGATATTTACACTTTTTTATAAAATCAAAAACAAAGGAGCTAGAGGGATTTGACTAAATCGACAGAATTTCGTTTTTTCAAAATATCTAGTAAGCCATGACTTTTTATAAAAATCCGAAAGTGTCTTTAAATTGGGCCAGTATAACTGCAAATCTTTCCCAATTTAACCATTGCTCTACCTCCGCTAGTTTCCGAGGTCCCCATACTGATCACCAAAAAAAAACTCACCCTGTATACCAAGCATCTTTCATTCTGGATACATACTAAGATGTTATCCATCTCGAGTTGGTAAGTAGATGGAGCGTTTTGCAGTCCAAATAGCATTCGCACAAACTCGTAAAGCCCGTCTCTACCGTAAATGCTGTTTTTGGAACATCCTGGGGGTCTATCGCGACTTGTTGATATCCGGACGCTCACTCTAGGGCTGTGAAGTATTGACACTTTCCTAGCTGATGCAATAAGTCCGAGATATTCGGTAGTGGGTATTTGTCGTCCACTGTCAACTCATTAAGTTTACGGTAGTCGATAACCACTTGCCATTTCGGTTTCCCAGAGGCTTCCATTTTTTTGGCACGACCGATACTGGGGATGACCAGGGTGAAGTTGATAGTTGGATAGTTCCTTGCTTGAGCATTTTTGACATCTGTTTTTTCACCTCTTCTTTATGAATACGTGGGTATCAGTAAGATTTGGTGAAAATCCGTTTACTTTCCTTGGTGTTTATTTGATCACTATTTTTTTTTTTTAAAACCTAAGTTACAAAAATTAAAATATACTTGAACTGAATATATGAAAAGCTAATACACTAATGTTTTTTGAAATTATAAGCGTCTTATATTTATAACATCATTGCAGACGCTTTGTCAGCAGTGAAACAACTGTTGGAGTCTTATCCCAAGAATACTGTGTTTCAATGCTGACGATTACGATTTCTAAGAAAAATATTATACCTGCAGGTATTCTCTGCAATACAATATTGGTGTTGTGTTAAAGTTTCATGTAGCATGACCTGTACGAGCCACAAAGATAACATTTTGGATATTTTTTTGTTAGCATGGTAGGTTGACAAAAAAATATCCATGATTTATTTCAGTTTTATATGTTTGGATCATAATGAGGGATTTCGATTCATTCAGTTGTTTGTTCATTACACGTTTAAGAACAATTATACCAGAACACAAAAAAGTTGTCTGTACTCTACATGGGAGACATGATGTATTTTTGTCTTCTGGTCACGATGTGTGTCAGAATTTTGGTCTATACAATTTTTTAATAGTGCAAATCTGAAATTTTGACGGTTTTCCGCTAGGTTAAAAAAATGTGACGTGTAGGCCAAAGTCTGACAAGAGATTTGTCATCTGGAATCAAAAATACATCTTACGTCGCATGTAGAGTAGAGATTAACTTTTTCTATTTTGGATGTTGGTTTTAGGAATTCAATCCTCCTAATTTTATAATGCTTTTAAAAGCAACTGATACACAAAATCATATAAAATAATTGTTTTCAACATATAAGTTAGTTCAAATTAAGCAAAAAGTGTAATTAAAATTGTTTTACTTTGTTATTAACAATGGCAAAAAACCATTTATCTATAAACCACAAATGTTTCATTCATTGATTTCAAATATATCAGTGTGCTTGTGCTTATATAAGTACAATTTCCGTAAGAAAATATTATAACGGCTGATTGGTGGACTATTAACTCTCAGAGCACCTCGTTAAAATCTGAAAAAATAAAATATCAAAAAGTATTTTTATGGTATTTTCTCCACCGACTTTGTTATTATTATTAAGACTTATCAGTTCGATCTTACTGGTATTCTTATTGCATTGCGACTTATTGATGAATTATGATCTCTATTAATTCAGAGTTTGTAGTCGTCAAATCTGGTAAAGCCTTATCCACAACTCTAATAGGATGATGACTTATTTTTATGATGTCGACAGACCACTACATGCTTTAATAGGATATCTAGACAGTAAAGAATTTAGCAACTGGAAGAGTGGGTATACACAGTCAAATAGTGGGTATTACGCAGAGGAAATCTGAAGATTAAGACTAGTTTACATCTGAATAGTCTCATTAGAAACTCTCTTGTTATTACTCTTTATTTAATTATATTGATTGTATACTTCAGAATGTAATGCTCATTTTACTAATTGTATATACTAAATTCCAATTTCAGCAAATTTTATTATTTTAAATAAACACATTTTGCTCATAAATGTAAATAATTTGGATCAGTGAAAATATAGTTTTATTTCCTTTAAATTAAGTAGCATTTGGTATTTCCTGTTCCGAATTAATAACTTAATCGGAATTTTAAAAGATTTCTTTAAAATAAGCAGTAAACGAACATTATAGATATCAATACGAGGGCTGCCTTTTATATTTTGGGATTGGACAACCCTAGTGTTGCAATCTGACAACTTACACCTCTATCGTAAAGTTTGACATTTTTGAGCTTATACATACTCAGAACGTTTTGACATACGAGCGCTATGTGTTGTTTAGAGTAACTTAAAGGATTCATCTCGGCCCAATATTGGCATTAAATCGTGAACATTTTCCTACGATTATTTTTTACAACTTTCGACGTGGATTAAGTCAGCAAGAATGCATGGATGAAACTCCATCATGGACCACTGTTTATCGATGGTATGGTGAATGTAATCGAGGTCATAGGTCACTCCAAGACGAATTTCGTGAAGGTCGTCCAAAAACAGTTGTTGTTCCGGAAACCGTTGATGCTGTACGCGAACTGATATTTCAAGATCGTCATGTGACATATAGTGAGATTGAGTCAACCTTACACATTAGTGGGACCAGCATATATTCAATATTGCATAAACATTTGAATGTCAAAAAAATTTGTTCGCGTTGGATCTCACACAATTTGTCAATCGTTCAAAAAAGGCTCGTGTCGATTGGTCGAAAGAAAAGCCCAAAAAATACGATCGCGGTGCTTCAAAACACGTTTATGACATAGTGATAGGTGGATTTACGCGTATGAGCCCGAAAGTAAACAGCAGTCGACTGTATGGGTGTTTCAAGATGAACAGAATCCAACAAAAATTGTTCGCGCACGAAGCACTTCCAAGCAAATGATCGCTTGTTTTTTCGGAAAAACTGGATATGTCGCAACCGTACCACTAGAATAACGCAGAACAGTCAATTCTGAGTGGTACACAACCATTTGTTTGCCAGTTGTCTTCCAAGAAATGAGGAAAACCAACCGCCGAAGACGGATCACTCTTCACCACGACAATGCGAGCTCTCACACATCGGATCTAACAACTGTATTTTTGACCACTCAAAACATCGATTTGATGAGTCATCCGCCGTATAGTCCTGACTTGTCACCAAATGACTTCTTTTTATTCCCGTACGTAAAAAACAAACTAAGAGGTCAACATTTTTCGACACCTGAAGAAGCGGTTGCTGCGTTTAGAATGCATGTTTTGGAGATACCTCAATCAGAGTGGAAAAAGTGCTTCGACAATTGGTTCAAACGAATGCAAAAGTGTATAGATCTTCATGGGGAATATTTTGAAAAACAATAAAACGATTTTCGATGATTAATATTTGTTTTTGTTCTCTAATCCCGAAATATAAAAGGCAGCCCTCGTAAATACTATATTATTATATTTAATGTATCGTCACTTGCTATTTCATTATCAGTGACACCTTATTTGTGTGGTCTTTGACAAAGACATTATCCTGGAATTACACGAGATGGTATAATTATAAAACGGAAAGCATTTTCGTGGGCGGAGCTTGTGTAGTACGCATTTATAGCGTAATTCATTACCATTTCAGTTCCTAACGCTGTTTTGTTCTTGTGTCATTTTTACAATGGCACATTTATGTATACAACGTGCAGCTATGATTTTTTGTGAAGTTTCTTCCACCGTGACCATGCACCTGCACACAAATCCTGTGAGTCAGATTTTGGCTAAAAATGACATTGTTTCGCTGCCCCACGCACATTATTAGCCTGACCTGGTGCCCTGCAACTTTTGCTTACTTCCGCAATTGAAAAGGGGCATGAAGATACACCGATTTGATACCTTTGACGAGGTCAAGAGATGGCAGGGAGAAGCTGTCAGCCACTTCTTAAATAAAAAAATTTTAAAAAATGTTACTCTAACCGATTTGCAGCGATCTACCGGTTATTACTTTGGATCTACCCTTGGTAGACAGTGGTTGTACTTTGAAATGTCCCTTTTGAACACAGAAAGTAGAACCAAAACTAATTCGCTAGAATGCAATTTATAGTTCAAGCAGAAAACGTCAAAATCATATGCTAGATTGTTTTGTTTTTGTTTATTTAAAATTTCTTATGTATGTTGTTCTTTGGTGGTCCTTAAGTGATTTTTGCAGCATTGATCAAAACTTATTATCACATGTGTACGTAAACATTCAAAGTAGTAAATACATAACCTAAAATGTCATTTTAGAAAGACACAGACAAAAACAACTTGTCATTGGTATTAACCAATACCGCTACAATGTGTTTAGTTCAAACCAATTAGGAACAATTATAACCAGTAGATCGCTATAAAGTCGAAGCGTCAAAACACTTTCTTAGTGTAACTCAAAAAATATTGATATAAAAATTCTGAAATTTTGGCAACGTCGGGAAGTTGATAGGTTCTATTTGGCTAAAATATTTTCAGAACTGTGGCACTTCCGGTTACACCGGAAGTAGACAACAACTTTCTTATATCAAATAGAACATCCTGTATGTTATTGGATATTTGTATACTACGTTAAATTCTAGATAAATTTTATTAACCACATGATCTCTAAATTTAAGCATTCTCAAGATATTTCCGGGCTACGAAATGTCACTTAGTTTTTCAAAATTGCCAGTTAGGCTTACACGAAGCGTAATAGGAGTAATTATTCCAATGAATACTAATTGAATATCTTTATTATTTATAGCTAGTGTATTGAACTAACAAATAAGCAGAGATCAATTCAGAACACAATTAATCGAATAATACTACCTTATTCTAACTAATAATTATTATGAAATATCTAAAATTTTTAAATGTTGTTTTCTTAGAAAATAACATATGCAAAATAACAGTCAACACGTAAACCTACCGTGTAGGGAAATTTTAAACAACTTATTTTAGTAAATGTTCAAAGTTATGCCTTTGAACTTCTAAGCACTTTTCACATCTTATAACCAGTTCTCGATGAGTAGCATTTCTTATTGAAGTAAGCTCTAAATTTGGACCAGGCACCGTTCTTATGGAAAAATGGACTTCTGTCAAATTGTTTGAAATTTTGGTATATTGTAGAAGTTGACGTTCTGACAAAAAGTGCCCACGGGCTCAATAAGGTTCTATGACTAGTTTTCGAGATACAGGGTGTTAAACATCGAAAATGCCGCATTTTTAACCGACTTCCAAAAAGGAGGAGGTTATCAATTCGTATGCAACTTTTTTTATGTATGTGGGCGTATACATGGTGGTTGAAATAACAGTGGAGCAAAACTAGAGTTATACAGAGCGGATATTTGCATTATAGGACGGAAAATAATTACAGTTATACAAAAGGCTTTAAAAATTGTCAGAAGTAGTTGAATATACAGGATGGTTGAAATATAAATTGGTGTAGAATTACAGTTATACAGGGCGGTTTAAAATAGTTATATATTTTGGTACATAAGTACTTGCTTATAAGTATTTGAAGTAAGGATAAAATTATCCTTATTCAGGGTGTATCAATTTTTTTTTATATAAGCATAAGCAGTTAGGATATTTGAATTATAGAACGTAGGGCGGAGTATAATTATAGACATGGGTTCTAAAGTAAAATTATAATCATACTGAGGCTCAAAATGGAGAATTTTGTTGTATAGGGTAGACCATGAGCAGTTGAGCATAAATAGAATACTAGACGTATGGGGCGAAATAAAATCAATGGTATACAACAATAATTTAAATAATAGAAAAATAGAGTCAATAGTGTGGAGAGGATTTATACTTATACAGGGTGGTTTTAAAGATTTCAGGACCGTTGTGATATTGTATTGAGTTGAATTATAGTTGTACAGGGTGATTCAGAAAATGATAGACCAGTAAGTTATAATAATAAGCTTTATTACCCAACAGGAAAATCCCAATTACAAGGTAAATATGGAATATGATTACTTATAACCATACATATATTTATAGAAATTAAATTAAATATATATTAACTACTGTAAATAGTTACTATATAATGATTAATATATCTTTACTAGTGTGATAACTAATATTTCATGAGGTATGTCGGTACAAATACAAAACATTTATTTAAATATAGTAAGAATTAGGTAACAAAGGTCATCTTAATCATTTAGACAAAAACATTTCATCAGATTTAGCAAGTATATATGAGAGATTGTTATAGTGGTTATCACAGCTTGAGCTAATCCTATTAAAGTTTATGTTTAATATTGTTATATAGTCCGTGGGTTCAATTAAAATTATAAAACTAATATTCACTTTCACTTTTCTAGAACTTTTATTTACATCAAATTATACAGAACAGCTGATTCACAATAACATTACAATACACGCTAGTCGTCGCTGTCTAACTAACTTGTAGTCGTGGGCTCCTTTTTAAAACCAGCATCGAAAATTCTTCTATAATAAATCATCAACTCCACAGCCGCAGAGTCATTTCGAGAACATTTTTTATCTTAGAAGCGATCGCTGTCGTATTGAAATGAAACAGGGTCGGCTTTGGTAAATTTCGTAACACTGCCCCCCCTTTAATTCTGATCGTCTAGATCAGAAACATCCTCTCCATGGTAGGGAGCGAGTCGATCTAAATGGACCACCTTCAACATAGCCTTTAGGTTTCGACGGATCCGGTAGACGACGTCATTAAGCCTCTTGACCACCTCGTATAGGCTTTGGGGATTTACCCTTGCTCCGTTGGGGGTTGTACAGGCAGACTTTGTCCCTCTCCTGGAACCCGACTGAATTAGCCTTGAGGTCGTATCGCGTCTTCATCCCGTCACTGGTGGCCAACATCTGCGTTCGGGCTAATTCGTGTATTGCCAGCATGTTATGTCGGAGCTGGTCGGCATAATCGTCGATGTCTTGGGAAAGTTCTTTGGGGGAGCCAAAAGCCAAATCGCAGGGTAATTGCAGCTCCTTTCCGAATAGTACCCTGGCTGGGGTCAGGCCTGTACTATTATGTACGGCAGAGCGATATGCCATCAAGAATAGGGGAATATGCTCATCCCAATCACGCTGGTTATTGCTGACGACATTGGATAGGTGTTGTTCCAAGGTCCTGTTGAATCTTTCCACCATTCCGTCTGACTGTGGGTGTAATGGTGTTGTTCTCGTTTTTCTGATCCCCAACATAGTGCAGACCTTCTGGAATACATTCGATTCGAAGTTACGCCCCTGGTCTGAATGTAATTCCATCGGGACACCAAACCTGCTGAATAGTTGTTCTACTAGCACCGTCGCTACCGTGGTTGCCTCTTGGTTGTGTATCGCATATGCCTCAGGCCATTTGCTGAAGTAATCCATTGCGATCAGAATGTATTTGTTCCATCTCTCAGACTCGGGAAACAGACCGGCGAAATAGGTGGCAATTCTCTCAAATGGGACGCCCACATTGTACTGCTGGATTCTGCCCTTGGTCTGGGTCTTCGGGCCCTTACTGGCTGCACAGGTGGCACATTTGGGGCACCAAGCTCTGACGTCTTCGAAGTAATTCACCCAGTAGTACCGCTGTCGAACTTTGTCTAGGGTTTTATTCATGCCCGGGTGGCATATTATGAATAGGTGAATTCAGCATAAGATTTGTCCGGGATTGATTTATATAGAAAGCATGACCTCTGCGAGAGTTATGATATGGTACCGCAAAATTAATTCTTTCCAACAAGGTTGGTGCATCAACTCGGTTTTGTAGTAACTTGTATAAAAAACTTATGCTGGTATTAATTCTTCTATGTTCGAGGGATTGAACACCTAAGCTCATAAGTAGATAATTTTGATCAATACCCTGTTGTGGATAGGTACCACTAGACCTAAAAGACAGAAATTTCAAAAACTTTCTCTGCACACTTCCCAATGTGTTCTTGTGATTGCTATAAAAGGGGCTCCAGACTAAAGACGCATATTCCAGTTTGGTACGAATAAGACTAAAGAATAGTGTTTTTATTGCTTCTAAGTTTGTAAAAATTCCACAGTTTCTGATTATACAACCCAAGACTTTCATGGATGAGGAGTTTACGACAGAAAAGTGATTAGAAAAATCCAATTTGCTGCTATATAGAACACCAAGGTCTTTGACTTCATCGCATCTAAGTAGTGGAATATCTTTGAGGTGGTAAACAAAGTGAATGGGTTCAATCTTACGAGTATATGAGCAAACTTTGCATTTTGATATGTTCAAGAATAACATGTTTGAATTACACCAGGAATCTAATTTATTTAATTTTGTTTGTAATATCTGACAATCTTCAGCAGAATTTATTGGTAGGTATAACTTTAGGTCATCTGCGAAAGCTAATCTCTTACAGTCCAGTTCAAGTAAAATATCGTTAATGAAAATAAGAAACAACAATGGTCCTAAGTTGGACCCTTGCGGGACGCCTGAAATAGCAATAAAATTAATTGATTTAAAACCGTTGTATGACACATAGTATTCTCTGTTCGATAAATACGACGTTGGTAGTGCGCATAGTTCGTTGCTAAAACCAAAATTTCTTAATTTTGCTACCAAAATAAAGTGATCAATTTTATCGAAGGCCTTTGAAAAGTCTGTGTACACTACATCCACCTGGCCTCGCACGTCCATTTCTTCCGAAACGAATTGAGTAAATTCAATAAGGTTAGTCGTTGTAGAGCGATTTTTCATGAAGCCATGCTGAAATGGAGAAATACGGTTCTGTATTTGGGGGTAGATAACATTGTAGACAGAAATCTCAAAAACCTTTGCAAAGTTGCTCAGAATAGTTATAGGTCTATAGTTAGTTATGTCCACTGCATTTCCGTTTTTAAGGATAGGGCATACACGAGCCACTTTCCAACAGTTAGGAAAAGTATGTGATTCAGGTATTTTATTGAAGATAACTAAAAGTGGATAAGCTAGGACGTGAGCACAATCTTTAATTAAAAAACTTGGTATTTTGTCATTTCCAGATGTCAGTTTGTTTGGAAGTTTTTTGATTGCCTTTAGAATATCTTGTTCCGTAAATTTAGGTAATTGAATAAGTGTGGATTAATTTCAGAAGCTTCTAGAGGTTGATTAGGGGGAGTGTCGACAAATACGCTTTTGAAGTATTCTGCGAAACCATTAACTATTTGATCCGGGCTATCAAGTGGGACATTATTAAGAGACATTGTTCCAGGAATTCTAGTAGATCTTTTCTTAAGTTGGATATAAGACCAAAATTTCCTTGGGTCTGAAATTAAATTATTTTCAATGAAGAGAATGTAGAGTTTATAAGCTTGATTTATCTGTGATTTAACGAGACGTCTTAGCGTAGAAAACTCGCTGCAATAGTAATCACGTTTGTGGAGACGATATTTTCTTTGATATTTCGCTTTAATTTTAATATTTGATTTAATTTCATTCGAATACCAAGGTGGGTACTGGTATCTGGAAGACTTATATTTGGGAACGTATTTGTCAACAGTATTGTACAGTTTTTCATAGAATGCTTTAAAAGTTGTATTAATGTCATTCTGTTGTTCCAAAAGTGACCAATCAGTGTAAATAAGTTCATTATATAGACCTATAAACGAAGCTTTTTTAAAATTATATGTCTGGGACGCTGGATTAGCGATGAACATATTATTTTTGGATTCTATGCTAAATGAAACTGTTTAAGGAAGGGTGGAATAAGTCTTCTTTGATTAGCGGTACTTGTTCTCGAGAGGTCACGCATGTAAGATTTGATATGACTAAGTATAAAATACGACCCATTGAGTTCAAAACTGAATTTGACTGGATAGTATTAGTCCAATCTAAAAAGTTATTTAAACTTTTGTAGTGAAAATCATTATTAATTTTGTAAACGTAATTGCTAATGTTAAAATCACCTACTATAATAATTTTAGTCTGCCGAACAATAATTTGACTTATCTGTTCTAGAAATAGTTCAAAATCAATTCCTGAAATACTAGGTGGTACATATAAGACATATATAAATAGAGAACCTGTGGTGAGGGAACATTTAACACCTACAATGTCGATTGTCAAAAATTCGTTCCCAATAAAGTTTAAGTCTAGGGGTACTACATTTATGTTATTTTTACATGCTAGCAATGCTCCTCCACCACGGCTCATTCCAGTACCTTGAAAGTCTCGATCGCACCGATAAACACTGTACACAGACGTAAATAGTTCCGAGTCAAGAACACTTTCGGATAACCATGTTTCCACTAAAGCTATAAAGTCGTATTCACCTAAACTAACAGTCGCGTAAAGTTCGTTTACTTTGGAATTTAAACCTCTTACGTTTTGTAAGTAACAGCTAAATTCTTTTTTCTTGTTGGGTGCAGTCAGTTTTCCGAATTAACTATGGTTGGAATTCCACGCAAGTACTTTATTTTTAACTTTTCTCCTCTTGTCGTGCGATCATCAAGTTCTGCTTTTATTTTTTTGTAGTAATTAACTTGCCTCTGGGTACGATCATAGGAAACAGTGATACTTTTATACTTGGTTGTAGATTTTAATTTGGCAGCATTCCGAATACATAAGTGAACCAGCTCGACATTATCGAATGAGATCTTAATGGGTCGTGGTCTGGTCCTGGTTGCATCAAACTTTCCCAATCTGGTGGGATTTCGACTGGTGTCAGCGGTGGTCGATAAATGACCAAGAATATTACGTATTTCACTTTTATCTTTCTGTTCCCTTTCATATTTGTCGAGATTATTAGTCTCTGTGAGACCATAGATTATTAAATTGTGTTTTCGTGAGTTTCTGTCGGTTATCTCCTGTATTACTTCTTCGTAATTCATGGGTTCACTAGGATTAGGGTTAGTATTATTTACTACTGTTTTAAGTTTTTCTATTTCACTTTGCAGAGATAATATTATGATTTTCAATGCGTTTATATCATCTCCCAGCGAAATACAGTTAACACAAGTAAACCTTATATTAGGTTTATTTTTAACTGATTTAAGTTCAGTGGTCGACAATTCAGCGCATGTATAAAAATAGTTCTTTTTGCATAATGAGCAGCTAACAAACTTGGATTCTTCTCCGGTTTTATTGCAACACCCGCACTGTAATTGAGGCATATTAAAACGGTTCAGTTCGGGATGATAACCCTTAACAGCAGGAGTCAGGGGATTTGCGATTTGGGATTAGGCTGAACAAAGATTTCACTTTATTGCACTATGCACATGCAACACAGATATAAACGTAAAATTTATGAGCAGCGTAAAAAAAATAGCTTGAAAAATTGCCCGGTACCAGATTGTAAACACAGATGTTGAAGTAAGTCTCTGTCAGATAGATTTTTAAAACGGACTTTATTATCACTTATTTACAACTTTACTTGAAAAATACCGATATTTGGGATAGCGAGAGTTTTAGGTGTTACCTCTTCGAAAGCCGGACACTGACACTGACTGACTGACTGACTGACTGAGTTATATACGAGTGACCAGTATACAGAAGCATATAGAGTGTGGATGGAATATAGAGTGAATTAGTTATATTTATAGAAAGTGGCCCAAATAATAAAAGACATAAAAAACTTAAAATATATTTGGAAAATATAGGCAAATAATAAAAATTAGAGAGAGAGAGAGAGAGAGAGAGCAGCAGCAAGAATACCCTAAACTTTTTAAATTCTCTCCTTCAACTTTGCATGTTATTACATTTTTACGTTAACAAATGTTCAATGTTTAACTGAGCAGATTGTTATTAAAACTGCATGACTGGTTGTCGAGATATAGGGTGTTAAACTTCGGAAATGTCACCTTTATTCTATCAGATTTCTCATAATATATGTGTTTTATTTCCGTTTATTACAGAAAACGAGGTTTGCAGATTGTTTGACATAAATATTGCACAAAAAATTACTATTAATTATTTTTTATTGTAGGGTGGTTCCCATATACGAAACATGTTTTTTTAGTAAACTCATTTTTTATTATAACGCTGAATACATAAGAATTAATATAATGTTAAAGAAATTAATTCTTTGACGAGTTCTTACATTATACAGTGTGAATTGTAAATATTGCTAAAGTGGGCATCTATTGTTTTTTCCATTAATGAGTAACCCTGTATAAACCATGTGTCCTGGAATTTTTATATTAAATTATACGAATCTACGAATAAATTATACTGGTTTGCAAAAATTGTGCAAATTAAGAGATTGTAATTTATACAGGGTTACTCATTAATGGTAAGAAAATGGTATATGCCCACTCTAGCTATATTTACGACTTACACTGTATTCATCGTTGTATTAAAAAAATAGTTTTCTGAAAAATCATGTTACATATATTGGAAATACACTGTAATCGAAGATAATTAATGGTAATTGTTTTATTTTATATATTTATATTTTACCATTTAAATTTGCTTCACAAAAAATGTAGTTTTACCACTACGTCGTTTCTTACCGCACAATAAACATTAAATTGCCAACTCTCTTGGAAATTTATACATCGGAACTCATGAAGACTGCAGTCACTCCAGTAATGGGAATTGGGCCTAGTTAGATCATTTTTGGTGAATTTTGCCTCATCTGACCCAATGATAGTGTCCAAAAATAAATGATTTCCTGAAACCATGTTAAAATAAATTAACAGAAAAGAAAAGGTATTTGGATGAAATTAGTGATTTTTCGATATTCTGTGAATAGAGCTTTTAGAAAATTCCAACTCTAGCACTGCTTGCCTAATACTTACTTTCGGATATATTTGAAAGTAAGGCAAAATTTCACTTTGGCATCATCAACAACAAACTTATTTTTCTTAATTGTTTGTTTGACTGATTCAAAGTTTTTAGAATTGTCTATTATTTGTTGAATTGTTTTCTCTGATGGACTCTTCTTCTCCGGATATCTGCCAACAAATAAATGTCTAACATGTTCGTGACAATACTTTATTACTCTCTCCATAAATCATAACCATATTGAAGTAATTTTAGAATTGGAGTAATTAATGCGGGCAGGCATTAATGGCAATTTCGAAAACATTTCGTAGCCGCCCGTTATTTTTTTAGCGGCCACCTATTTTTCTAAGCAAAGTCGACATCATATGTATAGTGAAAATAATACAAAGCTGCCTCATTTTTAGTGCTGAATCAGAAAACGACAAAAAAAATTGGGAGTTTCCATTTAAAACTTTTAAGTTTTAAGGACTGAATCTGTCATTTTTGACATAAAAATGCAAATATTTTGAGACTGGTTAAATTTAGATATAACATGTGGTTAATAAAATGTTTCTATAAATTAACGTAGCATCCAAATAACTAATAGCATACAGGATGTTGTATTGTATTGTATTGATATAAGAGAGTTGTGGCCTACTTCCGGTATAACCTGAGGTTCTGAATATATTTTAGTCACATAGAACTTATCGACTTGCCTAAGTTGCCAAATTTTTAGAATTCTAATATCAATATTTTTTAGTTAGAGGTAACCGCCCACCTTCGTGGGACACCCTGTACAGTCTGTGCCTCACTTAATTGAAAATTTATGTATGGTTGTGCATAAAAGCGGAGAAAAGAAAAATTCAATTAGTAAATAAGTTTTGTGAAGGAAAACACTAACTATGTAATAGGAACGATAGTTTTGAGAAAAGAACTCGTTTTGTGCAATGGAGTAACATTTCCTTTAATCAGCCATGTGAACAGACAAAATTGTCTCTATTGGGAACTCGAAATTACTTTTTACATAATTTCCCATACAAAACCATCGAAATTGAACTTTTGATGCCTGCATAGTTGATTGAAGAGTTCTGAGTTCATACTTCTTTGAAGATACTCGCACTTGTGCGACATATATGTACTTGCTCCAAAATGAAGCACATCCTCGCTGTAATAATTTTGATCTTGGACTTAAAATAACCCGTTATACACCACCGTGATCTATCTTTTCAACAAGACGGTGCTCCGCCACATTAATCTTTACCCGTTCGTGCTATTTTAGATGAAGTTTTTCCAAAACTTTGGTTAGCTAGAAGAGAGATTATTGAATGGCCAGCTAGTTCGTCCAATTTAAATCATCTCTGTGATTTTTTGTGTAATTGATGTGTAAGTGAGTCGATCAGCAAATTTAGTAGACTTAGTAGCAAGAACGGGGTAAACCGCATATTTCAACCACAATGTTCAAAAAACATATTGATCTTCTTATTTATTCTCATATTGTTAACGGACCCAAATAGAACATTTAATTTCCATTGAAATATTTCGATTTATTATGTTTACATTTTCTTAAAGATTGTCTTATGTAATAATTATTTATACTTACCTCGCCGTACATAAAGAGATTTACCCTTTCTAATTAACATCTCCTTCTTAACATATTCTTATATTTCAGTCACATTTAATAAATCTATAAAATAAAATAAATGTCCAGGGTTATATATGGGAAATTACTTAAATATTTATATGAAAATTAGTATACCGGGTTTCCGTAAAAAAAAATCAATCATCTACGACTTCTGGTTTTACCTAAAGTGGTAGATAACTTTGTTTTTTTTAATGGAGCGCCCTGTTTTTAATAGCATTTTTAGAATCTACGACGAATTTCAATATAGCTTTATTGGAAACATCATATTTCTGAAGTGCTCCAGTTAAAAGTTATTTCAATTTTATTGAAAATTTTGACCGATGCTGCTCTTTACAATTTTTTTTTCAAATAAAAAGGCCAGATGAAAAATTGCTAGAATGTGCTTGAATAAATCTTTGGAAACTGTTCAAACAAATTTAAAACTTATTTGGTGTGCTCAGAAATCTCGAAAATCCCAAAACGCACGTCAGTTTGTGAAAAACCAAGAAAAAAGGAAACCTGCCGTAGATAATGAGAATGTTTCCAATGTTTTTTTGCCTCATCTCTCAAAAATTTCACAAAAATTTAAATAACTTTCAACTGCAGACCTTCAGTCATATGACATTTCCAATAAAGTTATATTGAAATTCATCGTAGATTCTAAAAATGCTGTAAAAACATGAGGTTCCATGTTAAAAAATAATTTGGTCAAGTGCGAGTTGGACTCGCATTGTAAGGGTTCCGTATCACCTTCAAGATTCGCTGTATTTAGTTTTCTAATTTGGCCCCCAAAAATTAACATTAGAGTTTTATTTTACTAATAAACTTTCAGGGAAGCCTTTTATAATCTATTGTCTGAATTTTGATGCTCTATAGATTGGAAGTTAAAGGGCACAATAGGTCAAGTTTTAAATTATAAATTATTAAATCTGTTATTCAAATTATTTAAAAATACAAATAAAATATATTTTTCAAAATTTAAATAGTATAGTTTCTAAAATGGGAATTAAGTCGATGTTTAATATCTTTGCTAAACAAATGATTTAAAAATATGATATATTTGTAATTCACATAATGAGTCTTTTATTTGATATATTACATGATTCGTTTGAAAATTGAATTTTTATTTTCCATTTAATTGTATAATTTGTCCCTAAAATTACCATGGAGGTTTTCTAATAATTTTTCTTATAAATTTCAAGTGAGCCCCAGTACCCCTAATTATTTTCAAAATTTTAGGTAGTATGGTTTTGGAAATAAAGCGAGAAATGAGAATTTTTTATTTCTTTATGTTAATATCTTGTAAACAATTAATTTTAAAAATATATATTTGTATTTCTCATAACGAGCCCCTTCATTTGATATATTGCATGATACGTTAAAAAAATATTTTTTATTTTCCGTTTATTTCTATAAATTGCCCCCCATTATTAATATTAAAGATTTCTTCGTATTTTTCCTGTAAATAAAAAAATTAGGTCTTGTAGTTTGGGGAATAAAGGGGGGAATGGGTATTTTTTTAAATATATTTTAAAATATTTATTTAAAAAAAATATAAAAAAATATATTTGTATTAGTCATAATGAGCCCTGTGATTTGATATATTACATGATACGTTAGAAACAAGTTTAATTTTTTATTTTCCATTTAATTCTTTAATTTGCCCCCCAAAATGAATATTAGGGGTTTCTCCTTATTTTTTCCAGTAAAGTTCAGGTAAGGCGCTATACCTATTTTTTTTTTCAAAATTTTACAACTTGTGGTTTCGGAGATAAGGGGGGGAATGGGTAAAAATTTTTATATTTTTGTTAATAACTTTTAATTAATTTATTTTAAAAATATGAAAAAAATATATTTGTTTTCGTCATAATGAGCCCTTTTATTTGATATATAACATGATGGGTTAGAAATAATTTTAATTTTATATTTTCCATTTAATTCTATAATTTGCCCCCCAAAATAAATATTAGGGGTTTCTCCTTAATTTTCCAGTAAATTTCAGGTGAGGAGCTATAACTCAATTTTTTTTCAAAATTTTCCAGCTTATGGTTTCGGAGATAAGGGGGGGGAATGGGTAATTTTTTTTATATTTTTGTTAATATCTTTTAATTTATTTATTTTAAAAATATGAAAAAAATATGTTTATTTTCGTCGTAATGAGCCCTTTCATCTGATATATAACATGATGGGTTAGAAACAATTTTAATTTTATATTTTCCATTTAATTCTGTAATTTGCCCCCCAAAATGAAAACTAGATATTTCTTCTTATTTTTCCAGTAAACTTCAGGTCAGAACCTATGAAAGTATTTTTTTTTCAAAACTTTACCTTTTATAGTTTCGGACATAAGGGGGGGGGGAATGGGTAAATTTTGGTATATTTTCTTTAATATCTTTTTAATTAATTTTTTCTAAATATGAAAAAAATATATTTGTGTTCATCAGAATGAGACCTTTCATTTGATATATTACATGATGAGTTTGAATTTTCTTTTATTTTTAAATTTTTATTTAATTCTATAATTTGCCCCCCAAAATTAATATTAATGGTTTCTCCTTATTTTTCCTGTAAAGTTCGGGCAACGTCCTATATTTTCTATTTTTTTCAAAATTTTAGGTTTAGTAGTTTCGGAGATCAGGGGGGGAACGGTCGATTTTTTTAGTTTTCCCCCCCAGAAGTACCCCTTAAATCAAAATTTCTTCTTTTGCGATATGTGCTCCTGATCAAGTCACCAAACTATACCTTCATACCAAATTTCAACCTCTTCCGTCCAGTAGTTTAGCAGAAAATAGCTGTGATGTGACAGAGGCAGAAATCCTGAGTGATATTATAAGGGTATCCGTATACTGTATATACGGAACCCTAACAAAGTTGCGGTCCACTTCCGGTAGAACAGGAATGTCATTCTATAGTTTATCTTTATGAATTTATGGGTATAACTATTACATTTTTCAAAAATACTAAACATTTTAAGGTCTAGGTCAATTGAAATTATAATTTATTTGTCACATTTATTTGGAACTAATACATTTTTGTTTCGCATAATGTGTTAGATTGCACAAATTAGTCTCAGAAATATTGTTAGATAATTAGATAAAATTTATTGACAATCACTTCAACATATTCGATGCAATATAAATAATTACGATAAAAGCGTACCTACTTGATTACCAATCTCTAGATGAATGTGGTAGTTTAGGATATTTTATTGTAATAAACATGGTGTGTTGTGACCAGTTACATATCTCCAATTTTCTCATTCTAATACAGCTTGTCGCATAATGCAGTACAGATATTTTCGCTGGTGATAGTACAGGTCACAATGAACTATAAATTTTCAACAAAGGCATATCTAGCTTGTATAGTTAAGACCTATTCCATTATTAAGATTTAGAATTTCCAATACATCTGGCACGTGCCTAAAACTGTTCGGGACGGAAAGAGTATACTAAAAATTGAAATGTTTGACTTTTTAAATTTTTATGATGGTTTTTAGAAATATATAATTTTTGTATTTATCGTATTCATTTATAACAGGATATTGCCTTTCAATTTCTCCTAGTTTCTTATAACTCTGTTCCGTACTATTATGAGAAATGTGTTTAGTGTGTGACATCATTTTAAAAATCATTTCAAGTAATAATTCTATAATATTTCCAATTTTCAAAGTAATTTTAAGGAAAGCAACTGAGATAAAAAAATTCCTGGCTATGACCGTGAGGACCAATGTGAAGATAATTTGAAAGTTTGATTAAGATATTTGCATAATATTTTGTTGTTATCATTATTTTAGACGGGGTCTAATTATACCTACTTAAAATTTCTATAAATAAGTTATTTGGGATTCCAGGGATAATAATACTTCTGCGTTTATCTGTTTTGATTCGGCACCATGAGAGTGTAATTATTTCAAAATGGCATAATGATAGATGGGTACCCGCATTATCTGTCGTCAGCTATACTAAAATTTTTTGCAGTGTGTGACTTTGTATTCCGATATGAACCAGACATAATTTGAATTTTGTGCGAATTTTACAAAAAGACAAATAAAACACGTTGTACAAACATACCTGAAGCTTACTTGAAAAAGTAGAAGTCATACGTTACAAATATATTATTGTAACCAACCCAGTCTTCCATAATTATAATTCTTAATTAAAACCGCTAAACCATTCATTCAGCGCAATCTAGGAACGCTAAAAATAATTATTATGCTGTGGGCATCGCTCTACACTTGAATTTAAATTTTTAATATGCAACCAATAATCGAATGTTTTAATAATACTTAAAACGGTTAGATGGCACTGCGATATTAAAGCTTAATTCGACAAATAGGACTTAACATGTTAAATCAGTTGTCATTGTCCAGGCGCAAAGCGTTGAATATAAATAAAAACAAATATTACTTATACTTACTTATTTCTAAGGAGATTGCCATTAAAAATTACCATAAGTTTATGACGGACTACGAGTACGGTAAAAATGAAATAAATTTATGTATTGCGATCCTAACGCTGCGGTGTACTCAAGTCTTTTAAAAAGTATTGTTTTAATTAAATTTTTCGTATTAGCTTTGGGTGTATCCCATATGCATTGATAAAATATATGTTAAAGTTTTTCCATGTTCAAAAATCGTCACATTTATGAATTGTCAAACGAAAAATTGGCAACACATTGGAACTGTTTAGTATACCGACTGAATTTAGGATTACATCTTTAATGTTTTACAAATGTACCTACTGTAACAAAAAACTGCTCTTGAATAACCGTCGGTCTTTGTTCAACTTGAAAAATTTTGAAAACGCTGATTTAGAATTTATCTGAGCTTGCTCTGATATGTATCTTAAGTTTTATATACACTGAAGCTATTCAATCGAATTCGTTTTCATTTTGTACCAACTTTTTATAAAGCATAGTTTTTTCTTCACCGCAAAACATTTTTTTCATTGAGTAAATTTGTTATTTATGTTTAGCAAGTCCTAGATATCAATGAGAGTTGTTGAAAGGTTCCACAGGTATTTCATACTGCTTATCAACATTAAATTTATTTATTTTTAAATAACTTCTCTTTCTTAGCAACGCAGCAATTAATTCTAAATTTTATGAAATTCCCAGCTGACAAAACTATTAATGTTTTATTAAGTTTATTTCACTTAAATCATGAGAAGCTTGAGGTTCCTCAGACTCTTCCATTATTCTACGAAAATATTGCTCAAAAAAAAAATTAATTGGCCTTGACAAAAGGAAAATACCTCAATATTAAAATGTTTGAAGGAAACAAATAACCAGTACGCCAGTTCATATGAAATAAACATTAATATTCACAGGCTTTATTAGGAGAGGAAGAATAAAACATTAGAAATAATTTACTGAATTATTGGACCAAGGGCAGGCGATTCAGCAATTTTATGGGAAGCTTTAATGGCTCATGGCAAGTCATTCAGATCGGGGGGGGGGGCAGCTGCCCACCTCGGTACGCCCATGGACTTATTACTACTTTATTAATAAATACTTCTTGACGTATTTGCTTTATTCGCTAAACCTGCATCTGTTTTCCCATCCGCTGATAGAATGATCCCTAGATATTCACATGTTGACCTTTTTTCTAAAGTATGTCTTTCATATTTAATTTCTTTATTACTATCATCTTCTTTTGTTTTGTTTGTCATATATTAAGCATTTATTAATTTAAGACTTACAAAAACAATATTATTTCGTAATATGACCTCGAAGTTTCCTTGGACTTCCATCGTCTTGAAAAGGTTGATCTCACAACGTTTCAATAGCTTTGTATCTGCTATCGTCATCAGGTGAATAATGGGAAATTCAGTTTATCCCTGATATTTATACCTTTAATCGGTCATGCGTCGCCGGTCATGGTCATTGGGCGGTTGGTTGTCGGTAATGCGTAGCGACAGTGGCCGAAGAAGTGGTTTCCAGATGTTTTTAATTTGGACGCTGGGCGGGCTAATTATATTCTCGTTCGAGATTATATATGCTGTCCAAGGAAACTTCGAGGAACGAGGGACATTGTCTACCAGATTCAGACTAACATATAGATTGACCGCCCAACACCAAACAAACAATTCGTCTACTTTTTTACAAGCTTTTATTTAGTTTCACCTGTCCTGATGTTTGTCTGTAAGTAGTTAAACTACCGGGATGATATGACACTTCGATGGCATGTCCCTCAAACTGTCCACCGTAATAGGGGGGTCCTCAGTTCTTGCAGAAGACATCATCAATGCCTAGAGGGTTGTTTGTCACTTTGTCACCAAAAAATTGTCGCAAACAATGGTTAGGGTGACAAAGGGACATCTTAGGTGTGACCAAGTTGACAAAAGTGACAATTTGGCTAGACGTAGATGGTGAAGAGATCACCAATAACCAGAAGGGTTTGCTGGGAAAAGCGTATCGCTTATCAGTAGTTTTGATCTCTTCTTCTTCGCTAGCTGTTTGTCTATCCTTGTTTAGCCAAGGCTGTCCTTGTCTGGCTTGTACGAGGGGTGGGCTAACCTAGCGTATCGCTTATCAGTAGTTTTGATCTCTTCTTCTTCGGTAGAATGTTTTTTTTTTTGCTGTCTTTGTTTATCACGTACAGTACTTAACTCTCTTTGCTTAAGAGTTTTACACTTTTTAGAAATTTCTTTACTTTGTTATTTTAGTTTGAAATAATCTTATAATTACCAGGTAAAAGAAAAAAAAATGACTCATGTAAGATTTGAACTTATGATATTAATGATTAGCATGACACTTTAACCAACTGAGCTAATGAGTCATTTATTTTTCTTTTAAGTATTATTCTAGATGAAATAAAAAAAGCGATGATTTTTAATTCAATTTATTTACATATAAACAACAAACAAAGATTTATTTTCAGAAAAATACATTAATTTTTTTATAGTATAATTTACATATTGTTCGAATTTTCATTAACAAAATTTTCAATTTCATATAGGTTTACAAGTCCTTCTTCACCTTTTTCAAATCGTCGTCCATCTCCCAAGCGGTAGTTTACTGTCATCTCGAGAAAGAGAATTGGCAATGAAACTTCATCCTTAGGTAGATGATAGTAGGCAATTTATCCTCTGATAGATAGTAGAAAGCATCATAGTATTTTGAATTTCCACATGGTAAAAAATCTGCACTCGTTATAATGTTTTCACTTTTTTGAGTCGGTGAAACCAGTTTGAAACTATCAGAACACTTTTTACATTTTGATGACTGTAATATGACATCATTGTTGAAACACCAAGGAAATTCTGAAACTTCTTCACAAGGCTGACAATAGACAATAAGACTGTTCATGGCTAAATCTTGAGACAAACTAATGTGTTGCATTGTTATCATCTTGATTTATTTGTATAGGAGTAATGCGCCGTGATGAAATTTTTGCTAGATTATGAAATCTTTTTCTATTCTCAAAGACGTCTTGATTCCAATTTTGCTTCAAATGCTGTTTTTCTGAAATTGACATTGGTGTTGATATCCATTTACCATACAAATCTCTGATTTCATGCATGTTAAAAGAAGAACAATGACTGCACTGTAGAGCAATATGTCTTCCAAACGGGTAGTATTCATCTTTGATCACATCTTTGTCAGAATAACTTTTACACTTTAGACATGTAATTAGAACTGTTACCTTGTAAGGCATTTTGTTAACTGATTTCTTGTTTGTACATAATGTGCGTTTTATTGCAATCATTTCAGACCTCGATGATAGATTATTTTGTTTATTTAAATGTTATCTTTATGTTGATCAATCTGATGAATCTGACTCGGTGTAATAGTCAGGTTGAAAGCTGACGTCAGAAAACCCCTCATCAGATTGATCACTTTCTTCATAATGATCATTTCCTTCTGCTTCCTCTGGATTTGGTTGTTGTATTGGCAGTACAATACCCACTGGTTTCCACATTTCTTCTGTAGATCTCCGCCAATATAACGTGCCATTTTCTCCACATACAAAGCAGAGGAAATTTAGAGTGTCTTGTAGGCTCATTGTTTCACATTGTTTACATACCAACAAATAGACGTTGGTTGGTGGCTAGAAATGATGAGTAAGTAAATTGATAAGGAAAAAATACTTTTAAGTGTTTATTAATTTTTGAAAACCCCATGGAAGCGTGTTTGTGGAGTACATATTAATTATTCTTTTATCGTCAAAAGGACTAAGAGCAAGTTTTAAATTTTTTATAGAATAAACTTCATGTCTTTTCGATCTGATGGTATGCTCTTGAGTAATTTTGTTAACATTATTAAACAGACATTGATAATAATCATCAAATGTAATGGTCTTTATTGAGGCACTAGTTATACCTTTAGCCTTTTTGGTAAGTTTACCAGTCAGAAGAAGATAAGCATATAATTTAGCCCGCAACCCAATAAATTCCACCATGATAATACCATTATTTTCATCCTTCATCAAACCTAATACTTTTTTATTTTTTAAAGGAATTTGATATACATTATCCGGAGGATAGTCAGATGTGTCAAATTTGTGAATGTCATGTTTAATGTGTGAATAAACGTCATCAACTAAAAAGAGATATATTAGAGAATCAGTGTCCGTGTATAATAATGTTACGCAATTTGGAAATTTTTTTAAAATGTAATTATAATGAAAATCATAAAGATAAGTTTTGGAAAGATCCAATATGGAAAAACCTACATATATAGGTTTATTAAATTTAATATTTGTTCTGTTCATTTCAATAAGCACCATATCATTATCGAAAATGGTGCAGCTGTGAAAATTTGGTTTAGAAATGTAATAGTTGGCTCCATATCTTCCTGACCATTTGGTGACTAATTTTACGTCTTTATATTTTCTTACATTTTCCATGGTTTTTCCGAACACTGAATTATTCATTAATTTATAGAAATTTTTTTCAAATTCATTTTTACTTTGTTTTCTTAAATCAGTGTTTAAATCAATATACTTTTTCATCCACGAAGATTGAGAAAATTTTAAAATACGATGAATTTTAGTTATTTTTAAACCCAAACTCACTGCTTGCTTTAAATTTTGATAATGAATTATATATCGCTTCTTATCAAAAAGTGTTGTTAATAATTTTGGATTTTTAGATTTTGATAATGGAGGTACCAAATGCTCAGGACATAGAGGTAAATCTTTGTGTGTTTCATGTAGATCTGTAGGATAATGTATATCAACTTCTAAAATGTAACCAAATTTACTATCTGCTGAAACATCAAAAATATTTACAGAATAGGGATCGATCCATTCAAAACCACCGTAAGGTAAAGGTAAACTCATTGATGTTCCATATAAATTATTGACGTCATAATACATCAGATATGATGATGGTTCATCAGGATTATACATGTCACCCATATATTTATTATTTGCCTTACCATATCGGTTGGAACATTGTGATACCCCACCTCTGATACCACGTTCAATAAACATGATCATATCAATGTCTGTTAATAATTCTAGTTCAACTTTTGTAATTTTCAACATGCTATCAAAGGCCAATCCTGGTGCAGTGTAGTAATGCAAACTATCCAAATTATATGTGTTAAGGCAGGCTGTTCGAAAATTCTCAAAAACGTCCGCTAATAACAATACATCAACAGTCAAGTATATTTCTGCATATTGCTGTAAATTTTGAATGTTGAAAGTTTGCCAAATTTTGCAAGCATGTTGGTATGCACTGTCAGATACATGAGAGTTTTTTAATTTACTAAAGAATTCTTTTTGTGGTGGTAAAGACTGGTCTTGCAATTTTTCCCAATTATCTAAATAGTCATACGGAAATATACCTTTCTGTTGTAATAATTGAAATTCAACTTCGCTTTTACAAAATTTTCGTGTGATAATTTTTTGTTTGTTATCTAAAAATGATGAAAGGTCATCTAAACTACTAGCCATAAACCTGAATGAGTCTAAAAATCTAAAGCACACTTTTGTATTTTCAATATACTTGGTAAAAGAAATATATTTTTCTTTATTAACGGGTAACAACGATATGTTTCCTTTAATTTCAGTAGCTAGAGCCTTTATTACTAAGTGACTGTCATATCCAGAAAAATTGTGAAAAATGACAGGTATTGCATGGTTATCAGTGTAATTTATATTGCAACCTTGATGACTGCTACCTCTATATTCACCTGTGTTGTGAGAGTGATCGCGGACCTTAATATCTGTAGGTAGAAAAGGTTGTTCGCAAATGTGACAACAGGTAGCATTGAGAAAGTCATACTCTTGTTCAGGTGTTAGTTTGTTCATTGGAAGAGGATTTTCAAATATATGGTTAATTTCATATGCAATATTTTGTAGCTCTTTAGCAAACCAAACTTGACAATCCTTACCTGTGTATAATTTAAAGCGTGAAAGATTGTCATCATATGAACATTTCATATAGTATGCTATGCTAAATGCTTGATGTTTTTGATATCTTTCGAGGGTAGTTGTACCTCTCAAATCATGATGCTTTTCTAAAATGCTTTCAATGTCAGCATACACAACAAAAGGTACTTTTTCTTTGTTTTTATAATTTTTAAATTTTAAAATTTTATCTTTTTCAGATGGTAAAGAAATTTTGGTTTTGTTTAAATTTCGACAGTCAAATAAATGTTTGGTTAAATTTTCCTGTGTACTAAAATGCACTAAACACCTCTCACATAAGTATGTCTTATTATGGCTGTTAGGCAATTGTCTGTTAAGTAATCCTGATAAATTCTTTATTAAAGCAAAATGAAAATTTGATTTCCTAACCTCAGTGCTACTTGTTTCCATTGTATCAAGGTCATCATCATCATCTCTTTCTTCACAAGGAACAATAAGCAAATTAATTCGTGTAAGAAAATCATTGTTACTTAAACGAACAGGTTCTACCAATGTTTTCTTATCATAAGAATAAACATTAATAGATAAACTATTCATGTTTTCAAATTTTGTAATATCTTTCAAGTGCATGGGAAAATTAATATCAGAAAATTTTAAAATTCTACTAAAGTGTGGATATGATGTAACTCTTCTAGGGTTTTTATTGTCTGATGCAGGGTAAAGGGCTGCAACAATAGACCATAAGAAGCAGTACTCATCACGATTTTGAATATTTAATACACAATGAGAATTTTTAATAAATTTTGGTAATGTAGTGAAAGTTGAAAGACCACAATTAATTGGTGAATAGTTATTAATGTTTACTTTCAATTGTAAAATTTCATATAATGCCCATCCTGAATCCCTCTCTTGAAAATTTTCCAATTTTGCCAAAATTTTATCTACAACTTGTTCCTTATACCATTGTTTAAGATCAGTTGTGGTATCTATTACAGAATTTTTTGTGTTGAAATGCTTAACATCTTTTTCAAAGTCTTTAGGTTTAATAAAATTTGCTGAAAAAACTACATTTACTTTCAAAAGAGAGTTTTTTAGAGCCTTTCTAATTTTATTTGAGAAAATGCGAAATGCCTTTTTCAAAAACATCTCAGGGTCTTTGAATTTTATATTAAAAATTGCACCAGTTTTGATTCTATTATTAAAACAGGATTTAACATCTTGCCAAAACAAATTCCTGCTCTTCGTTCTTTGACAATTATAAAATTTGACTCGTAATTGAACTTTAAATTTATTTAAATAATTCTGTAAGATACTTAAATTGGACTCTAAACTACTATAAAATTTAAACTTGTTATCTTTAGTTTTTAAAAATTTTTTAATGAGAAATGTGTTGGTTTTCAAAAACTTAATCCACTTAAGATATTCAGATTTAGTCCTTATCAAGTTACTCACCTCTTCAATCTTCCTCACCATACCAGCAGCCTGTTGGTTGATGCTTGTAAAACTTGTCATTTTTATTCGTAGTTTATATAAAGTAATAATTAACTGCTTGACTATTCTTTTGAACTAAAACAAATCGTTATGGTTTCTCATTTTATATGATTATTTACATTCATGTAATATTTCCACAAATGCACATATTACATATGTTAAACTGATAGTGATCATTCAACATCTGTATGATTTGTGAATACAGACATCATTCTAGTAGCGTAAACATCATATGATTTTGATTAACCCCATAGGTTAACAAAATAAAATTTTTCACAAGATAATGATTTTTACAGACAGACTGGCATCTTATGTTTATATTAATTATATTTTTAACGACGTAGTGGCGTCGAAAACAACATTTTTATATAGATAAGCAAATGTTTTCATAATGCTTACGTAAATTGTTTTTCATAATTATACTTGCCTTATCAATGTAAAACATATAATTGGTTAGCAAAAGTAGTTTTAAATTTGTTTGTTTCAATAAACAAAATACTACTCCTCCTACATAATATTTTGATTGGTTAATGTAATCCGTTTCAATTGTGTAAGTTTGATTATTGGTGTATTCTTTCTGAATGGGTAGGATTAGATATATTAAATGGCCGTCACAATAAACTCCTCCCACGAACATTATGGTAGTCAGACCATATTTGTAATTGTTTGTCTAAATTTATAAACATATCATCATAATATTTATTGATAACCGAAAAATATTCTTAATATTATTAGATAAATTGTAAATGGTAAGCACGTTTTAATTTTTTCCATATCAGTTTTAATATATAAATGCTTGTGAGCTGCTCACTATATTCAGTTTAAACTTTTGAATTTTAAATAACAGCAAACATGGCCACCGTTCCAACAACTTTATTAATAACAACCCAAGATTCAACAAAATTCCCGCTAAATATGGCATTGGTGGTGATGAAACAAATTTTTCGGTAAGTTTTTTAAATTTTCTTTCATCAATAGGTGTTTATGTTTTTTTTCTTATGATTACAGTTATGGTGTGAAGGAAATCAAATTAAAGCGAAATGCTGTATCAGTTGCTTTAACGTATTCCCCAAGGGAACAAACGTTGAAAAAAAAGTTCGGCAATCTTCCAGTTAAGTATGTTCGAATGAACATAGAGTCGGATGAGGAACTTCTATTATTTGAGAAAGCTGTCACCCGATTTAATTTTAACCTTGAAGATGATGAGGAACTACAGCAATTGGAACAGTTAGAGGAAAGGAAACATCAGTTGTCTGGTCAACCCACGACTAAAAAATTGAAATGGTCCAACCTAAAAGAATTGGAGATTAATGATTCCGAATTTCAAGAATCACAAGTATTTGATGTCACTGAGTTATGTTAGTTCTTCGTTTAATATATATATATATATATATATATATATATATATATATATATAGATTAATTTAAATAAAAAAGATGATTTGATTTTTAAGAGTTTTATTTCCTACAATACACATACCAATTTCTTAACAAATTTACATTTTCTACTGCACAGTTTAATTTATTACTATATACATGTTGATTACAATGATGTGACTTTAAAAACAGCTTTAATTTCTCTATGGAAGGGCAGCTTTCTTCTAATAAGTCCACAACCTTATTAGGAATCAGTTTCTCCACCCAAGTTTCTTCTCTAATCCTTTGACTAATACCAGAGTCTTATCACACTTAATACAATTTTTTATGTATTCAGATATTTGTTCATACCTTAAACAATCATTATTATTCCATTCTAATCCATGATGCTCTTTTTTTGTATACACCATGTGTTGTTGAATGGTATCAGTCAAATGATTAAAACTGACAGGCATTGTAACAAATTTTTGTGAGTACCAACCGTTTTCTACATTAATGATTGCAATTTCCTTACACAAAATAGCATCTCCATACTGAAAGTACTGCAAATCCACGATAAACATTGTAACTGCACAAATACTTGACGACTCGAACTGATTAAGTTGAACAATAATACAATATTAAAGAAAGTGATAATTATTTAACAGTTTTATATCAATTTTCAAGGTCATCTGCCTGTATCCAACTGTTATGTTTATCATCAAAACCTAACCACTTTACAAAAATTTTATTGGGTTTCTTTCGTTTCAAGATCCGTTCAATTAGAAATGCATTGGGATATTTAACTTTTAACAATTGTTCTTCATAGAAACCACCCAAAATGTCATGATAGTTTTCATCAACCAGCAGGTATGTTGTTGGATTTGTAAGCTGAACTTTCCTTATCTTGAATATCTCTGTGGACCAATTTGGTTGGTATTTTTTATCAAAAACTCCTCGTAATTTTGATATACGAACATAATCACCAACTAGAAATTTCCGTTTCTTTGATGCTACTTTTATTCTGCTATAGACTGTTTTCAATAAATGTTTTTCATCTCTTTTTGTAACCTCAAATGGTTTCATACCTATGGTTCGATGTTTGGTATTATTATATTTTCTCACGATTTCCGGTAGAATATTCAGCCATTTGTAATGACCCTGTAAACTGAATTCTTTCCACATCATGTTTTTCAAAGTTCGATTTACTCGTTCCACAATTGACGCTTTTTTCTCGCTAAACACCGTATAATGATTCACCTTATATTTTTTCATTAACTTCTTAAAATCTTTATTGAAAAATTCTGTACCAGCATCAGTCTGCAGATTCTTAGGTGTTTGCTGTTTTAAAACTTTCTCCATGGCTGAGCAAACCTCAGACTTATTTTTTGACTTTATGGGATAGGCCCAAACAAATTTTGAAAAACAATTGATTACAACCAATATGTATTTATAGCCTTTATTTTCTTTAGCGTATGGTATCATTTCCACTAAATCAGCTTGAAAGAGATCATCTAAAGATTTAATAATGACTTTTCGTCTTTTAAAATTTATCCTGGCTGCTTTATGGATTTCTTCAACTATTTGCCGCTTCACACTACTATTAGAGTTCATTTTTAAATAATTATACCAGCCTCTCTCAATTCCTCAATAATTGATGTTATTTCGTTTGTGTGGCCTGTATGTCCTGCTGTTTGTGAAGCGAGTAGTAATCGTAACCTATCAACAAGTTCATTTGGATCATCCCAATGAACGTAATCAATTTTATTGTTATCCACTTCCATAAAAATTCCTTTCCCTGCCACCATAGGAGCAATAATTTTTTTATATTTTTTCATTTTGCTACCATCTATTTGTTTGTTAGGTTTATAATAACGTCTATGAGCATTAGTTTTTGCTACAATTTGTTTATAATTATCTTCATCTTCTTTAGAGTAGCCTTTCGGTCGTTTTTTGAACAATAATTCATATAACCCCATACTACCTCGATATCGTTTCTTCTTAACGATAATATCAGATCCATCAATATCTAATCTTGAGTCACCAATCATAAGTTTCTCAGTATCGGTATCTAATCTGACACCATACTTATGATCAAATTCCTTATTATCATCATCATAATACATGTCATTTATATATTTTCTGGGTAATGGATCATACTGGTCTAAATAGTCAACATAGGATTTTTCAGCAATATCAGCAAACCGTCCAGGTGTTGCAGGAGAATGTAATGATCCTATCTCATCATCAGATGTGATTTCTTGAAGAATTGTCATTTTATTTTCACTCGGATCTTCATTTTCATCTTGCAATAGTCGTAACTGACCTGTAGGTGTGGATAAACTCGTTGAAAGTTTACGAGGAATCTTCGGTGTTTCCTGATACAGTGATTCAGCTTGATGTGATAGTATTGATGGGTATAATTCATCGTTAAAAATAAAATCTTTTTCCTCATCAACATGACTAGGATCCTCAGTTTTAAAAAAAGTTTTCTCTTCTTCCATCTTATTAGCTCCATCCATTTTATGTTCCTTGTGACTCAGTTTACTTTCAATGTCCTTTAGATGTTTTGTTATGGGAGAAAATAACTTTTCCTTAACAATTTCACCATGTTTGAGAAGCTGTAATTTTTCTTTTACAATTCTACGTTTCTGTACAAGACGTTTTTTTAGTTCCTTCTCTGATAGATTCATGTTGATAATTAGACAGTTAGTATCTGGTTGTCATGAGCTTTTGATCCGCTTTTAATCCGCTTTCGATCCGCTTTTGATCCGCTTTTATCTGCTATTATCCGCTATTGATCTGGTTCAATCAGTTTCTGATATATCTTACACTTATGATGTTAATGATTGTACTGAAATTAATTGTCTTATTCGAAACATATATAGTGATCAAAACCTCTTCTGTAACGTCCCTCATTGATGTTGCTGTCTTTAGAGATACATAAAAATCCATATGGTCTGTACCAACACATGGCGCATAAGCTTTTAAACTGTTCAAACGACATGTCACTACCAATATGATCATTATAAACATGTTTCAAATTCAAATCATCTTGTTTGAAAAGAACCAAAAAATTTGCGTTATCTCGAATGAGATGTTTTGGAACCTTCGCATACGTCTGAGACAGATAAAACGAGTCCACTAGACTGTGCCTTCCCATAGAGAAATATTGACGTATAACATCTTGATTGTCACAAGCCACATCATCAAATATAAATATTGAATTTTTTTTTGCTTCTGAAGGATGTAGAATATTTTCGCTAGCATTGAACGAGTAATAACCGATGCCTTGTATTGGCTTTAGTAACTTCTCCAGATAAACATATTTCGGTTGATACAACGACTTTGAATAAACATAAACATTCTCAAATCTCAGCCCGTTCAAGTGTTCAATTAGATTAACCATAACATTGGTTTTACCGCAATTGCTTGGCCCCACCAGAATACACCTCACAGTTGACGGAAACAAGGGACCATGCTTTTTATTTTCGGGTATACTATTGAAATTATCATTTTCAATAGCTAAAGAAGTTTTTTGTTTTACCACCCTCATTCTTTGACACATTACTATAAAATGAGTTAAATATTCATAAAACAAATGATATATGTTAGTTTTAAGGTGATAGTTAATGAAATAACATCATGAAGTTATATTCAGGTCAAGGTTTATTAAATTCAGCTATAAATAATTTACCGTTTGAAATGCATATACCAGGTTATAATTATTGTGGGCCTAGAACAAAACTCAAACAACGTCTATTACAAGGAAGTCTACCAACAAATCCACTAGATGCTAGCTGTTTAAAACACGATAAATTTTATGAAAGTGAAAGTGATACAAAATTACGTCATAAGGCAGATAAAATATTAGCTGAAGAAGCTCTTCAGAGATTTCATTCTAAAGACGCATCTGTAGGTGAACGAATAGCAGCTCTCGGTATTGCAGGAGCAATGAAAACTAAAGTGAAATTAGGTATGGGCTTGAAAAGACCTACTAATAAACAAACGATTCGAAAGTGTATAAAGTTAATGGAAAAAACTAAACTTATGATTGAAAATACTCTCAAGAATATACAAGACGGCATAACAATTTTGAATGGTAATGATGTGGAATCCATTAAAAAAATACCATCACAAAGGAGACGAAGAAAACCAAAGGTTCAAATAAAAAAAATAAACAAAAAAGAAAAACCTGTAAATGAACCTCAAGAAATTGATATGAATATGGAAATTGAATATAACCGAAAACGTAAAAGGGATACCGGTGATGATGACATTTATAATTCTGAAAATATAAAACGTCGTCTAATATCTCCTCAAACTCGTAAATTTCGAGTGGGTAAAAGAAAATTACAACTTAATGATGAAGAAGTAATTCCTAAAAAGTTAAAACTTGATTTAGATGAACCTCTTATTTTTGACAATCAACAAAATCGAAAAAGAAAACTAGATGATAGTGATGGTGGTTTTGAAGATGACACTACCCCAGTGTCAAAAGCGAACAGAATCAATTAGTATAAAAAATAGTTTCTCTTAAAATTTTATCAGTATTTACTGAACATTCATATAAAACGTACTATAATCAAGAGAGAAGTATGGTTAAAATAAAGTCAAGGTGTAAAACAAAAAAGTTAAGAAAAAGTGGAGTGTTGAAGAAAAAACCGAGCAGAAAATGTCTAGGGTTTACAAGAGCTATAAGTCAAATAAGGAAACATGTGCTTAAACATAAACCTCGTACTTTAGGTGCTGCCATAAAAGTTGCATTGAAATCTGCTAAATCAATTAAGAAACATATCAAGTCTACTCCACCTCGTATCATACAAGTACCTAAGAAGGGTGGTATTTTACCCCTTATTCCCATTTTTGCAGGACTTTCTGCGTTGGGATCGATCGCCGCAGGAGGATCAGCTGTTGCAAAAGTAATAAATGATGCTAAGATGGCAAAACAAAAATTAGAGGAAGCTAAACGACATAATAGACAAATGGAGTCTATTGCTGTAGGAGGAAAAGGACTATACTTACGTCCTTACAAAAAAGGCTTCGGTCTTTTTTTACACCCTCCAAAAAACTACCACAACGTCCGCTAACAAATATTGATATAGATAAATATGCAAAAATCTGGAAAATTCCAAATTTCCGAGGAGTGTTCATGAGAGACAATTTACCTAAAAAAATTCATAAAATTGAAAGAGGAATTATCAACTTAGATTCTACAATTGGTCCTGGAACTCATTGGACGGCATATAAGAAAAACGGTTCAACAGTGAACTATTTTGATAGCTTTGGAAACCTTAGGCCTCCATTTGAAGTTATAAAATATTTTAATTCCACTGAACTATGTAAAATTGTATATAACTATAATAAGTTTCAGAACTATAACAGTTTTAATTGTGGACACTTATGTTTATATTTTTTATCTCAATAAAAGGCGTAAACAAATCAAATTTGTCTCATTACTTTGAAAACCTTTGAACAATATACATTCATATTTTTTTATAAATGCCTGTTCCTACCGATGAACATTATCAGTGTACAGTTCTTATGGATTGCTGGTGTAACAAGTGTGGAACTAAAAGAATAATTAGTGAAAAACGGAGCTCTAGCTCTACTGTTTATTGTCTATATTGTGGAACACCCATGCAAAGAAAATTACTAAATACAAGCTGCTCTGTGTGTTGTGCTTCAAGAGGTAATTAAAAAACAAAATGGCAGACAATAGAAGAGGTATAATACTAACTTTTAAATGTGATGATTGTGGTGCAAGTTTTCAAGTTTACAAGTCTGGTATATGTACAGATTATGGAATTCAAAGGGTCTCATATTGTACCAGGTGCCGAAAGGAAACATTAGTATTAATGCGAGTTGAAACTTGTTAATAACTACGTAATAATAATTTAGTTGAAAATTGTAAATAGTAAAAATAATTAAGTGAATATATTTAATAAAACCATACAAATAGTTTTAGTTATTTGGTAACCTTTGACAGATTAAGATGTCTTCATATACATTTACGTTCTCTGAACGTGCTTCTATTCTCAGTAACAAGATTTACCCACCAATTATTCTAGAAGATGATGCTACGTATGTCATGGGGTTAATTGATTTTATGACCTTTAATACCATCTCAAATATCAATTAAGAAATAAAACTAATAATTTTGCAACTGCAGTATCTGAATCATTAATTGAAAACGAGAACACAACCCTTAGTATGATGAAAACTGAAACAGAGTATCAGGCAACCATTAAACAGTTGGAAGAAACACATATGGCTACTTTAAATGAATTAATTGCTCTAAAAAAATCGCTAAATGAATCAAGAACAAATCTGCTTGAAGTTCGATCAGATTTGGCAGCATGCCTCTCACTCAGTGCAGGATTTAAGGCAGACAGTGATATATGGGCCTCCAAGTATGCAGAACTAAGATTTAGAGTTCCACCGTGTACAACAACCTCATCTAATGATTTTAGTAAAAATATATCACATCATTATGTTGCTTTATTACAGTGGAACTATACAAGTTGTATACAAGAATTAAATAGATGTAATAAAAAAATCTTATTGAATTAGAAATATTTTAATAATAAATATTACATATTTACTTACATGTTGTTTTGTTATTTTTGCACCTTTTTACACTGAAACTCACTTGTTTTTCACTGCAAGTTCTGTACCTTTTATAGGCAGTAAATTATTATTTCCTAGAGATTTTTTCAATTGTATCAACATCTTAGGTTTACAAAATTTTATCTAAGCACTAATTATAAATGAAAAAATCACATAATTTCGAAATGGAATTTCACATTGCAACATTTTATTAATGTAGAGATACACGCATATAAACTAAAAAGTCAGACGTTTGCAAATAAAATTTCACATGTTTGGTCTTCTTTCATAATAATTAATTAATGATTAAAATTTGCAGTGTTATCAATGCAGCGATAGACACTTGTAAATAATTAGATGTTTGTAAATAAAATTTCACATGTTTGGTCTTCTTTCATGATAATGAATTAATGATTCAATTTATCAAGCATTCCCGACCTTGTTATTGGAAATAATAATGCAGCTGTTTTTAATTGTTTAAATTATTTTTCGAATAAGGTATTTTTTAGCAAAATTTGTCAATATAAAAAGTTTAAGTTTTTTATTTATACATGTATTAGGTACACTAATTAATAATACGGTAACTATTAAAAAGAGAATAAGTGGCTCATTTTTCTTTATCATAATGAAATTTATTTTATTATAGAAAGGAAGCAAAAATTTTATTTTTTAGCAAAATTTGTCAATACAAAAAATTACGTTTTTTATATTTATACATATATTAGGTATATTAATTAATAAAACGGTAACTATGTATTAAACAAAGAGAGTAAGTTGCTCATATTTTTTTTTATCGTAATGAAATTTGTTGTGTTAGACAAAGACCACAAAAATATACATTCTACCGAAGAAGAAGAGATCAAAACTACTGATAAGCGATACGCTAGGTTAGCCCACCCCTCGTACAAGCCAGACAAGGACAGCCTTGGCTAAACAAGGATAGACAAACAGCTAGCGAAGAAGAAGAGATCAAAACTACTGATAAGCGATACGCTTTTCCCAGCAAACCCTTCTGGTTATTGGTGATCTCTTCACCATCTACGTCTAGCCAAATTGTCACTTTTGTCAACTTTGTCACACCTAAGATGTCCCTTTGTCACCCTAACCATTGTTTACGACAATTTTTTGGTGACAAAGTGACAAACAACCCTCTAGGCATTGATGATGTCTTCTGCAAGAACTGAGGACCCCCCTATTACGGTGGACAGTTTGAGGGACATGCCATCGAAGTGTCATATCATCCCGGTAGTTTAACTACTTCTGTAATCAAAGCTTACAAAATTATTATCACATGGAGCTGATCTGATGATGGAATCGGAAGGTGGCCATAGGAACTCGGTAGTTAAACGACACAAAATCAAATCTTGCAAGATAAATTTGATCCACTTCCCGGTTACCGATTGAACTGAAATTTTGCATGCGTGTGTAAATCGGATGACTCCACAACTCCACCTCGTATCATACAAGTACCTAAGAAGGGTGGTATTTTACCCCTTATTCCCATTTTTGCAGGACTTTCTGCGTTGGGATCGATCGCCGCAGGAGGATCAGCTGTTGCAAAAGTAATAAATGATGCTAAGATGGCAAAACAAAAATTAGAGGAAGCTAAACGACATAATAGACAAATGGAGTCTATTGCTGTAGGAGGAAAAGGACTATACTTACGTCCTTACAAAAAAGGCTTCGGTCTTTTTTTACACCCTCCAAAAAACTACCACAACGTCCGCTAACAAATATTGATATAGATAAATATGCAAAAATCTGGAAAATTCCAAATTTCCGAGGAGTGTTCATGAGAGACAATTTACCTAAAAAAATTCATAAAATTGAAAGAGGAATTATCAACTTAGATTCTACAATTGGTCCTGGAACTCATTGGACGGCATATAAGAAAAACGGTTCAACAGTGAACTATTTTGATAGCTTTGGAAACCTTAGGCCTCCATTTGAAGTTATAAAATATTTTAATTCCACTGAACTATGTAAAATTGTATATAACTATAATAAGTTTCAGAACTATAACAGTTTTAATTGTGGACACTTATGTTTATATTTTTTATCTCAATAAAAGGCGTAAACAAATCAAATTTGTCTCATTACTTTGAAAACCTTTGAACAATATACATTCATATTTTTTTATAAATGCCTGTTCCTACCGATGAACATTATCAGTGTACAGTTCTTATGGATTGCTGGTGTAACAAGTGTGGAACTAAAAGAATAATTAGTGAAAAACGGAGCTCTAGCTCTACTGTTTATTGTCTATATTGTGGAACACCCATGCAAAGAAAATTACTAAATACAAGCTGCTCTGTGTGTTGTGCTTCAAGAGGTAATTAAAAAACAAAATGGCAGACAATAGAAGAGGTATAATACTAACTTTTAAATGTGATGATTGTGGTGCAAGTTTTCAAGTTTACAAGTCTGGTATATGTACAGATTATGGAATTCAAAGGGTCTCATATTGTACCAGGTGCCGAAAGGAAACATTAGTATTAATGCGAGTTGAAACTTGTTAATAACTACGTAATAATAATTTAGTTGAAAATTGTAAATAGTAAAAATAATTAAGTGAATATATTTAATAAAACCATACAAATAGTTTTAGTTATTTGGTAACCTTTGACAGATTAAGATGTCTTCATATACATTTACGTTCTCTGAACGTGCTTCTATTCTCAGTAACAAGATTTACCCACCAATTATTCTAGAAGATGATGCTACGTATGTCATGGGGTTAATTGATTTTATGACCTTTAATACCATCTCAAATATCGATGAAACCAACAACAAGTTTTATATTAACGGTATGAAATTAGAATTACCGGTGGGCACCTATGAAATACAGGATATTGAAAAAACGCTTCACACTTTGCTAACTGATCATGAAGAACAACAAAAGGAGACAGCTGTACCATCTGTATTATCGTCACAACCTATACAGAAGAATTTGAAACCTGTGGAAAAAGATGATAGTAAGAAAAATAAAAAAACAGAAAAACCTGTACTAATATTGAGAGCTAATCATAACACATTTAAATGTGAAATAAAATGTAACAAAGAAATTGATTTTGAGAAATCTAACACCATTGGTCCTTTATTAGGATTTGAAAATAGAAAATTAAAACCTAAGAAATGGCACTATTCAGATTATCCAATCAGCATTTCAAAAGTAAATGCTATTTGCATTGAATGCAATTTAATTCAGAATTCTTTCAACAATGATGTACCCCGTCCATATAATCCATATGTTTTACCCCAACGTTCCGCCTGGTTACAAAATTGTTGAAAACCCCACCAACGTTATTTATCTACCAATCAATACAAGATATATAAATGAGATTATTATTAAAATAACAGACCAAAATGGAAATTTGGTTAATTTTAAAAGTGAAGTTGTTACGATAAGATTGCATTTAAAACGACTTAATTGACATGGTTTTCATATATGATAATCCATCTAATTATTTATCACAACAGGAACAACCTATAAAATATCTACAGCCAATCTATAAAAACGCCAGTATCAAGCAACAAGTGAAACAGTTAACACCTATCAATAAGCAATTTTTAGTATCTTTGGGATTCAAGGTACGAACTTAACAACGGCTAAACATAAAGAAGAAAAAAATAAGAAGAAAAAGAAGAAAACTATAGAGAGAGGACAATTCAAAGCATTCATTTGCAGAATAAAATTAAGTATAAGTTTAAGACTTAAAAAACTTTTCTGTTTGTTCCGGTGTGTGTTTAAACAAAAAAATGACGCTTAACATACTACGAGTGGCTGATAATGTTCTTGTGGATAATGCTATAACCAATTTTGAATATCATTCCTACACACCTTATGCAAATACTACATTTTTCAATAATGATGAGATAAGAATCCCTATACAAACTCAAGACGTGTACACTCTACCTTCTCAAAGTTTTCTGTACCTAGAAGGAAAACTTTTAAACTCAGAAAATAAGTACAGTCCAACATTAAGATTCATTAATAATGGTTTTGCATTCCTCTTTGAAGAAATTCGTTATGAACTTGGTGGAACAGTAGTCGATCGAACAAGAAATCCTGGAATCACATCAACGATTAAGACCTATCTATCATATTCCAAAAACGAAATAATTCGATGGTATAATGCAGGATGGAATCTTGAAGGCACCCCAAATATGTGTGACGCCAACGGAAATTTTGCAGTATGCATTCCTCTAAAATTACTACTTGGCTTTTGTGAGGATTTTCGTCGCTTAGTGATTTCAGCAAGTCAAAATTTAATTCTGGTACGTGCCAATACAGACACCAACGCTGCAGTCAGTTCTGTAGCTACAGAAAAACCAAAAGTTCACCTAAATAAAGTTGTTTGGAAAGTACCTCATGTGTCATTATCTGATGCTCACAAAATCCAATTTTTGCAATATATAGAACGTGGAAAAGATTTACCTATCGGTTTTCGTTCCTGGGAGTTATTAGAGTATCCACTTTTACAGCAAAGTCAAAAACATACCTGGGCAGTGAAAACGACAAGTCAACTGGAAAAACCTCGTTTTGTTATTGTAGCATTCCATACTGATCGAAAAAATAATATTCACAAGACTATGTCAGAATTTGATCATTGTAACATCACAAATATAAAATTGTATTTAAATTCTGAAGTTTACCCATATGATAATTTAAATCTCAATTTTGATCAAAAGAATTTTGCAACACTTTATGAAATGTTTGCTAACTTCCAAGCGGTATATTATAACAGAGAGTTCATTCAAGTTTCTCTAACTCCAGAAGACTTTTCTAAACAAACCACATTATATGTAATTGACTGTAGCCGACAAATAGATACCCTTAAAGGTGGAGCTGTTGATGTCAGATTAGAATTCGAAACAAGCAAGAATATACCAGAAAAAACTACTGCATATTGTCTCATTCTTCATGATCGCCTTGTAAAATATAATCCTTTAACTAATGTTGTAAGAACAATGTAAAAATATTATGTAATATAAATAAAAAATATTATAAATTGTTTATTTAGAACCATTACAATTTTTTTGTAACAGCGCAACTCTATATCTTAAACTAAAAGAGGGGAGAATCTTAAATAAATATCAAATACAGTCTATTAAATTAACAGTATGAACGTATCCATTTCTTATACTTGTACAAATTGTTTTAAAAACACTGAAAGTTTACTCTTTACTATTGTAACTTTACAGTGTGCAAGAAATACAACAAGAAGTTTCACTCAAAATACACCAAGAAGATCAAAATACAAATATTGTAGTATTTGTCTACAGTGCACATTGTGGTTATTAAACGAAGAATAAATAATAAAGAAAAATGTTTATAAACATTATTCTTAATTTATGTTCACTATGTATTGTTATTGGAAATGAAGTGTTTTTCTCCGAATACTCACCACATAATGGAAGCTTATATATAACACATGAATTGGCAAACCAAACTTCTTTACAAATCAGTTTTAGTAAACTGTTATCAAAGTATCCTGAATTTAAGCTATATTCTACAAGACAAGGAAACATAACAGAATTAAGAAATAAAACTAATAATTTTGCAACTGCAGTATCTGAATCATTAATTGAAAACGAGAACACAACCCTTAGTATGATGAAAACTGAAACAGAGTATCAGGCAACCATTAAACAGTTGGAAGAAACACATATGGCTACTTTAAATGAATTAATTGCTCTAAAAAAATCGCTAAATGAATCAAGAACAAATCTGCTTGAAGTTCGATCAGATTTGGCAGCATGCCTCTCACTCAGTGCAGGATTTAAGGCAGACAGTGATATATGGGCCTCCAAGTATGCAGAACTAAGATTTAGAGTTCCACCGTGTACAACAACCTCATCTAATGATTTTAGTAAAAATATATCACATCATTATGTTGCTTTATTACAGTGGAACTATACAAGTTGTATACAAGAATTAAATAGATGTAATAAAAAAATCTTATTGAATTAGAAATATTTTAATAATAAATATTACATATTTACTTACATGTTGTTTTGTTATTTTTGCACCTTTTTACACTGAAACTCACTTGTTTTTCACTGCAAGTTCTGTACCTTTTATAGGCAGTAAATTATTATTTCCTAGAGATTTTTTCAATTGTATCAACATCTTAGGTTTACAAAATTTTATCTAAGCACTAATTATAAATGAAAAAATCACATAATTTCGAAATGGAATTTCACATTGCAACATTTTATTAATGTAGAGATACACGCATATAAACTAAAAAGTCAGACGTTTGCAAATAAAATTTCACATGTTTGGTCTTCTTTCATAATAATTAATTAATGATTAAAATTTGCAGTGTTATCAATGCAGCGATAGACACTTGTAAATAATTAGATGTTTGTAAATAAAATTTCACATGTTTGGTCTTCTTTCATGATAATGAATTAATGATTCAATTTATCAAGCATTCCCGACCTTGTTATTGGAAATAATAATGCAGCTGTTTTTAATTGTTTAAATTATTTTTCGAATAAGGTATTTTTTAGCAAAATTTGTCAATATAAAAAGTTTAAGTTTTTTATTTATACATGTATTAGGTACACTAATTAATAATACGGTAACTATTAAAAAGAGAATAAGTGGCTCATTTTTCTTTATCATAATGAAATTTATTTTATTATAGAAAGGAAGCAAAAATTTTATTTTTTAGCAAAATTTGTCAATACAAAAAATTACGTTTTTTATATTTATACATATATTAGGTATATTAATTAATAAAACGGTAACTATGTATTAAACAAAGAGAGTAAGTTGCTCATATTTTTTTTTATCGTAATGAAATTTGTTGTGTTAGACAAAGACCACAAAAATATACATTCTACCGAAGAAGAAGAGATCAAAACTACTGATAAGCGATACGCTAGGTTAGCCCACCCCTCGTACAAGCCAGACAAGGACAGCCTTGGCTAAACAAGGATAGACAAACAGCTAGCGAAGAAGAAGAGATCAAAACTACTGATAAGCGATACGCTTTTCCCAGCAAACCCTTCTGGTTATTGGTGATCTCTTCACCATCTACGTCTAGCCAAATTGTCACTTTTGTCAACTTTGTCACACCTAAGATGTCCCTTTGTCACCCTAACCATTGTTTACGACAATTTTTTGGTGACAAAGTGACAAACAACCCTCTAGGCATTGATGATGTCTTCTGCAAGAACTGAGGACCCCCCTATTACGGTGGACAGTTTGAGGGACATGCCATCGAAGTGTCATATCATCCCGGTAGTTTAACTACTTCTGTAATCAAAGCTTACAAAATTATTATCACATGGAGCTGATCTGATGATGGAATCGGAAGGTGGCCATAGGAACTCGGTAGTTAAACGACACAAAATCAAATCTTGCAAGATAAATTTGATCCACTTCCCGGTTACCGATTGAACTGAAATTTTGCATGCGTGTGTAAATCGGATGACAATGCACAACTGTTATGACGTGGAGCTGATCTGATAAGCGAACCGGAAGGTGGCCGTAAGAACTCGAATTTGGACTCATTTGATCGGTCTTGACGAGTACTTTGGTGCTAGGTGGTAACCAGGGTCTGATGATGGAGCTGGAATATGGCTATTGGAACTCGGTAATTAATCGACACAACCCCATCGAGTTTGGGCTCGTATGAATCGCCTTGGCGAGTCCTTTGGTGCTATATGGCAACCAGAGGCTGATAATGAAGCTGCAAGATGGCAATAGGAATTCTGTATTTAAACGATATAACGCCATCGAGTTTGGGCTCGTTTGATTCGTATTAACTAGTTTTTGGTGCTAAATAAACTAGGGTCGGATATGGAGCTAGTAAGTGGTCAAAGGAACTCAGTAATTAAGCGGTACAACAGGGTCGAGTTTGATTCGTTTTGATGGGTGGACCGTTTTAGATGGGTGATGAGGGCTGGTGGTTTGGTGGACGTTTATTATGAATGTGGATTCTGTCTTTGATTAGTTAGTTTAGATGTTTGACCCAATGTCTAGGTAAGAACGTGCCGAAGGCTGAATGGTATGACTGTTTATAAACATGTCATAACGCTAACGTTGCGCCTCAGGATACCAGGGCAAATCCTGTGGTACTGAAGCCTTCATCCCTCTGAGAGGATGGATCTTTTTTGTCCTATACTCGTGGGAACGACATAAACAAAAAGGAAACTACTACTACTTGGAAAAAATAGTTTAGCGGTGGCTAGACATAGAGAAAACGAATCGGTAGACCAATGCACTAATAGGCAATAAATCGGTAGAATACAGACACAACAGAAAAGGGAAAATGAATCATAAGAAGAACACTTGGTCAGAATCGAAAGGAACAGAATGTTCAGGCAAGCAACAACCGGCATTGTAACAGCAGAAAATGGTGGCGTCTGAAGTGACCATCAAGAGAGCTACACATAGTTCCGTCCGTGCCAACTTGTTTTCAAATATATATATATATATATATATATATATATATATATATATATATATATATATACATATATATATATATGTTTCAGTATGTTTTAGGTGGTTTCCGGGAATTCATCCGCGTAGTTCATAACTGATCCCTGCCGTGATCGATGGTAAAATGACGACTTTTCGGCAGAGTCACATCTGCCTTCTTCAGGTCGGTTCGCATAATTCTCGTAGCCTTCTGCTTTCGCTTCTGAAACGTCGTCATTTCACCATCGATCCCAGCAGGGATCAGTTATCAACTACGCGGATGAATTCCCGGAAACCACCCAAAACATTTAGTGCCCGCGAAAACTTATATATATATATATATAACTTATATATATATATATATATATATATATATATATATATATAGATATAGGTTGAATAATTAATGGGATTCAGCCTGAAGGTGGACGAATTAAAACTACGTGTTAACTCTTTGTTCTTTAATGAAGAGCTTTCGAAGAGTTTCTCTTCTTCATCAGTTCAATACTAGAATGTTTTGGTGAAATTATTATATGTTTTACAAAATATGATAAAAATACTTACAAAACTTGAGGTTAAATATAACGCAATCCAATATAAAACAGTATAAAAGAATCCTCTACTCAAATGTACGAAAAAGGTTGATATGGATGGCAGAAAATTTTTATTGAAGTCAAAGAGACATATAGATATACTTGACATATAGATATACTCATGGCAATGGTGTAAGTTGAATGAAATTACCAAATAATATCAATTTGTTTCCATAATACTATCTTATCCAAATTACAAAACATTTTTTTTTCTTCACTAAAATTCGTAATGAATAAGCAATTATTCACTTGGTCTAAAATCATTCCGAAAGAGTAACTATTACTCACCCTATAGCAAAATAAAGAATGTATTGTTTAACAAAAGGTCATTTTAAATACAAGCAGTCCTGATTCTCTTTCAACTGCATACTACAGAAACGTATTTGCTGTATTAATACCGTTAGTTGTAGGCACATTAAAATCGTGACAAAGAAAGACAATAATTACTCAGATGTTTCTTGGGAACCCTCAACGCTTGACTGACTGGGCATTGGTCTGCTAGTTATTATAATCAAGTGAGTTATGTCTATGTCTTATGGGTTGGGGTGTAACTATTATGTCACGCCTACGATTAACGTTAAAATTATAATAACATACATATGTCGTGAGGAGTTTCGATGGTAAGATCTAGCATTATTACTATTTGCTACGATCGTCTCAGGTGACTGATTAAGCAATTGCTTCTACTAATAGAAATGAATACCATAAGAAATTTCAGTTATAATCAATGATTCATTGAATTATACAACGTATTTTGCCGAATAAAATAGATGTTTTAGGTATAAGATCACGATTATTTGCTTTATGGGTCAACTTAGCTTTAATTATTGGTATTGCTAGCCTCTTTTCAACACTACATATCAAGCGACCCCATACTTCAGGGATCCAATCCCATACTAAATTCTCCCAAATAGAGGGTGGGGCTTCTGTATAGGGGCGGCTGTCCCTTAAGTGCCCTTGTGCGCTGAACCACCAAATTTAAATAAGGTTCAAATTCAACACAAAATGTTTAATAAATATAATTTCAATAACAACGAATTTATCAAAAAACAATTTAAGCTCTAATCCAAACTTGTATTAAGACTCTTCTCTTGAAAGAATATTTCACCGTGCACTTCGGCTAGCGCACGGTGAAACTTATATAGCTTCTATGAGATACGATATAACACGCTTAGCGCATGAGATAGTAGATAGTTAATGCCAACTATAGGGAGTAATGGGCTGATTCTCGTACGCCGCACGGAGACACCGAGCTGTGCTGATATTGACAGGACGTATCTAATTTTTGTTTACGTGATTTAATTTGTGGTTACTTTGTTTTTGTCCTCGAATCTATGAAAGAATATTTAATATACAGAGTATGTGTGTGTTTACAAACTGTCAAAATGAGTATCAATAATAAATCGTTTCAAAACAAATTAGATATAAAATTGGCTGGTCCACCTAAACCATATCTTAAATGAAAACAACAGTGCAAAATGAAAAATAAAGTATTTACACCAAGTTTTAAAAGTGAAATTTATAATAAAAAGAAATGTTTGTATGGATGTGATCGCATCAATACATTATTTTGTTTTTCTTGCATTATTTATGGCGGGGTATCAATTTGGACGGAAACTGGAGTGAATGAAGGATTAAAACGATTCTTAGATGTACGATGTCTTAGGACTGGCTAAATGCTCTTTCTGTGCTTAGTATTGAAAAAATGTATTCAATCAATGCCAGACTTTAATAAAAAAGTTATTGAACATTTCGTTTTCGAAAAAATCGACGAATATATTAATTAATAAAAAATAAATACAGTATTAGCAAAGCTATGGTTTGTTTTGTTGCATCTTTGGATCCCAATATTTGACCAGTAAAGTGCACCACCTGTTTCATAACCCACTAGCCGCCACTGCTTCTGTGTGGATTTTAAACAAATTAAAAATGGTTTAAGCCCATAGAAGTAGTTTTTTTTCAGGCTCTTGAAGTTATATTCCCTCGTTGTGGTCGATTCCCCATGCCAAACTCACAGATTATTTTTATGGGGCTTCATAAAAAACGGAATCTACGACAAAAATATGGCAAATAATATATAGGAATTTCATCAACGAACAGTAGACGAGTTTCGAAAAATTACACCCGTAATTTGTATTGGATAGAGTGAGCTTCATTTTGAGCAACTACTAACTTGTTTAATTGAATATTTTTTATTTTAATTTTTAGGTAAAATATTAATAAAAGAACTTATTATATTGCAGTGTTTGTTAAATTTGGAATTATTCTATACCATTGCTTATATCTATAGAAAACCCCATAGAGTCGGTATCTTCTTTAATAAACACCCCATATGTAAAAGATGAAAACTACCCTATTCTAAATAAAACCTAATTCTTATTATCTGTACTTAATTTAATACCAATACTTATAAATATCCCATATTTCAAGGAAGGACATAGAACTGTGCCTTCCATATAAAAGTGAACATTTTCTAAACAATTGTATTGTAATGTAGTAATTTACTTCATATGTAGTATGGTTATATTCGAGCCTACTAAAATTTATTTATTTATTGATGCTTCTTTTTATTCTTTTCTCAAGAAAACAAAAACCAATTACTTCAGGTGCAGGTATATACTAAAATCAAGTGTAAATTATTAATTAAACATACAAATCGAACAGCAATATTTTCCAATGAACTTTCATTCATTTTCGTTAGTCGATAGCTACATTTTTATAGATTTTTCTATAAAAAGTTATGAAAAATTGACTTTCATAAATTTTATTATACCTATTTTGATCTAGGCATATGAGTAAATAAGTATACATCATACCTACCTGGTGAAACAAACATTTGTTTGTTTAATTATTCAATTTTAAAAGTTTTACTTCATTTTCGCCATTGTCATAAAAGCTGTTCAGTCCTATTGAAATTATATCAAACGAAAATTGATTAAAAATGTTTTTCATTATTGAACTGTTTTTTAAACATCTTGAAACTTTATAAATATTTTTAGAATGTAAAATAATAATAAATAGATGTCAGATTTTTACTGTATCCATTCATAATATTCACAAATTGTTACTTACACTTCAAGAACTAAATATTGGTACCTAAGAGCTAGAATCAGTGACACAGTACATCAACAAACATAAAATCTATTCTGAACGAATAAGGCTGATTGCATGGCGGTGATCATCCACGTAAATTTACTTGTGAGAGTGAGCTCAAGAAAACATTCGTGATTTGGTTCATTTTGGAAATAAGGCTAGAATCTAATACATTAAATACTCATCAATTGGTTATTCTGTTGATTGTTTAGTGATCTATAATACTTTCATTATGTGACTTTAAAAAATTATTTTTAAGATAGTTACAAATATCTTGGGGAATTAATTAACTTGAAAATTAGAAGATATTTCATTATAGAAATAATCATGACTGTTTCCTTCTAAAACTCAAAGCAATCCTTTATTCCAAGTAAAAAGCATACGATTAAAACTTATAAATTAATAATTATTGTTTTGGCAGAAAAATCACCAATAGTATTTTTTGTTCTCTATCTTTAGCAGTTGTACATCTTTATTAGAAAAATATCGATAAATAACTAAAACAGAATTTTATATTTTTTTATGAAACTGGACAATATCAACCATAAAATAATATTTATAGGTGTCATTTTTACAATTTTCCTAAAGTGATGTGTAGAACAAATAATCATTTCTTTTATGTGGGGTAGCCATAAAAAATATTCCACTAAAATTAATAATGTGCATTTATACCGAAACTAACCTATATTTTATCAATCAGTTTCATTTTTTAATTTGAATTGTCCCATCCGCATAAATTAAATTTAGATTTATTGATTGTAAACTGGAACGTATAATTCAGCCATTCACATCCAGACGTTTAGGGTGTTTTCGGACATTGTGAAAAATATGTAGTATAATTTGTTCATTACCGATGCGGTAAATCTTCTACAAATGCATATATACTGAGTTGCATAAATTTTTGATTTCAGATGCCCGTGTAAAAATAAATCAAGAAAAGATAAATGGGGTGATCTCGTCGACGGTTTTAAAGCACGTTCCCCCCATTCTGTGCCATACAGGTAGTGTATTATGGGGAGAGCTGGAATAGTGGGTTGTTCTTCGTGGTAGTGTTGCTAGTTTTACATAATTTCGATCAGCCGCATACCTAGATATGTGTCTCCGTTTAAATTCTCCGTTAAGAAAAATACTAATCCAGGAGTTTAATTTTTGGGGATGTAGAGTATTAACCTCAGAGTAGTTCCTTGACCAATAACGACAATTATAGCTTTTAACAGCGCCATTGATAAGAAGTAACATACGTCTTAGACGCAACGAAATTTGTTTCGAATGGGGTAGGTGCGGTATCTTTACTTTATGTTTATAGACATTTTTGGATTGACAACCTTAGATTGTGTCTAAGGTAAACGTGCAAGCGGTACCTTGCGTCAAAGAGACAGCTGAAAATTATCAAACTTATGAAAAGCATTCATGATGTCCTTAGTGGATAATAAATTCGTGCGTTTTTAGCGATTTTGCGTTGTCGCATCGCTCACTTGACTTGTCGCCCGCTTTTTATGCTTTTGATAATTTGCAGTTGTCACATTGAAGCAACGTACAGCCTATATCGCGTTTACAATGGACATAGCATTAGGGCCTGTCACACATAAACACGGTTTGCGCGGTACGGGCGGTGCGGTACGTCAATGTGACTTCAACTAAAGGCTAAAACAAACCAACTGAACGATGTGACAACACAAAATCGTTACAATCGCACTGCACAAATCGCGTAAATGCGATATGCGCGGTGGGGGAGGTGCGATACGTCAATGTGACAATAATAAACTTCAACTAAAGGATAAAACAAACCAACTGAACGATGCGGCAACACAAAATTCCTACAATCACACGAATTTATTTTCCAGTAAGGAAAAAAACAATTATCTTCATCTGTTTCATTGTTTGCTGCAGTCACTTTAACGCCACGTACCGCCGGCATCGCACAAATCGCGTTTATGTGGGACACGCCTGAGGGTTGCTTGCTGCGACTTGAAAACAGGTGGGCAAATAATTAGTACATAAGGAACATTTGTTTGTGTTCGTATGAGTTACTATTTGTGTAGGTCATTAATAACTGTGAACGTGTGTTTATTACTTGTAGATGAGATTGTTACTTGTGGATATTTTATGCGTAGGTATTCGGTAGGTATTACCATAAGTTTTTATTTTGTGGTGTAGATTGTTAATTATTTTCAATTTTTTACATGAATACTGAACTCGGAGAATATTTATAAATTTTAACGGTGTGAAGAAACGCCGCCATTCTTTCAATACGAGCAATAAATTTAGGATAGAAAATGTCACCAAAATTGACATTATAACTTTTGGAAATCAACTTATGTCACAATAGGCCGTAAGCTGTTTTGTATGATATTGCAAGATTTTGAGGCAAAAATCCCATTTGCATGTCAAGGGTAGTTTTCCTGTAATGAATTATATATCATGAATTTTAATAATTGCTTTAAGATGCTATACAATTTTTTATTAAAATATAATAACCAGTTATTAATTATGTTTTGTTTGCAATTTATTTGCTAATATTAGAATTTTATTGAATAGAGGGTGTTTCCTTAAGTTGGTACATAATATAAAATAAATTATTACTTCTGTTAAAATATTGAGGTACAAAAAATGAGGCCTTGGTAAGTATATTGGGACTATCGACAGTCTTGTGTGATAGCCTATGTAAGTATTTTTTGTGCACTTTCTCTATAGAGTTTTTTGAATTTCGTATTTTGGTGACCAAATAATTGCTGCATAGTCTGTTTTCTCTTTAGTGAATATACGAAGAATACGACTAATAAAAATCAAGTATTTTTAATGCCTTCTCAACATATAGTATACTGGATATGCATATTAAATGTTAGAACCCATCAAAAAGTACCCCCAATTCTTTGATATTATGTTTTAATTCGCATTAATTCATTACCGACATTATACCGATATTGTAGAGTATTCTTTCCTTTTTTGTAGTATATTCTTTCTTTTTATGTAGTAATGATATAGCATTTGCTTGTATTAAGGGGTAATCATATTGTAATAAATTACAATAAAATGTACTTCAGATCTATTTATGTATTGATTTCAAAATCATGAGCAAGTAATTGACATTTTGAGCTTTGGATCATAGCAGGTAAGTCAATAATAAATAAAAAAAAATCATAGACGTAAATTAGAACCCTGAGGAATCCCAGATATTGAAACGTATTTTTTTTATGTGGTCCCTTTAAAAACTTAAAGGCTGTTGCAAAGTCTGTATAAATAATATCTGGTTGTCCACTATCGTCTACTGTTTCAAAAGCGGTTTGAGTGAAAGGTAATAATGCACTTTTGAGTCGGTAAATTAGGACTTGCCTCTGCGGTAAACTAAGGTTTGCTGGCTATAATAATTCATTACAACTATAGGAATATGTAAGTCCATAAAAACTGTCTTATAATACTCTGCAATCAGGTTCGTAAGCTTGTGACCTATCTAGCATTGAAAGTGGGTTAATTTCGCCGAGACGCTAAGAGAGCTAGCAGGTATTTAACATGCCAAAGTGTGAGTGAATTTTTTTTATTCATATCAGTTAGGTTTTTAGTTAAATCTCTTAATAATTTGATATGAAACGCGAAAATACTTTTGTTCTACACCCCCGGTGGTAGGGCCACAGCGTCCCCCGGTCTAAACATGTCAATATAATTATTATATAACATTGTTATAATATCCTGACCAGGGGCGGATCCAGGAAGGGGCGATGGGGGGCGATCTTCCCCTCCGAGAGCATCAAGATTATTGAGCTTAACACAATAAAACAAGGAGTTATTTCATCCAGAAGCTTAAAATAAAGCTATTTTTGAAAATTTAAAGTAAAAATCCACTATTTTTAATGCAAGAAAAACATGTCTTTTGGAAAACCTACAAAAGTTTAAATACATTTCGTACGAGATTGCCCCTTTCGTACCTGATCGCTCCCCCCCTCCTTTCAGGTTAATATTTGAATTATTAAGTACTATAATGGTATTATTATGGTATGGTACTAAGTATTATAATATAGTTATTATTATATTATAAGTTTTATTTGGAAAAAAAAATAAATTTTAACAAAAAAATATTAAAAAACCGATAATAATTGTGAATCAATAAATTTCGAGAAAAAATTGAAATCAAAACGAACCTATAAATTAAAAAAATACAAATACAAAACAAATACTGAAAAACGTGTATAACAATTTACCGTTTTCCAGTTTATTCGAAATTCTCTCTCCCTGAGGAGAATATCACAGATACCCTGAAAAAATGAAATTGTCTCTTGAGTATTAACGAACATCCTGCAAAATAGACCTATCAAACGCCCAAGAAATAATGCTCCTCGTATATTTTTTATAAGTTATTAAAGGGGTATCTACATTTTCGCATTCAGCACAAAGACTAAATTTAATTGGACTTCTAAGCACTTTTCGCATCTTCTAAGCAGTTCTGGATGAGTAGCATTTCTTATTGATGTAGACTCTAAATTACTGAATGCATTTCTAACTCCTTGTATACAATCTTCTTTGTCCTTAAAGGACTCTCATAATGTCCGATTTTTTGAGGTCATAGCCAACTATGGTTTCCATTCAAAAAAAGATAAGTTTGTGTCATATCTCGAAACGAGAGCTGTCACGCAAATGAGGACATGACAAACATATCCGGGGTACAATTCCCTTCAATTTTGATATTTACACTTTTTTATATAATCAAAAACAAAGGAGCTAGAGGGATTTGACTAAATTTCGTTTTTTCAAAATATCTAGTAAGCCATGACTTTTTACAAAAATCCGAAAGTGTCATTAAATTGGACCAGTAAAATTGAAAATCTTTCCCAATTTAACCATTGCTCTATCTCCGCTAGTTTCCGAGATCCCCATACTGATCATCAAAAAAACTGACCCTGTATATGTAACAACAATTAACTACTATTACTTGTACGTCGCAGCGAGGTGGGCCGTAAGAGTGCGCAGAAGATTGAAATAATCTCTTAAACTGTCAAATTCAACTCAATGCTAATATTTTTGCAAACATTCCGAATTTTGAATAAAATCTAAGCTGATGCCAGTATCTAATATTGTGTGCGTGCGGTGGGACCAATTGAGTAATTCTTTTTCCAAACATGGTAGCAGTTTTTTTGCTATATCTACCGTTTCTGTCAATTTAGGGAGATAAAATGTGTACCAGATTTTAAGTCAAACTATAGGCTTTGTAATAAAAAAAGATTCATCAAAATCAGTTCAGTACTTCATACGTGATGAGGTAACAAACAAATAAACAAACAAACAAACAAAATGAGAAATTATAAATGACTAATATAATTGAGATATTTATACTAATATAAGATTATAAATACTGGGCGAAAGATAATTGTCACTATATTTCTGTTCAGAATTATTTTAAAATATTCGTGAACAACTACCAAGACTCATATACATATCTTTGTGACAAATCTGTTTATTATTCCATTAGGTGTAAATTGATAGGAGTTGTTCGTCAAGTAGTCTCTTGTTGCTGCCCCTTAGAACAAAATCGTTTAACGCCAAAGTGCTCCCATAAAATTGATCGGCCTCTAATGGGGCATGAATTAATAGAAATGCAACCATTAACGCCACTATTCACTATCAAGAATGTAAATCAGTTTTACGGTTTAAAGTTGTTTAGCAATTATTTCTGTTTCGAGAGTAGCAATTATTCGTGGAATGTGCTCGTATTTTCCATCTGAAAATATCTAATGAAGTTATAATTTAAATTTTAACGAGGTTTACATAGTTTGATGCGACGTCAGTTTCGTGTGATTAGAAACTTCAATTTTTATGAAAATGATAATTTTCCCGATAGAAATTACAAAACTTGTTAAGATTGAAATACGTAAAATTAGCTTTCTCCTTACGTGGTAATTATTTATTCAGGATATTTTGTTTCTATATACAAACATACCAAACAGTCTTTCATAGCGTTTTTTTTATTTTTAGGTTTTAGTTGAATATATGTAGTTAATTTCATAAATAATAAGTTTGCTGCAGAAATCTTAAAAGAGTTTTTATTTTTAAAATACATATTTTTTAATAGATTATTTAAAATGTTTTTGTGTTTTTAAAAAATAAAGTGGTGCTAATTAAAACCATGTCACATATTTTTGTGTTATTTTGTTTATTTTCTGTATAAAATGAGATGTTTCCCGGAATTACTTTCTGTTATTTATTTTTCGTAGTACAATATAACTATATAATTATTTTCCTGGAAATTTAAAGTGAACCTTGGGAATTTAATAAAAAACAATTATTAACACCGTTTCAGATATTTCGCACTCTCAAATCACCGATCGGGGTTTTTAGGAAACAGTTTTGTATGTTTTTAAATACTCCTCGAATGATCAATCGAAATTTAGCGAGAAAAATTCAATACAGAATCCATAAATGTGAATTTTAGATCCCCATACACATAAAGGCATCCTTATTATCTTGAGCTGATTTGTCATCGATTAGTCTAATTGTAGTGTTTTTAAAAATTTAGCCAATGGTATATATTTTTTATAAATCCGGTGTGACTTGTTAATCCTAAATTTATTTTTTGTCAATTGTATTGAGCCTAAACGGCTAAAATTAATGTGTGGATTAAAATATTGTTGAAGGCGACAGTACTGATTTTGTCACTGAACTTCATTTCACAGTATTGTTTGTAAGAGGTGTTTTTTCGAAGTTTGTTTTTCAAGTTGGCGCTTTGCCATTTCACAATGAACAGGCTTATACCGGAGCAAGGCTTGCAAATTTATTTCGAAAATCATGGTTCAGTTAACTTACCGTCCATTGTACGGTCAACATATCCATTCGAGTAATTATTCGAACAACCATGAATCGTTTTCGCACTACGTATAGTGTAATGTCTTACAGTGCGCACCCAAGAAGTTGTTGCTGCTGTGGAGCGTAATGTTGGGTAAGACCCGAATGCGAATGAGTCCATTCGCCAGCGTGCACAGAAGTTGAAGCTGTGTCCATTATGGAAGATTTTTCTGCAAGATTTTGGTTTACGAGCTTACAAGATGCAGCTCGTGCAATAGTTAAAGGCACGTGACCATTATGTGCGTCGTAGGTTCGGCAAATGGGCTGATCATTTTCATAACAAAATTCTGTTCAGCGATGACGCTCATTTTTGTTTGAATGAATACAGGCAAAATTGCCACATTTGGAGTGAAGCACATCTACAAGCAATTATTGAGACACTGTTATATCTACAAAAAGTTATTGTTTGGTGTGTTTTATGGGCTGGTGGAATTGCTATAGATCCATGTTTACAGACTTTTTCGTTCCCCAGTTGAATGGAATTAATGTGCAAGAGCTTTGGTTCCAACAATACGATGCAATATATCAACGCCATATTCAATTTATTGAAGGGATCATTCGATGGGCCTGTTAATTGGTCTCCGCAATGGTGCGAGTATTTTCTGTGGGGAAATGTGAAGACGTTAATCTACGCCGACAAACCACAGACGATGGACCACTTGAAGGCTAACAAAAGCCGTTTTATTGCTGATATACGGCCTCAGCTGCTTGAAAAAATGATCGATATTTGGACTTCCAGATTGCGTTTCGTTGGAACTAGCAGCGGTGCTCATATGACCGATATCATACTGTTATAAAATTCATTTTACGTCGCCCATGGGAAAATTAACAAACCTTCTAAATTCACCATTCCGATTAAAACAACGTAAACATTTAAGCCGGCTGAAGTAATAAAAGAAAGAGGGGATCCAAAGCAGGGTCGAATGGAAATTTCGGTGAGATTCCGGCAAAACGCTACGCCAACAACGATATAACCATCGAAAAATACCAGATAATTTCATACTAATTATAGAAGAACAGTTGTTTATTTCATTTAGTTAGTTCAGTTTATATTCCGTGTGAATTGTATCGATCAGCTGTAGTAAATAAATAGTGAATTATTTTTGGTGTAAATAAAAAATCGAAAGTGAACCTGAATATATGTGTTAACTAATTTTGAACCCAGAAACATGCAGTAAGACAACTGATGTGTATAACATCCAAGTATTTCACTTTAGAACTTTTCATTCAAGGAAGCGTATCTGACGAGAACTCCTGGTTCGAAACGGCTGTCATACGTTGAATGATATAGTTCTAAATATGTGGATATATATCTGTATATATATTTACTTATGTGTTTTTATATAAAACACTCGAACCATCTGTCAAGAGTATGGTATATGTTATAGCATAGTATGCCTTCATATACTTAAATTACTCAATAGACGGTAGATGTCACCGACATCTATTAGGTTCAATACACTGACTGTTGTCTTACTGATGTGTATAACATCCAAGTATTTCACTTTAGAACTTGTCATTCAAGGAAGCGTATCTGACGAGAACTCCTGGTTCGAAACGGCTGTTATACGTTGAATGATATAGTTCTAAATATGTGGATATATATCTGTATATATATTTACTTATGTGTTTTTATATAAAACACTCGAACCATCTGTCAAGAGTATGGTATATGTTATAGCATAGTATGCCTTCATATACTTAAATTACTCAATAGACGGTAGATGTCACCGACATCTATTAGGTTCAATACACTGACTGTTGTCTTACTGATGTGTATAACATCCAAGTATTTCACTTTAGAACTTGTCATTCAAGGAAGCGTATCTGACGAGAACTCCTGGTTCGAAACGGCTGTCATACGTTGAATGATATAGTTCTAAATATGTGGATATATATCTGTATATATATATATAATATGATAATCTCTCTTAGGTTATGGAATAACTAGAATTGTTTCACTGTAAATAACAGAGTTTATTTATTAACAAATACGAAACATACATTAAATTATTATTTACAAATTAACTCTTACCTGTAAATAACAGAGAAACAACATTCAAAGTTATTAATTACACCTTTATATTTAATAAATTCATTTGACATTCCATTTGACATGTGTCCTTTTAATTGTTTCCCTGTTAGTTAAGGCATCTGATTCAACTAATGACTGTGAATTGCGCGCGCAATTCAAAATAAAAATACTTTTCTTACATCTCCCCCCTCAAGATACAAATTTTTTTATTTTTTTTTTATAATTTTTATCAAGAATCTTAAATGTCTACAAGAATATCCTCATCCGAGGTGTTTGGAGATGGGATGAGCTTTGAGATGTGAAATAAGTTTGTTTCCGACTTTTTATGACCTGTATCAACTTCATACATTGAATTTGATATTTTTCGTAAAATTTTATATGGCCCTGTTCTTAGTTCATCTAATTTTTTCCTATTCAGTCGATTCCCGTTTTCAATATATACTGCATCCCCTATGTTAAAATTATGTTGTCTTCTGTTTTCATCATATAATTTCTTATTATATTCATGGTATTTAATGCTGTTTTTAAAGGCCGTCATTCTATCTTCTTCCAAGCGATTTGTGTTTTTGTTCTTTTTTAATTCCTTTGGTAATACTGATGTATCTTCGCCCTTTAATAAATATTTTGGACTGAATCTAGTCACTGTGTGTTCAGTTTCATTGTATTTATTAATACAGTCATGAGCTATTGTAGTCCATGTATATTTATTATTTTTTTCATTTATTGCACATCTTATTTTATTGACTAACGTTTGGTTTAATCTTTCATTTAAGCCGTTTGAAAATGGTGAATTGACGCCTGTAAATATAATTGTAATATTTTTTTCCTCCAAAAATCTTTTGAAATTTTTCGAATTTATACCTGGGTATTGGTCCGTCCAAATTATTTGAATGTTATGATCTTTTAGTACATATTTTGTTAATTTAATAAAATCATCTGCATTTTGTGTTCTAGACGTTAAAATATAGGCGAATCTTGTGAAGTGATCCACTAGGAGATGTAAATATTTTTTTGTTGATCGTGACCCACCGAATCCGCCTATTGTGTCTATGGAGACTATTTCGAATGGTTTTTTTGCTGGGCCAAGATGTGACATTAAGCCGATTTTGTCTTGTCCCCTTGATTTATTTTTTAAACAAACTTCACAGCATTTACTCACCTTTTTTATATTTTCTATTATATTTGTTGCTGTATAATATGGTAGTATTTTATTTTGCATCTGACTTACTCCAATGTGGCAAAAGTTTCTGTGTGTTTTTTGTATTAGATGTTTACATAGTCTTTCAGATAATATGATTTTATTTCTATTTTTATGTTTCTTGTAATATAAATTGTTTTCAAAAATCAGTCGATTTTTATTAAGATTTATATCTTTGTTTTGTTTTTGGTCTTCTAAAATTTCTTCTAATCTTATTAAATTTATATCTTTCAACCCTTCAATTATGCCGTTGACTGGTTCCAATACGGGATTTCTACTTAAGCAGTCTGCTTCTAAGTTATTTTTCCCCGGATAATATATCAGTTCGAAATCAAACTGTGATAAGTAGTATGTGAGGTCTCCTAGTTCTTCATCTGTTCTTGCCTTTATATTCATATTTTGTAATGGCTTATGATCCGAAAACACCTTAAAATGTCTTCCTATGAGCCAGTGTTGCCAATATTTTATTGCTTCTTTTATAGCCATACATTCTAGGTAAATTGCTTTTTTCCTTTTTTGTGAGTCATTTAATTTTCTTGAAAAGTATGCTACAGGTTTTTCAGTTATCGGAGTATCATTTAGTTGAGGTTGTTTTAATATTGCACCTATTCCTTGTAAGCTTGCATCTGTGTATATGTGTATTGGTAAATTAGCGTCGAAGATGGCCAAAACTGGTTGTGTGCAAAGAAAATTCTTCATGTATTCAAAAGCTTTTTGGCATTCTTCGGACCATATAAACTTTTGTCCTTTTCTTAATAAGTTATGTAAAGGTTCTAAAACTATTGAAATTTTCGGTACATATTTGTTATAAAAATTTACTTTTCCTAAGAATTGGCGAATATTTTTTTGGTTTTTTGGCGTTGGAAAGTTTTTTATCGAGATTAGGTTATCTGTAATAGGAGAGATTGAATTATATTTTATTATATGGCCTAAATATTGTATTGAGTCTAATGCAAATGCGCATTTGGCAAGTTTTAATCGAAATCCTTCTTTCATTATTGCTTCCAACAGTTGTGATAGGTGATTAATATGTTCTTCGAAAGATTTTGAAAATATCAAAATGTCATCTATATAGTTTACTGTAAAATCAGATAATTTATGTTTTCTTATTATATTACTTAAGATCCTTTGGAAAATAGCTGGAGCTGTTTTCAATCCGAATGGTAAACAAGTCCATTGGAAGTGTCCTTCTTGAGTTATAAAGCCTGTTTTTCTTCTGTCTTCAATTCGTAGAGGGATGGACCAAAATGCTGAATTTATGTCTAATTTTGAAAAATATTTGCAATTTCCTGTCTTGACAACCAAATCCTCTATTAATGGAAATGGTTGTGACTGAGGAATTATTATTTTGTTTAAGTCTCTGAAATCTATACATAATCTTGATTTTTTATGTTCATCTTTTTTATAGGCTAACGTTACAGGGGCAGCAAAAGGGCTATAAGATTCTTCAATAAGATTTTTTTTTAATAATTCTGTTATTTGTTTTTCTATTTCTTTTTTGTCATCCATTGTGCATCTATATGGCCTTTTGCTGCAATATTTATCTATGTTAGATGAGAATATTATGCACGTGTACGTTATCAAGTATCGTATTTCGCTGACAGCTTCCTTCGGATCCGTTGAATTCGTTGAAACCGTGGGAATGCAATTCAGCAAAGTAAATGTTATAAATGAGAGACTTGCCATCCCACGGCGTTCATTAAGATAGTTCATTTCATTCAAGTAACTTTATATTTTGTATTTTTCAATTATTGTTTTGTGTATTAATTAAATCAATTTTTTTTAAAAAGTGACTTGTGTTTTAAATAATATAAAAATGGCGCAGTCAGTAGGATTCGTTCAACACGTTTAGAACAAGGATCAAGAAAGAAGACTAACTAAACGTGGCAATTCCTAAATTCTTGTGAACGAGGACTTCCCGACCAGGACATAACTGTAAGATAGCTGACCAGGAACACGCACTGAGCTAACCAGTCATCGCTGAGCAGAACAGTCCATGCCAAGAGCATTTACGTATGTACAATAATTGTTTGAAACTTAATGACCACATTGCTATTTAATTTTTACTTTTAAATCGTAATATCAGTTCAATCGTTTAAAGTTAATAAGACATTTTCCTTACCTTTGAAGCAAATTTCGAACCACTTCGGAACCTATCACCAATTATTGTTGCCTTTGTATTTTACCAATACACTTGATATTTATTTAAGGGATATTTAAAATTTAAATTTTATCATTGCTGATTTCATTGCTATACATATTCAGATATTGTATTTGCACTTTATATATGCTTGCATATTTCGTATCTTCCAGTAGGTAATTTAAAATTACATTCACTACTCGCCTTGATCTACTATTTTTTCCACTTACGTGAAAATTGTTCACTCGATTTCATTTTATATCTAAATAACTATAAGCAACCATGCCTGAAACACGCCAGGGAACGGTAGAACCATACAAGATCTCTGAGATTTTCTCTATTATTCCCGAATATGATGGTAACCCGATTTTCCTGAATACATTTATCAGCTCATGTACGACAGCATATAGTATGGCTGTTGACAACCAATCCACGTTACTAACCTTACATATTAAAAACAAGTTAAGAGGCCGTGCCGCCGAACTTGTTAACTCACGCAACCCGCCTACCTGGGACGATATCAAATCGCTCCTAGAAAACCACTTTGGTGATGCCAGAGATATTTCCTCATTAATCCAGGATCTGCAACGAATGAGGCAGATACCGAATGAATCACCTCTTACCTTTGCTGCCAGACTCCAAACTCACGAAGCCAAAATGTATGCGGCAATTAATAAACAAAATTTAACAGGTAAAGAAAAACAAGCACAGATATCTCTTATAGAATCCATGGCTCTTAATAGCCTCCTGACCGGCCTAGAACCAAAAATAGGACAGATTGTACGAGCAAGCGATCCGATAAATATTATAACCGCAGTTTCCCGAATAAAAAGGGAACTTCAGCTAAGCCATCTAGAAAATCAGAAATTTCTTAACACCCGTAATCAACAAATACAACAACAACAAAAAAGACCCAACCCAGTAACTTTGTCCAAACAATGTTCATTTTGTAAACGTTTAGGGCATACTTTTAACGAATGCCTAACGCGTCTGAGACAACAGCAACAACAACAACCAAACAGAAACTTCAACAATAACAATTACCAACAGTTTCGGCATAACCCGCCTCAACAAAATGCCAACCAAACTAGACCAAACTTCGCCCAGCAAAATCGTCCCTCAACAAGTGGACAAAATCCTGGTCCTCGCAACACTTTTTCCCCAAATCCAAATTTCTACCAAAATCAACAACCCAAAACTCACCACCTCAACCAAACTGATACATATAACTATTCATATGACTATACAAACGACCAATTTGACAACCCTGACGAATCTAATTATTACCAAGATGATTATTCTGATCCTGACACCCAAGCCCTAAATAACTACACGGGCTACCCCCAAAATCAAAATTATGAAAACTATGAATATAAATATTCTGAACCCTCTTCTGACGCAGAAATATCTGGTCAAAATTTTCAAATAGCTATAAACATAGACAAACCGCCAGACAACGAGATATCGAACATACAAACTCAGATCCAGAACATGAACCTCGACGACTTCAACCCCAACTTGAATCTCGAAGAACAAACATTTCTATAAGGCCCCTCCTAACTGTAAACTCAAAAAATTTATACTATATTAATGATGCTACAGGAAAATTCAAACTTCTGATCGATACAGGAGCCGGCATTTCCATTTTTAAAAAAAACACAGTCAAAAACTTTCCTCAACGATTTCCCGAAAGAGTTACCATACAAGGTATCACTCACGAGAAGATCCAAATTTCAGAATCTACTTTGATCCCGTTTGCCCCACGAAATCCACACAAAGTCTTCATTTTCGACTTGGATATCGAATTCGACGGAATATTAGGTCTAGACTTTTTGGAACACTATGAGTGTGTAGTCGACCTAAAATCTAGACAACTAATTACAAATTTTAAAACTATTCTCCTTCACAAAGTAGAAGACAATGACCACTCCAATAACGGATTTTTAAAAACACTCAGCTGTGAACCACGAACCCCCACGCAAACTCCCCTCAACTTAATTACTATCGAAGCACGTACAGAGAAAATTTTTAAACTTAAATGCATTCTTTCAAATACCGATGCTATTTTACAATCCCAAGAAAACGAGAAAGTACGAATTCCCAACGCTATTGTACACGTCAATTCGCAAGGTGAATTCCTTACCTCCATCATAAATGCTAATGCAATACCCAAAACTATAGATTTCTCGAACATCCAGTTAGAACCAGTGAACCAAATGCATCTTCTTTTGAACTTAAACTCACAAGACTACCCCGACTCTGACCATTTAGACAGGAACGAAATCGTTCAATCGCAAATTAGGACAGAACACCTTAACGACGAAGAAAGAGAGATGATTGTTAACCTCTGCCTAGAATTTCAAGATATCTTCTATCTTGAAGGAGACGCTCTGACATTCACTAACGAAGTCAAACACGCTATCGATACGAACAACGCAAAACCCGTTTTTACAAAATCGTATAGGTACCCCCAAATCCACAAGAACGAGGTGAAATCCCAAATAGGTAAAATGCTGGCCCAAGGTATCATCAGGCACTCTTCGTCCCCTTGGTCTTCGCCAGTATGGGTCGTCCCCAAAAAGGTCGATGCATCAGGTAAACAAAAGTGGCGCGTCGTTATCGACTACCGCAAATTAAACGAGTTAACCGTAGGCGACAAATATCCATTGCCGAACATCTCTGACTTACTTGATCAGCTAGGAAAATGCCAATATTTTTCTACCCTAGACCTCGCATCCGGTTTCCACCAGCTAGAAATTCGAGAGGAGGACATCCCTAAGACTGGATTTTCAGTCGAGAATGGCCATTACGAATTCGTTCGTATGCCATTTGGGTTAAAGAATGCGCCCTCTACATTCCAAAGGGTTATGGATAACATTCTGCTAGGTATTCAGAACGAGCGTTGTCTTGTCTACATGGACGATATAATCGTCTACTCTCCGACTATACACGAACATGTTACACGCTTAACGGAAGTCTTTAAAAGACTTAAGAAGGCAAACCTCAAAATCCAACCGGATAAATGCGAATTTCTCCGCAAGGAGGTCGCTTACCTAGGGCACGTAATAACTAAAGACGGCGTTAAACCAAACCCGTCAAAAGTCGAATGTATCGTGAACTTTCCGCAACCGCAAAATCCCAAGGATATTAAATCATTTTTGGGTCTTGCTGGTTATTATAGGAGATTTATCCCGAACTTCGCCAAAATATCAAAACCATTGACTAAACTCCTCTAGAAAGACGTACCGTACAATTTCAACTCTGAATGCATCAAATCGTTCAGTGAACTCAAAGAGGCACTAACTTCCACACCGATATTGATCTATCCCAACTTCGATGAACCTTTCGTCATAACCACAGACGCTAGCGCTTTTGCGATAGGCTCTGTGCTGTCACAAGGACCCATTGGCAAGGATCTACCAATAGGATACTCCTCTAGGACTCTTTGCAAAGCCGAAACGCGGTACTCAACCATCGAGCGAGAACTCCTAGCCATTGTTTGGGCCGTCAAACATTGGAGACCTATCATCTATGGTCGAAAATTCCTTTTAGTTACCGACCACCGCCCATTAACATGGCTGTTTTCGATAAAAGACCCCGGAAGTCGATTAGCTCGTTGGCGCCTCAAGCTCGAGGAGTACGATTACGAAATCGTATACAAACCTGGCAAAATAAATAAAAATGCAGATGCTCTTTCCCGCATCAAAGCAAACCACTTCAACAATTATGTATCTTTTCAATCGAGTAACCACCTAACACCCTTCCAAGTACTCCCCACTAACGAAACCGACGATGACTCTTCAGAACCCGAGCCACAAAGCCCTAATATCCAACAAATCTGTGAGGAATTCAAAACATTTGTCGAACGGTACCAGACTATATCACTTATAGATTACGACAAAATCCAAATGTCCAACTGCCAATTACTTGACAAGGAAAACAAAAACATCCTGGTATTCCCCCAAGGTTCCCTCATGAAAGATTTCCATCACAACATACTCGAAGACATTTTCGAGGAAAACGCCGACTTTCACACCCCAAAAGTCAATGTCTTTGCGAGTAAAAGTGTCAAAAAAAGACGCTATTATATCGTCCCACTTCCTTCCGACCCCGATATAGTTAATGAAATTCTTTTTGCATCTATATATAATAGTAAAGATGTGTTCACTGAAAATGAAATCTATTGCGTTGAAAACAACTTAGAGCTACCTATATTAGAGGTACTATCGTTTATCTTTTCGGAAATGGATATCAAATGGAAAGTTTGCCAGAACATCGTGCAAACGATTGATAAGGAGCGGATACCTATAATCCTTGATCAGTTCCATAACGGAAAAAGTAATATACATAGAGGCATAAACGAAACCATCCGTAGAATCAAGGAAAAGTACAATTGGCAAGGATTAACCAAAGATGTCGATAATTTCATAAAAAATTGCCAAATTTGTCAAAAAGCAAAAATCTGTCGCAAAAACCTCGATAGCCCCCTAGTTATTACCGAAACTCCACGGACACCCTTTGAACGTATAAACATAGACATCCTGGAAGTTCCTACAAAAAACTATGCACTAACCATTAGGGACGAACTTACGAAATTCTCTCAAGCTTATCCGATAAGCGATAAATCCGCGAAAACCGTCGCTAACATCTTACTCTTGTATTTCCAACATTACGGAACCCCCCTTCGCATTCACTGCGACTACGGCAGGGAATTCGACAACACACTGATGAGAGACTTATGCAAACTTTTTAACATAAAAATTTCCTACTCTAGCGTGGGACACCCACAGTCGAACGGATCATTAGAACGATTTCACTCGACTTTACTAGACATGATTAGAATACATAAACTGGAGAACCCTAACGAACACCCCTTCAACATCTTACCCTATGCGGTTATCGCATACAACAACTCAGTTAACAAGACCCATGGGTTTACCCCATACGAACTCATATACGGACATACTTCAAGTAGGCCTCCTGAAACCCTGTATGATCAACAAGCTCTAATAACGAAGTACGTTAGAGATCTCAATAACCGTATTTCTCGTTATTATAAGATCGCCCGCGAAAAGACAAATTTACAGAAACAGAAGGCAAAAGAGCGATACGATCAACATGTTTCCGAAAACCGTCCGGAATACAAAATCGGCGATAAAGTTTATGTAAAAGAATCACAGCTAAAGGACAAGCTACAAAATAAATTCAATGGCCCATTTCAAATAATTGAAATCCACACTAATTCAGCCACCCTTAAGAACCTTAAAACCAACCAGCAAACAAAAGTTAACTTCGACCGGATAAAACCATATTCTGAAAATTAACTTCATTTTCAGGCTCTTACTGCTGTTCGGATCAGTGGTATGTCAGATAGACATCAAACCCATTAACAACACTATTATTGGCATCTACTACCACGACGAAACTCGAATTGTAATCTCCAATTACAAATGGACGTTATTAGTTCACCGTAACTTAACAGCCCTTGAACAAGCATTTGAGAACAATAATCGAATCCTTAGGACATTGGAACAAACTGTTGACCCTATTCCGGGTTATAAATTTCACGATACCGGTGCTTTTCGCATTGATGTACAAACCCACATCAGTCTTCTAACCCAAATCTCCGACTCTATCAAAACTAAGTTTTCCGAAGTACTTATAGACACTAAGAGGACTAAACGAGGAATAATTGATGGTGCAGGAACAATATTTAAGGCAATTACCGGAAACTTAGATGCAGCCGACGGTGAATTCTTCACCAACAGCATTAATAGACTTAACCAGGGACAACTACAGATAGAAAATCTTCTAAAGAACCAAATGAGCGTAACAACTTCAATCATCAAAAATTTCAATGAGACCATTCAGAAATTACAACTTGACGAGAAAACATTTAACGAAGATATAAATACTATAGATTTAGCCATTCACATCCTTAACGATAGCATCTCTGTTATCGAAGCCAAACAATCATTTCTCGAGATCTGCGAAAACCTAATGGCAAGTTATATATTTCTTGAAGATAACCTTAACGACATTTTAAACTCAATAACTTTTGCTAGACTAAAAATAATTCATGCATCAATCATTTCACCCGATCATTTAATAACATCCTTACAGGAAATTTCACAGAATCTTGTTAAGAATAATCTGCCGTTGCCAGTTCGCCTTTCAAGCGTCGCCCAATATCTGGAAATAATAGAATTAGAGGCTTTTCAAACTCACTCTGATTTAGTATTCATATTAAAAATCCCTCTCGTTGAGCAGCAACTATATACCGCTTACCACCTATACCCAATCCCAATTTTAGACGATAGAACTGGTTTTCACCATATTCTATCATTTACACAAAAATATATTGCGCGGAACGACGACTCTTTAATGTACATACCGATCAAAGACTTAAGCTCATGCAAGCGATTAACTCCGAATCAAAAGCTGTGCTGTGAACTATATGCCTACCCAATAGAATCAAATGCACCCTGTGAGGCTCAACTCCTTAAGAACATCCATAGTGTCCCGGAAAACTGCCAGAGTGCCGTAGTGTTTTCCGAAGGATACAACGTCCAAAGACTAGAATCGAACTCGTGGTTAGTGATCGTTTCCGAACCTATACATGTAACTTTTAGTTGTGCGGGAATCGATTCAAAAACTATTGTGCTAAAAACCAATTCAGTCATTCGGCTACAAACAGACTGTAGTGCCTTTGTGGGAATTACTAAAATTCAAGCCGAACCCATGAAAATAAGTAAAGTTACAGACAATTCACACCCAGTTTTAGTTCCGTACAATTGCTGCAATGCTCACCCCCAAAAACCAGCAATACCAGAACTTAAACCCCTTAAAATAGATAATCTCAACTTAGAAGAACTCAGCGTAGCCAACAACAAGCTGAATCAATATTCTAGAGATCTAGACGACCTCATCAACCAACCCTTCGTCACCAAAAATATATCCTGGTTTACGTATGCAACCGTAACCACCATCGTAGCAGCGGCAGCTGCATTTACCTTCTACAAAGTAGCGAAAAGAATAAAGAAATCTAAGGGAGCAGATTCCAGCCCAGGAAACCCCCAGAATCTCCAGAAAACTCTATCCAGATGGATTCCCAAACTCCGACCAGTAATAGAAGACCATGCCGACGAAACCGAAAATAATTGTCCGGTTTAAACCAAAAGTTGAAGTTACACCTTCAACTTTTCTTTGTAAAGGGGAGCTGTTAGATGAGAATATTATGCACGTGTACGTTATCAAGTATCGTATTTCGCTGACAGCTTCCTTCGGATCCGTTGAATTCGTTGAAACCGTGGGAATGCAATTCAGCAAAGTAAATGTTATAAATGAGAGACTTGCCATCCCACGGCGTTCATTAAGATAGTTCATTTCATTCAAGTAACTTTATATTTTGTATTTTTCAACTATTGTTTTGTGTATTAATTAAATCAATTTTTTTTAAAAAGTGACTTGTGTTTTAAATAATATAAAATCTATTATCAAATCTATCCTAGCTTCATAATCTTTTACTGTGCCAATATCATATTTGTCTTTTGCAAATATGTTTTTATACTTATTTATTAAATCTATTACTATATTTTTTTCATCATTATTTAAATGATTCATTAAAACATTGAATGTATCTACTGAAATGTGTTCATTAAAGTTTATTTGATAGTCTTTTATAATTTCATTAGATTCGGAACTTTTTTGCTCTATCTCTAATTTTTCATTCTGTATCAATTTAAATTTTTTTATACAGTCTAAACCCATTAGAAAGTCATATTTAAAATTTTCATTATTAATTATGAACACATTTACATAGTCTTCAACGTTTAATATTTTTAATTTTAATTTTATCATTCCATCTGTGTGGTAGACACCATTAATTGTTCTTAAGTTAGTTTGGTGTATGTTATTTTTTTTAGACTTAAGATGTACTAATTTTGAGTTGATTAATGAGATATTTGATCCCGGATCATAAATAGCATTTACGTCTAAAGTATCATTCAATTTAACATTAAGTTCAATTAATGGTGGGAAAATTAGTTTTTTGGATCATCTTTACTAAAATCTACTTCCAGAGTTAAATTATTTACCTGCTGTTGTTTATTTCCTTTATTCCCTTGCTCTTTGAACCAGCATTCAGCTTCAGAATGGTAACGTGTTCCTTTTCCTTTATCTTTGCATATTTTACAAGGTGCTTTGTCACTTTTTGATGGATTATTATTTGGCTTACCTTTTTTTATTTCTTTCTTGGTTGTCAGGTGTTCTAATTTACCTATTTCATTATGAAGGTCATCAGTCTTCTTTAACTTTTCTCTATCTATTCTGTCAGCTACATAGTTCGGCAGTCCTGTGGCGATAAGGTCTATAAGTGTTCCTTCATCAATAGATTTTCTTACTTGTAACAGAAGTTTTTCCTTTTTTATTGAATATTCTAGTAAAGAGCCCGCTTGGTATCTGAATGCCATTGCATATCTTATTGGCGACCAACCTTTACTAGCGAATGTAGAACAAAAATTTTCTTTCCAGTCTTCCCAGTCTGTTTGAATTGTGAGTTTAATAAGTGTACAACTATACCAGTCTGCAGCACTTTTTTCCATGAATGATTTCAAAATTTCTATTTTTTTATCGTTCCTTGTCACCTTAAAACGTTCACATTCTTTTTCAAACTCAGACATCCATTGATTTGCATTTGAATTTTTTCCATCAAATTTTTCAATTGTGAATTCTTTTGCTGTTTTTCCTACATTTGTCTCTTCGGATTTTTCTTGATTTTTTTTAAGTAGCTGCTCTATCAATCGTATCAAAGGTTGTTCTGTTACGCTAGTAGATACATCTTTATTATGTTTATTTTCACTTATTTCTTCCAAGTATTCGTTTTGAAATTGCATATTACCATCTCTATCAAAATAAGCTTTTTTTAATTGATCTGTCAATTTAATCCAAACTTTTCTGATTTGATCTCTTTTTAAATTTGTTTTTTTTATGGTGTTATATACTGGTGTTGTTATTAGCTCTTCGTGATGCAACGCATTGTAGTATTTGTTTGGAATACTGTATGTATGATCATCTTGTGTAGTTATTCTAGTTACACATAATACATTTGATTTTTCATCTTCAGCCGCAAGCATCATGAATGTAAACTGCAACTTATCCATCTTGTGCATAACAAGAATGTTGTTTTATAATATGATAATCTCTCTTAGGTTATGGAATAACTAGAATTGTTTCACTGTAAATAACAGAGTTTATTTATTAACAAATACGAAACATACATTAAATTATTATTTACAAATTAACTCTTACCTGTAAATAACAGAGAAACAACATTCAAAGTTATTAATTACACCTTTATATTTAATAAATTCATTTGACATTCCATTTGACATGTGTCCTTTTAAATGTTTCCCTGTTAGTTACGGCATCTGATTCAACTAATGACTGTGAATTGCGCGCGCAATTCAAAATAAAAATACTTTTCTTACATATATTTACTTATGTGTTTTTATATAAAACACTCGAACCATCTGTCAAGAGTATGGTATATGTTATAGCATAGTATGCCTTCATATACTTAAATTACTCAATAGACGGTAGATTTCACCGACAACTATTAGGTTCAATACAGTGACTATTTTTCAATTCATTGAACGACTTAAGATAAACGACAATAAGCCATAAACGATTATGGACTTCAAAGTGGTCATTGTAGGCTTTATTCAAAATTTACTACCTGATATATTTCAACAATACTACCTGAATCTTTTAAGTAGTCAGAAGTTGGCCCCTATTGTTTCTGTGAACACATCAGGTTTAAGACATTTAAATGATAGTATCTTACAATAATTTCCTTTCAAAATAAATTAATTAATTAAGTAAATATTGCTTTCAATTTGTATTGTTCTCATGCTAAAATATTGTGACTCATTTTTGTACACTTTTTAGTTGAGAATTGAAATGATTCGCATATACGATCAATATTAGTTGCTGTAATAAAGAAAATTCTCTGATTTGTCTATTTCTCAATAATTTGGGCTGAATACAATTCCTTTCCTAGGCGAGATGTAAACTAATTTAGTGATGAGATGTAATAACCAATATTTTTAGTATTTCTAAGTATGTAGTTTTTCTGATTTCAACATTATCTAAAAAGTTCACCCTCTCTATTAACTTATCAATCAAATTTCCAAGGCCATATTAGTCTTAATAATTGTTGTAAGTTTCAAGGTCCAGTCATCTATACCATATAACACAACTGAAGAAAGTAACCGATAATGCGATAAGGTGATACAACACAACTGAACGACTATAACCCGTATCCCTGCGATAAGGTGATATGTCAATGTCAGTTGACTGTTCCGAGCAACCGCTTTATTTTAGAGAAGATGCTTCGGGCATACTCTATTCTCGCTCTTACCTCTACACCTGATTCTACATTCTATATTTCCAGTAATCCAGTATCCTAAGTATTTAAACTTATTAACTTGCTCTATTCATTACTATTTATTGTTAGTTTCGTTTGTATATTACCTGATTTAGAAACTTGGATTGCTTTAATAACCGCTGTAAAGATTCTTGGCGTGCTGCAATTATAACAATGTCCTCAGCCAATCTAATATTGGTTAGGTTCTCACCATTAATTTTTATACCTTCATTGCTAAAGTCAGAGCCTTAATGAAAGTATAAGTTAAAGAATAATGGAGACACAATACTGCCTTTTGTTACTCCCTTAGTGTTTCCACTTTTCAAATTGTATCCCTGTCTGTTCTATTTTGTTACAACTAATATTTTTAATATCTGTGTTACTAGTGTTACTCCCTTTGTGTTTTCACTTTTCGACTTGTATCCCTGTCTGTTCTATTTTGTTACCACTAAAATTTTTCAATATTTATGTTAGTGGGGGCCCTTTTTCTCTTCCAACAGTAAAGTAATGAATCATGTTTGACTCTGTCAAATGAATTTTTCATAATCGAAGGAACGTGCACTTCAGCATGTGCATAGTCAGGCTGCATAGTGCGTTTCTATTACTTATGCCTTTAGGAAATCCAAATTGCTCATCCTCCATATCTTGTGTACATTTGGTATATATTCGAGGATATATTAGTTGTAGAAATATCTTTAATACTTGTGACATAAGGTTTATATTAGTCTAAATTCATTACAAGATTTTCCAAATAGTGTTAAACTGTTGAGTTAAAACACACAAATTATCATTAGTTTGATAAGTTCCGAGTTCCATATATTCCTTGCGGACACCGGTGGCTTTACCAAGATTAATTGTTGCGATTGCGTGCTTGACTTCCGTCAGAATATCTGGACTCAATTGTGCTTATTAATAATAAATAAGATTTGATATTATGGTATAGATTCGTTAGGCATATTTGCCATTGTAATATTTCGTGCGATTAAACGCAGTTGGTATGAAACTTTGCTTTTATATATTCCTGTCATTTCTTGTTTTTTTTTTTAATTTTGTCATCGTCATGTTGTATTTGTAGTTCTCCAAATTTCTTTTAGTCTTTTGTGCTCATTATTCTTTTCCTTCGTTAATTTTCTGTTTTATTGTGCACTGTATGTTTTTCTTTGGTTTTTCCTTTAATTCATTTAGTGTTGTCTTTTGTCATCCAGGGTTCTTCTGTTGATATTATTAGTCAAGTAAATATCTTCAGTGTTAACCGAAATATTAATTGATTGTTTCCAAATAAGTATCCACGTTTTGGTAGTCTGATTTTACATATTTCCTTATTTTTACTAGTTCGTTATTTATCTTTTTTGTCGTATCTGTCATAATGACATTTTGTTATAATAATTGTATGTCCAACTTTAGTCTAATAGGGTTTATTAGATCCTGCTGAACACAATATTTTGCAACTGCAAAAAGGGATGTAATGCTCGTTCCATAATTGATCATATCTTTTTGAAAAGTACCGATATTGAAAATTCATATACCAAATTTAAATCCAAATTGTCTACACTTATAAAAAACAACACTAAAATTATAAACATCAACAGAGATAAAAAAGAAAACCCTTGATTACCCTAGCAATTATCAATTCAATCAAAACTAGGGATAAAATGAAAAAATCGTTAAAATGTGATTCACCGGATGTAATTAAAAATTATAATTTTTTTCGAAATTTGACAAATAAAGTAATTAAATTAGCTAAAAATTGAAAGAATGTAAAAAGGATTACACCAAAATATGGTCTGTAATGAATGTAATAACAAACTCACAAAAAAATAATATTAACTATATTATTATATTAAAAGGTAACGAAATAATAACTAATGAAACTGAGATAACCAACACTTTTAAAGATTTTTTCACGAATGTTGGGAAAGTAGAAATATAAATATACAGCACAAAATAAACAAAAACTCTTTATTTTTATTCCTTGTGAACAATAATGAAATTATAAGACACATTAATTCTTTAAAAAATAATTCTGCACCTGGCATGGATCAAATTACCTCTTATTTAATAAAATATATTCATTTATATTTTCTTAGGCCTTTAGTGCATATTATTAATCTTTCATTTACATCGTTTACTATTCCATCTGATTGGAAAACTACTATTGTCACACGTATTTTTAAATCGGGCAATAATCTTGAAATCAATAATTATCGACCTATATCTGTCATCAATAATTTCGCAAAAATCTTTAAAAAATGTTTAAATGAAAGAATAATAAACTTCTTGGAATCTCAATCATTACTTTATTATAATCAATTTGGTTTTAGAAAGAACAAAAGTACAGAAGATGCAGTTTTTGCTCTGGTAAATAATTTAAATATAAATTTTCGAAACAAAAAGAAGAGTTTAGACGCTTTCATAGACTTAACTAAAGCGTTTGATACGGTGTATCATAGTATCATTTTTAATAAGCTTGATAATATTGGTATTAGGAATGGTCCTTTAAGTCTAATCGTAAACTATTTAACAGATAGAAACAGTGTGTAAAAATTAATAAAACTATAAGCAGTGAAAAACATGTAGAGACTACTGTACCTCAAGGTACCGTATTAGGCCCCATCCTTTTCATAATTTATATCAACGACATAGGTGTCGTACTAGAGAGTTGCAGTGCTATCGTTTACGCAGATGACACTGAACTGCTCTTCTCTGGCAATACCTGGAACGAGGTTTATGGGTTAGCGGAGTATGGTCTGAGTAAAATCCATTCATGGCTTAGTCAAAATTTATTAAGCCTAAATTTCTAAAAAACTAATTTTCTAACTTTCTGTGCAACCATAGCTGACCAACCGAATATAAATTAAATTAAAATTCACGTTTCCAGTTGTTGCAATATAACAAAATGTTTAGGTATTATACTAGACCAACATTTAAAATGGGATCAAACATTGCGTTTCTCAACTCAAAATAAAAATTATTTTTTAAATTTTATCAATTACGTGACATTTTAAATACAAAGCTACTTCTTACATTATATAATGCCCTGTTAGAATCTCACTTAAGGTAGTGTATTATTGTTTGGGGTAGCTCATATAATTCTACGTTGAGAAATTTGTCTGTATGTCAAAATACAGTTTTGAAACTTTTGTTCAAAAAACCGCATAGATTTTCAACAAATCAACTTTATGATACATACAAAGTACTTAATATAGGAAATTTATATACTAATTGTGTTTTAATTTTTTTCGTTAAAAGAAAACTATATCCTGTTGAAAGTGTTTCTAATTATGTTACCAGATCATCAGTGTTAAATAACTTACCTGTTCCCTTTATGGCTAACTGTCTTTGTCAAACATTTATTACTTATTATGGCCCTATTTTATACAATAAATTACCAACTAATATAAAAAAATTATCAGTGAACCAAAAAAAAAATAGTATTAAATTGAAAGAGTATCTATATATAAATAGGGAAAGACAAAACGATTAGGTACCATTTTCTCCACTGTCTCTCAACCGATGTTCTTCATTTTTGTTTTATTTAGTAGCTACTGACGACCTTCAGTGCAGAATGCTAAAATTAATTTATAATATTGGTTCATTCATTAAATAAAATATAATAAAAATTAATTATTTACGTCCATAATGTCAACGCCAAACAACTGTATATGCCGCGTGCCGCCGCCGCCAAGCATTGTTATTGTTTAGTGGTAAAGTAATCGTTGTATTTATAATTACACAGGGCGATTCCATATATGATAGAAATCATTTTTTTTGTAGATGGCACATAAGCAGTTGCATATATAGGGTGTTTAAAATATAGAGTAGAGTGCAATTGTAACTAATAAAATAATTATATAGAGAAGCCCATAAGCGGATGAATTTACAGGGTTCCTGGAATAGAAGGTGCAGTAGAATTACTGTTATACGGGGTGGTGCAAAAAATATTATACAGAGATGCATATACAGGGTGGCGGAAATGGAAATGCAACATTTCGTAACCCATAAGCAATTGAATATATAGGGAAGATCAAATATAGGGTTAGAGGAAATATAGATATAGAGGATGATGATAAAAAATGTTTGATAAAGAAATGATTTATAGAAATATATAATGAGATAGAATTATTATAATGAGGATTACAATAAATGTTAGAGAATTGAGTGCAATTATAGCTATACAGGGAGGTTAGAAAAAATAAATATGTAGGGTAGCCCATTAGCGATTGAATTGTTGTCATATTAAATTAAGAACTACGAATTTGAACACAAATAAAACCTTACGAATTATATGTGAAAAAACTTGAATTTCGTTACTTATTTGTAGAAGCGAGATGTAAGACCGACATCTAGGATTTTCGGGAAACTATCACTCAGAGGTTCCGAATCTGGATCCGTTCCGTGTAATTGCTGTTCTTCCTAAAATCCTAGGATAGAATGTCACGATAAAATTTTCAGGTTACTTAACCTGCCAGAGATATTCACAAAATTGGTCGAATTTCGACCACTGGGCGACAGCTAGTTTAATTAATAACCCTACAAGTTTCAGTAAAATTTTTAATTAATACAATTCTTTCGTCTAATATATCAAATCTCCCGCACTGCTATCTCACTCGTCAAAATTGTACCATTGTCAGCTTTTTTTTTGAGAAGGTATAATTGCATACAAGAAGTTTCTTCTTAGACAATTGTCCTTCTCACTAGATTTGTAGTATTTACTTATTTCTTTTTATTTACTTGTTAAATTACTTATCGTATATATATAAATCTTTTATTTATAAATTGTAATTGTATTTAACGAGTTGAATGAATTTATGTTATGTTATGTATTCGAGGTTAAAATTAAAAAATAAATAGCATATAATGACAAAAAAAAGCTAAATGTGGTTGCAAAAAAGTTGGACTCTTTTGTTCCCTGGCGTGTACACATTGTCAAGGCTGGTCGTGCTCTAATGTTGAGTCACCAACTGTAGAGGAGTCCTATAACTCCTATGATACCAACGAGGAATCGCTACTGGGGCAATTTACTTGCACCCAAAGGTAAGAAGAAGAAGAAGAGGAACGAGAAGAGGAACATCAAGAAGAAAATTATGATTCACATGAATAAATTTTCGCAACTTTTTTTTGTAATTACACCGCTTTTATTTTTATCAACCTTTGTTAATAAATATTATTTTCTTTCCAATAGTTCCGAAACGAACAAAATCACAACAGACCCGTTGAATAGGCCTACTGGGGAAACCACGTTAAAAAAGGTGGGGGAAACATGTGCAAATTATGACGATTACAAATTATTCAACTTTTTAAAGCATTATATCTCTAAAACGGTGGCCCTTAGGAAAAGGAATTTTGTAGAGAATTTTATGATTTACAATTTTTGTCTGAGGTAATATTGCGATAAAACTCACCGTTTTGCTGAAAATCGCGAAAAACTCATTTGTTGACCTTTGACCGTCAGCCAATTTTTTTACACAGACCGGAACGATGAGGACTTTTGAGATTTCCCTTATAATTGTATTTTGAGCAATTTTACCAAGTTACAGCTTCTTATAAATTTCTGTAACTTCGAATGTATAAGTTGACTAAATTGTGCAGTGAAATACAACCATTTTTTTCTTCATAAATATTAAGTAAAAGTGTTATTTCATGGATTTGCTAATTGTGCTACACGTGTTTTCCCTTCCTTATTGACAGTAACATTAAACATACTTTGATAAAATGAAACTAACAGAAGATGATGTCTCTTGAGCGAAATTAAAGTGCAAGTACATCTTTTTCAGGATTTAAAACGATGGTTCGCATGTCATGGTTTTAAATTTTAGGCAAGAAATCATGATCATTATGATATTGTCATTGAATCAGTAACCATGAAATATATTCCTGTCTACATCAACCCTTCTTACCTTCCCATGGCATAATATTAAAGATTGAATATTTTAACATTATGTCATGAATATCTTCATTTGGGCAATTTCTGTAATCCATATTCTAAAATACCATATAATTATTGTAACTCATCACCAAGTCCATACAACATTAACTTTGCTTACTCCATCGAAAACCAGTTCTAAGTTAAATTCAATGAGACTGGCAAATTCGTAAACATTGCCTTATCGGAGAAAACAATATATTTTTGGAAAACATCTATTCGTAACCATTCCACAAAATTCTAATCTACGATCAGGAACATCGTCACTCAGTTCCTGAACCAATTTAATTAGACATAAAAAAAATAAGTTGTATGCCTATCAATAGAACCATAGTATCAGAATCAAGGTCATTTCAAGATCAAATCAATGAAAAAGCGCTGGGGCAGGAGAGAAGAGTGAATTTATAGTATTTGGAGTCGCTGAATTCAAATTAGTTAGCTCGACCGTATCACTCCAGGATCAAGAACATCTGAATGTCAAATTGTGAAATTAACGCACAGACTAAAGAAAAAAGTATAAACATATGGTCCTGCAGTTGCTAAATGCATTTACGAGATCAGTGGAAACGTAATATGTCAGACTAATGGCGTTTCAAGGTCAAATTCACAAAGAAATATATGAGTAAGAAATCAAAGCGTGTGTCCTTATTTGTGAAATTGGTGATTTCAAATCTGGAGCTGGCTCGTCCGTACCCGTCAAGATCATGTCAAGGTCAAATCGAGAAAAAAGACTTATAGGATATATTTAGAAACATATTAATCTATTGACCAATTCGAGGATTTTGGAAATTCCCAAATCGAGATTTTATCAAGATCGTAGACACTATGATGATTTAAGCGTTCCAAAGTAACAAATTTAAAGAAAACGGTTCATATAAATTCTGAAACAAAAGCTCATTTAATAGATTTTTTTAAGATAACGATTGTAGAAAGACCATAAAACCACAGATCAGATTGATCTCTTTAAAATGTAATGTGTTTGTAGATATGCGTATATGTGTTTCTGTGCTACTCCGGAAAATTCCGGAGATTTTGTTTGATTGATTTTCAGACCTTGGGAGGTATGAGAGTTATCAACCCTAACCCACCAGCGATAGGAATCGTGTGGGTTCCTTAATATATCCATGGCTAATCAAAAACTCAATTCTAACTCTATTCTCTCTACACAGGAGTCATTTTTTAATCCAGATAACTTATGTCAAATCAAAGTCGATTTATTATGTTTACAGAAATATCTGCAAGATCTGAATTCCGTAGATAATCTCAAAATAACTAATATGGACTTGAATCTCAAACTGACGTATTTCTTGGTGATCTTGCAACACACTTGACGGTCCAACTCACCTCGTATTACTACTATTCAGCGATTACAAAAACATTTATGATTTTTCATTAGGATGTCGGTTAATTTCACAAATTGACCTTGAGAAGTCCTTGAACCTGACGTGATATGGTCGAGTTGAACTCTGATTTGAATCCAGCGACCCCAAATACATCTAAATCCACTCTTCTCCGCTGTCCCAGCGCTATTTATGTTTTCATCAATTTCACCTTGATATCCTGATTACCCATGACAAAACCGACCTCGTATTCGAATTCGAAAATACATGGGAGTACTACGTTTCTGTTAATGGGCATACAACTTACATTTTTTATGGGCTTATGTTTTTTTTTTCAAAATTTCAATTTCTTCTCGTCATGCAGTTTTGATCTCCCATATCTAGGAAGATCTTTGACAGTTCCAAATTATCGAAATGTTTGTTCTATTCAGCATACTTCAGAATCGGTTCTTGTTTTATCACCCACTACAATTAATATTAATATCTCAATTCTTTAGGTCTCTAAAAGACTGATCTATAAAAATTTGAATGAATAGTTAGGAATTCCTATTTCAAGTAATAATTCCTAAAAATTGTTAACGACGTCTAGCGAATTAAAATAAAATACCTCTTACATGTCACAAAAAGATCCGATTTTATTTCATTGTTAAAACTAAAACGCCTAGTAAATCGTGACTCGATACCTAGTTCTTTGTATAAAATAAAATTATTTTTTTTGTGTGTATCCTCGTACATACATTAAGAACCCATTTTAAAACCGGTACACACGCTACCTGGTGCCATTTAAAAAAAAATAGAGGTAGTTGTTACCCCAAGGGGTTGAACAGTTAAAAATTGACATATTTCATTTACATTCATAATTACGTAGAAAATGAATTTGTGTGATACTTTAGGAGTTTACTGTATACATTAATAATCATTGTCTGTTAATTAATTAAATGCTGATGTAGACTAAGAAAATCTGAAGATCTGAACTACTCGACTTTAATTTTAAGTGACTTTTCTCTTCTGTTGGTTCATTTTATGTCCTTCTAAAATTTTTTTAAAACTAACAAAACCGACGCGTCTCGGTATGAAAAATGTATTCATATGTGCCACACAAACCTAACTATACAAGTTTTAACCCCTTAATATGATATTATTGTAATAACGAACAAAAGTTACTGTTTTATTAATTTTTATTAAGTTAAGCTAGACACATAATAATTATTTTATTTAAAACTTACATTTTGCTGTTTTATCGCGAATTAAATGTAATCTAAATCCTTGAATTACATACAACAATATTAACTGATGATTAACATTTATGAAGAATAATATATTGAGAATTTTAAATATGTTATGAAACTTTCGAAAATTGAATTTTGTTCTTCTTCACCTCAATACAAATTATCACTATTATTGTTCATTCTCATCGAAATTTTTATAATTCTTCCCCCAACAATGGCATTCTGCATATTTGGGAAATAGTCCCCCTTGATTGATACATTCCGCACTTCTGTACTGTTTTTGATTACAGTTCTTGAGACAACCATATTCACATTCGTTTTTTGTCATGACCTCCCATTTATCACCTTTGATGGAATTAAGAATTCCCATTACACAGAAGCATAGCATAAGAACAGAGTTTTTCATGATTGCTAAGTTACTAAAGACAACTTTAAACAATCCTCTATCAGGTTTTAATATAACTTCTGCCTGACTAAAAGTTTACACGACCGTTCGTTTTCAATTCGCGATTCTGACTGGGCTTGAAACGGAAATAAAACATATTAAATGCAAATGAATACAACCCATCTATGGTTCGTTGATGTTGTTCGACATTATAAATATTTATAAGTTGCATTTTCAGAAAATATATTTAGGTGAGTCACTGCTCTCATACTAAATTCTTTTACCTGTTTGAAAATTTTCACATCTATTTTAGTCTCGACAGTAGGTAAGCAAAAAAATATTACATGAAAGTTATTTTAGACTGCATAGGTCCTAACTTCGTGGAGCACAATGACTTCGTTAGAATGTAATTGAAAAGTAAATGCTAAATCTCGAAATTGCCACAATAAAAGTGCAGGTGAATATGAGTGAAATCTTAAGTATGAAATGAATGTTGAAGAGAAAATTGATGTAAATTATTATACAGTGTCACCCATTTCAAATGATGCCGACGCTCTAAACCTTTATTACTTAGTTGATCAAATTTGATATCGTCAGTGAAATTGCAAAAGCGCGTAAGAGCAATTGCAGTACTTCCAAAAATCACAAAATTAAAATATTTCACCAGTATCTTCTGAACTTTTATTATCTGATAATGAAACTTACGCGATTCTATTCAGCCAATAAGGAAGTGTCCATTTCGCTGTAGAGGCAATACCGCAAACTACCAGTATTCGGCAGCAAAGCTGTGTATTAGATATTAGCTCTAGGGTTATAGGAGAAGTCTTGATACGAGTGCTGCGTGCCTGTGTTTCTCGAAACAGGTGAGCATTGCATTACTGTATTTCCAAATGGCACAATAGACTTTAAATTGAACTTTACGGATTAATTTGTGCCTCTGTCTATAGCTATAGAACAAAACCAAGATCAACGTGTTCTAATGATTTATCCATGCATTTTTGTTTTTAACAAAAAAACGTCACAAAATCGGTAACAATAAGTTCTATAGGTAATGTTATAGAGTTATGAAAAATCTACCAAATGAGCTATTATACACTAAGTTTTGTTAATTTAGATATTTTTTTAAATTTTATAATTAGAACATTCTTATTAACTTAAAGGGTAGATTTTCTCATACCTAATATATGTTCTATAAATAAATACGGTAGCGCCTGTAGTTTTTGCAAAATTTCAGTCAGACCTATAGAAGATCTTTTTTTTAAAGGCTAAATTATCTACCTCACAGGATGACCATATCATTATAAATAAACCAGCATTGGAAAGTGGAAGAGTTGATCTAGAAACCCCTCATCTCCAAAATTTGAATTATAAATACATAGAGATATTGAAAATATTTGGCCATTTTGAACGGATCCAGTAAGACGAGTCCATTCGAGAAATTGCTAAGAGGTGGTATCTCTGAAACTTTAATGTTTAAGAACTTTCTGTCATTGACAACGGAATCTGACCTATACCCCAAAACGTTTGGGAATATACATACATTTCATGACTTGTGGAGTTATTTCCCAGAAAGTGCTTAAACATTTAAAAATTTGCCACAAATATCCTTCAGAAAACAAGTGTGAAACTTTAACCGTATAATATAAATTTCTTATTGCAAATTTTGATTTTTTACAGACGGATATTTATACATCTAGCATAAGATGGATTTATGTAATCAATTCAGCAAAATGGACTACCAAAATTCCATGTTGACACCGATGATAAGGATGAAGCAACCATTTTAATACGCAAAATGCGTAGGCCCTGGTAAAAGAGTTTCCCATTTATAAATTATTCGATAAAATATTAGTTTTAATAACATTTGCAATAAGGAAGTTACAGCGTACCTATTTTAAATTTAAATAAAAAATTAAAATTGCATTCTGTATTCATTGATGTTTTAATACGCACCAATACATAATACCAGGTTCCGTAACTTTTAGTACACACAGCTAATTGCGTCATTTATTGCATTTAGATCTTATCATTTTGTAAATTTATTATTAAATAAAAATGAAACCCTGATACAAATGGTAATTATAGAAAAAAGTTGATGTTAAGTAGTTAACAATGCAATTTTTATATTCAATTCAGATTAAGAAATTTCCTATTAATAATTAATTAATGACAAAACTATTTCTTTGCATATATTTGTTTTAATATTTTATTAGATCATTTACAAATAAATAAATATTTTCTAACAGCCTACACCTTCTGCATATTGTTATAAAATTTGTTCGCCGCCAGTGGTATAAACAGTATTTATTCCGATGAAAAACAAAACTTCAATCTCTGGGTAAATGATATAAACGATTTTTTTTTCTAATTTCGAGTAAGGGTTCCAATATCTAAGGAACTAAATAACGAAGTTTGGCGTATAGTAGCTCGTTTTGTAGGCTTTTCATTTCTCTACATTGCCAATAGTAGCAAACACGGTTTCAGGGTAGCTTTGTTTAAACAGTAAAAAACTAAATTGCTAGTATTTTTAGCTTTTTTGTTAAAAAACAAAAACTCAGCGATAAAAAATGTTGAATTTTATGTCAATTAGTCATGTTTTAACGTTAGGACACATTGATGTTAGTTTTATTTTACTAATAATTGTAAATGATCTGAGCTACGAGAAGACCAAAGATATGATCATTTTTGATTGAGTTGGTGCTTCCAGTTCATCAAACAAGACAATTTCAAACACAAGTATAATCATTTGCACGAACTAACTTGTGTTATACCAAAATATTGCCAAAGCTTTTATGATAAATTGCCTTACCATTAATAAGGGTTGAATTAACATTATCGATCTGATCATGTTTATTTCGTTTTAATAGATTGCACAATAAAAACTATATACTTTTAAGTAGATAATTAAAAATAAATAAATAATCTAATTATATAATACTAGTAATTAGTATTTTTACGATTTCTTGGGAAAACATCACAATTGCCTGAAAGTCTGTGTATTTCAAATATTCCAAACGTTTCAAGGTCTAAATCACATCCCCGTTCAATGGTAATAAAAAATTAACACAAGTTAATAAATGTTTAAGTATTTCTTGGGAAATAACACTACTAGTCAGGAAACGTTTGGAATATACAGCAATTTTTCGTGATTTGGTGGTGTTATTTCCCAAGAAGTACTTAAACATTGAAAAATATGCCACAAATATCATTCAGAAATCAAGTGAATAAAGAAATTAAAAATTCAAAAAGTACGATGCCACAACTATCTTTCAGAATACAAATACGCGTAATGTCTGTTTGTTTGTTGCATATATGTAATTAACTTTTCGAAAACGACTCTAAGAGTGATGATATAATTTAGCCTTTTCGGGGTTTTTGTGTGAAAAGTGTTTATAGAGTGGAGTTTAATTATAGTTATACAGGATGGTTCAAAAAAAATTATAACTCGTGGCCCACAAGCAGTTGCGTTGCATATACAGGGCGGTTAAAGTATAGTCGGGAGTATAGTTATGCAGGGCATTTAAAAAAAAATAGAAAAAAATTTATAGTAGGTAGTCCATAAGACATATACAGGGTGGTTGGAATACATTATGAAGTGGCACTATTACAAGGAGTGTTTTCATAAATGTGGGAGAATTGAAATTAAACTGGTTCATTATGTCTTGTCGAGAAAATTTGTTTACAGAGCAAATGCCCGATTATGGATATATGTTCCTACATTTTTTATGAAATCCTGAATTTAAGAGTGACGCTTTATTAGTCACCCAGGTACATAACTATTAAAACAAGATTATTGGGCCCCGAGAAAACATGGACTTCCTCACAGGCTGCCTGAAAGTTACAATATCTATCTATATTTTTAATTCCTATTAGGGCTTACAATTTCCGAGACGAACCACGGCCTTGTATACTTAAATACCAAGCATTCAAGAATTTATAATTCACACCTTCATCCTGGAATTTTAATATAGCATGTCCAAAGTCAGAATATGGGTAAAGTAAATTTCAACCTCACCGGAGACTGTTTCGTTTTTCAATATTTTTTATTTAAAAATCTATTTTGAACATGTAGGGTAATTTTCCTATTTAACGCCCCTTGAAAAATTAAAGTTAACTGTCTTTATAGATACTCTCTTACTAAGTCATCTAGATAATATAATTTCTACAGTTTTGTAACAAAATAAACTTATTCCCCTATCTGTTTTATCAATGTTTAGGCTATTTTTTTTTAACTCTTTACACACCCCAGTTAAATTATACTTAATGCATCTTGATGATAATTTTTACTATTTCTTTGAAACTAATCTGTTAACAACACTGTTTTTTAAATTTTGCTGCCAATTAAGTTTCTATAATTCTGACATCATTTTTATTTTGATGGAAATGATCATTTTTCAGGGGGGTAATAGAAGGGGGAATATTAATAACAGATTTATAAGCTTTTATTAATATAGTAATATACGATTATACAACAGAAAATATTTATTGCATTGTATTGTGTTTACAAAATGCGAGCCTAAAAATGTATAATACTCACATTTCAGTAATATTCTCTTTGATTTCTATTCTACTTAAAACAGTTTATATCAGAAAGTGAGAATCTTCACCTTTTTTGAATCCATTGTCTTCATGGTTATATATAATTTTCAAAATTGTTAGAAGTTTCGCCCCAGCAATGACAGTCTGCATATTTTGGAAAGAAGCCACCTTGATTAATGCATTCTGAATTTTTATAATACTGTTCCTCACATTTTTTTGGGCAACCACTTTCACATTCATATCTTTCCATAACTTCCCATTTGTCACCTCTTACAGGATGAAAAATGCCCACTAGACAGAAGCACAGAATAACTGTTGCGGTTTTCTCCATGTTGACAATCGAATCGTTTATGTTGAATTCTCTGAACTTGACAAGCTTTTTCAAAGCCTTGCAAACAACTGAAGCGAACCGGTCTTATATCTTCGACGGTCTGCCCTGTTCTGCTACGGTTGAGACGGAAATACCGGATTATTAATGCGTAATATACGATGTGTTCGAAACTTGGACAGTGAAGTTAAAACCCATTGGTTTGTAATTATAAGGAACGATTTTAACTGACTTAACATAAAATGAGAATCTATTTAACTGTTTATTGGATTTACCCGCTTAACACTGAACTCTTATTATGGTTTTTCCTTAACGGGAAATATTATGATCGCTTATATCTTATCGAAAGTTCTTGACCCCCCGAAAATCTGAAAAAATATTAAATTAGTGGGTATTTTAAATACAATTTTATAGATTTATACAACATCAAAACCATTTCATATGTTACGAAATTTGAAATATATAAAACTGGTTATATCAAGTATTGTGCACTTGATATAACAAGACGAATCATACAAAACTGTCCATTAAGTTGGTAAATAAATTTAAAAAACATAAAAACAACTGCTCGTATTGCTATTAAATATTGGTATTTTTAAGTGACTCTTCACTTAAAAATACCAATATTATTTCACAATCAATCAGAATTGCGGGAAGATTATAACGACATCCAACATAGCCTATACCATAATTTTTCTAATTAATTTAATTTTTAAGCTATCGGTGTATTTTATAACTTCAAGAGAGAAACAGCTATCGACCTACATCTATCTCCATACTTTTCACTCATAAAATACTGAAAGATATTGGTAGGTTTAATTTTACATTACTAATTAAGTAATCTTATAGAAATTATTCAGCTAGAACAAATACATTTATGCGAATATCCCATAACAAACCCGTAGCAAAAACCTATTTTCTGAACGCATGATTGAGGATAAAAAAATTCCGAAAATGTCATTCGTTTTGAGAGCTAGTCACATATACGTTAGACAGACAAGGTTACTATCAGAACATCGAGAGTAACTTGGATTGATTCATCGAAATGGTAGTGAATTTTTGAGGTGGACATAAATAAGATTTTTTTTGAAGAATTTTTAAACCCACGAAGACCGTAACAATATTGTTATAGTAATTTTCGTTAAAACCAGCATCGACCCTTACCACTCGAATAATTCAAAATTGAAATTAGAAATTAGAACAATAATGAAGGTAGAGGGCTGAGCAAAAGGCATTCTGGAATTACTGCTTAAAGCATAGGTGCTAAGCTGATGCAAGCTAGAAATAGCCTTCCATCTAGTATTAGAGTGAGTAAATAGGTGGATTTAGAGAGCATAGAGGTAAATCAAGATTTCAAATATCAACATTTAATTCTTGTGAACAACAACGAAGGAAAACTATACTTTCAACAGAAAAAAAGCTCATAAGAATTGCCCAAATTCCTCCTCTCTTTATTAGAAATTAATCAATTTACAAATTTAGGTAATTTGGTTAGCGACTAACTAAATAATGGGTATTTATTAAATCTGTGTTAGTGTGAAGAAAAAATCACATCGCCAAAATTATTATGTTGCTCAGAGTACATTTATGAGAAGAGGGTAACAATGTTGACGCCAGATGTAATGTATATATATATATATATATATATATATATATATATATAAATATATATATATTGTCTTGTGTACAAAAGAACAATAAGACAGTACAGAAAGACAAACATGTCACTAAAAATTTTAGATTCATGAATAAAAATAACAACTGAACTTGTAATCTCCTGGGCTGCTAATAAATAACATTTGCCACTATAGTTTATTTTGTAATTCAATAAAGTATTTAATAAAGTGAACCTTATTAAGCAGTACTTACAACTTATTAAAATTTAAAGTTGACACACACTTTAAACTTCGTTAGACCGAGTATATTGATAGGTCTTCTCCCAACAATGGCATTCTGCAAATTTCGGGAAAAGTCCTCCTTGGTTAACGCATTCGTAAGCCTTATATCCATTATCATTACACTTCGACATACATCCATACTGACAATCCGTCTTGCCCATCATTTCCCACTTGTCACCTCCAACAATATTAAAAATGGCCCCAAACGTGAAAGAAAAAATAAATATTATATTTGTCATATTCCTTTCCAGTAAATCACTGAATTTATCTAGTTTTGTATATGAGATGCACTCTGACGTGTTAAATTGTTGTTACTTTACCACTATTGAAACGAAACTGACAAGCATATTACCGTTTGCTTATATTTAATGTTTTAATAATCATATGTTGGATTTACCACGGAAAACACAGCATTCGACTGAAACGAAAAAGTCGGTACTGCCTACACACAGATGTAATAATGTAAATGTGTTAGATGACCTTGAGCAGAGCTAAATTTTACGTAACAACTTATTGTTTATTTGATTTGCGCTTTAGGAAACTCTTGAAATAGCTGCTTTTCACTTACAGAAATCTAGTATTAAAAACAGTATTACATTCAATGCTTCAATAATGGTCGAAATTTTATCCTAGAAAGTTTGTGACAATAGTACAATCGTGATACAAGAATTATTCCATAATTTTATAGCCCCGTACCTCAACACGAAAAAATAGAACTCATTTAAGTTCACTTTGTTTGTCGTTCAAGGCGGTTTTCCCAGGATTTTTTGATATATATAATATATGAGTAGTTGTTTTTGCACCATATATCAAACGTATCTGCGCTAGATGGCTCCATCATGCTCGAAATCACTCTCGGTAGAGACAGACTAAGGTGTGACGTCACGCCATAGAGATCCGCGGTTAACAGATTCGCACGGCTTGTTCCTTCACCCGATTGCCGACTGATCGGCAATCGTCGAAAACTGATCAAGAATCGGTACATCAATCTCTAGTTCACAACGCATTCATGTACCAGTCGACAACCAAATCGTTTTAGGGAACAGTTTGATGCCTAAAATATTACTGTTTCATAGAACATATCCCACGAAACGACGTAACCATAGAAACGTGCTATTAATAAAGGCTATGTCAGATAATTTTTTGCATCTTATTACTCTAAAATTTTTGATTGATCATAAGTGAATAGTTTGTCTTGAAATAAATAAAAGCATGAGACAAAATGATGCCATTTGACATTTTCATCAAACATATGAGCGGTCTATCTGGATATTCTAGTGTTACAAAAATATTTCTTCATTGTATTGTTGAAATGTCTCCTCTAAAAAAAAACGATGTGCTTACAATTTTTTTTGAAACTTAAGATACTTTACTTAGTTAACAACTATTTTTCACTTATTAACTTTTCGAGATTACACACAATACGACTCACGTTTTGGAGTCTCTGTGAGCTAGATTTTCCTGAAACTCCTGGATGTCGATAAAATATTTTTCACTTGCTCCACATTTTCAAATAAGTCCCAATCATCATTCTCACTAGTATTTTCGTCTGTATAGCTACGTAAACTTAGATCAATGTCGGAATAACCAATTTTAATTTGGAAATAGAAAAAATATTTTATGTTACAATCTTACAATGTTACAAATGCTAACAGAGCACAACAAAATAAAACGGTATAACGCGCATGCCAGTACAAACGATTCATCCTCGAAGGCGATTACTGAAATAACCTTACAATTACTGGCAATCGATCATCGATCTGATGAACACTTGACCAACAGGTCAGTGAACGGTTCGCTCTGAAGGAACAGTATTTTTCAGTTGACAACGGTTGCGAATCGGTTATCTACGTTGAAGAAACGAATCTCATACTACCAGCAAGTTCGAGGCGAAGTGTATGACGTCACACTAACAGCCATGTCATCATCGAGAGCGATTTGGAATATGGTGGTGCCATCTAGATAATGATGTTTGTTATATGGCACAAAAACAGTAGTTAAACTACTTATATGAAATACTAAACCCGTGTTTGTGGCTGTCTCACCTGATAGTAATTGAAGCTAGCGCCGAAAAAGGCGCATACCGACCTTGTGAATTCCTACTCACTCTCCCCTTTAAAAATACCAATATTTTACTTTCGGGACTTTTTTTGAAAAGTAGTTCTTAGTGAAAGTCGTACGTCAAGTCTAGCGGAGAATTCGAGTTACGAAAGAATATTAAAAATTTCTCATGATTTGAAATAAACACTCTGGAAAATTGGAAATGTCAAGGAAAGTCAAGGTGGTATTGGAAAGTCATTGAAATTTGAGAAGGCACCTCAAATATTAGGAAAATTTCGAGATTTTACGCCGTCCACAACAGTTTAGACAAAGCCTACACATACAGAATTGTACCTCAACTACACCTTCAACCTCCAACAAAAACTAGCATCTTAACACCGCTGCAGAATAAAGCCAAAAATATCTTCTGGAGCCGTTATCGCTATGCATCCGCAAACGCGATCCTGCTAGTGCCCAGACGGGATTACATAGCGTAGTGAACATGGCTAGTGACTTTTCACTTTTGACTTTTTCGGGTTTAACTATGGCAAATGTTCTAAATTCCCCATATTCATGTGATGACAATAGTAAATTGAATGTTATGAAATCAAATAAATCCAAGACTGTAGAACTTTGGTTGAGAATTTCGCTACAATTTTTATAGAAGTCGCCGAGTTGTTGACGGGCCGTGTCAATACAAATTTCTCATTTAGGAATCGAAGTACATCGTATCTCGGGTCGAACATGAACCCATTGTCTAATTACGCCCATACACAGGATAAAATCATCCTCTATATACGCTAATAGGACCATATGCCAGATTCTGTTGTCCCCTATCTATAACACTACATGTGCCTCACCCTGTATTGACATGGACTCGCCAATGTCTCTTCGTGTATGAATGTTACTTTAACTGGCCGGACTTCCGATGTCCTCAAAACCCTGGACCTGGCGATGGACACAGCTGCGTAGGTGTCAAAGGTGATGGTGATTGTTCTGCCATTGATATTGCAAAATCGCAAAATCCCCGGATGGATACTGTCCTGGGGCTAATGGAGGGTTAGTCCTCTTGAGCTAACTAACTTTCTTTCGTTGATGAGGTTTTTTTGGTTCTGCCTGGTCGAAATACACTGTTCGTACCCTCGGCTTGGAGATGTTTATGACAAGCTCTACTTCCAAAGCCTGGAGTAAAGCTTTACTGCTCTTCTTGATGCCACTAAGACATTTTTTTCCCACTAATTTGCACCTGGTATACTTGACTCAAGTATTAATTACCTTATCGTTTATCCAGGACTGTAATGATCTTGTCGAATTTACTTTGTTCATCTACAGGAATGCTTTGGAAACGTTCTTGATGCTGGACCTCTTAAAGAAATTACACAAGTGGTACATTTTTCTTGGCTTTCTCATCCATTAGCTGTGGCCACTGCTTCAAATTACCGTTTGTACATAGGCCAAGAGGAATTACCATCAAATGTGGGTGGTTTGTTAAAGAATTCTTTGGTACTTACAGTATTCTGATATTTATGTACTGTATGTTACTAGAACTTTTTTCATCATTATTATTGTCACTATAATTTATGGGGTTGTAAATTGCATGTAGTTTTGTTATTAATTAGTGCACGTTAAATACTAAACATAAGGGGTAAATTAAGTGATATTTGAAAGACGTTGTATTTTTTTAAGGTTTTTTATCCCAAAAAGGGGCCGTACTAAAAACGTATGACAGAAATATTATACCCGTCTATAAAAGTACATGAGAAGCCCACGACACCACTCAGCATCTGGTCACAATGCGTCTTACCCCCGGGGATACATATAGCTCAATTGTGTACCCCTGCTAAATGTATTTCAGTTATTTTAACAAAATCATGCCTACAAGATTTTAACTTGTATAATAGAGTATGGGCTGGCCCAAGAAGATATCTCATAAAAATTATTTTGAAATGTTTCTGTAGATTTTAGACTTGAGGCAATTTTTAACGTCATCAATCCTCAGTCGGTACATTTTTAAAAACGTTTGTTCTTGTTCACATTTTGTCAATACAATTATTTTCCGTTTGAATAATAGTAAAGATATTTCCAGTTATCTAATTCAGTTTTACGTTTCTCATCAAAAGATTACACTAACCTCTGTTGGATTTTTCCTCGAATTTGCGTCTCGTTTTTGCCACGTTTTTTACAGGATTTGACTTATTTTCTTGTCCAGCTTATCGGTAACTCGTTTGATTATTTGTTTGCTAATCTGGTCCATATCTGCCATACCTGTAGTTGTAGCCATAAATCAAGTTAAACTTCTCGGTTCTTCACAGGACTTTATAACAAAATCCGTGGGTTTTAATTACAAAATTTGTACACTCACTATAAACGTCGTTATTCGATTAAAATGAATCACAATACGTTCAATATTTACAACAACAACGATGAGTAATACCGATGATTTCTGTATTGTGATCTACTAATATTCGACCTTTCCCATGTGATACTGGCTTTTATCTCTCCTCACCAGACCGAGTTTTTTCGCTATCCTTCTGATAACTTGTATGGTTTCCAATTCAGAAATGAACTCGAAGGCCTTTTTTACTATCAGTCGTATTTCCAGGAATCCATTTCTTGTTAGCATTTGATTATTTGACTGGTTTTTATCGTTTATTCGCAACTTTAGTTTTTATTTAGGATGATTAATTTCTCAGTTTATTATTTTTTGGCAGCATAAAATGAAATGTAATAAAGTTTTTGCAGTGATTGCGCCAGTGAAGCATGCATTTGGCATGTTTGGAGTACGCTCGTTCCAACTCGACCGATAACCTATACACAACGTGCGTAGTGACGTTATGTGACGGTTATTCGTCGAGTTGGATAAAGCCTAGTACCGAATCAGTACAGAACATAGGGGGCATACCCTGATCTGAATACACAATCTCAGATCATACATTATTTAAAATCGAACATTTTATATTGTGAACTCATTATTGCATTTACCTAGGCTCTGAAGCTGACTCTCACAGGAATCGAAAGCGCTTAGCGAATTAAAAAATTTTTGGAAGAATGCACGATTCATATAATTTTTCCACAACCCCTTGACTATATAATTATTGTTGTTGTATTGCATTTTGAGAGATTAGAATGAATTAGACAACCATTTTTGATACCTTCACAGAAAAATGATAACGATAAACGATCTCCACAGTGGCGTGTTCAGTGCCCAATGAATCTTTAGTAGTCTTTTTTGGGTATTTTCCACATTTACACCCGCTCACCCCCCTATTTTCACCTATACTTTTTAGAGAATATCTTTGCAATAAATATTGTTCTTATCTATATCAATAACCCTACAATTAAAAAAAACATCCGTGTAAATATCTCTATTTATATTTGAGATATACCATAAACACTAGAAAAATAACATCGAAATTTGAAATATGCACCATTTCAACCCCCATTTCCACCTCTATAATAGTGGATGATGGCATCCTAAATAATTTTCCCTTAATCTACATAATCTAAGGTTCAATTTAAAAAAGAATTGTTTCGATATCCCTATGTTTGCTAAAGATATTAGGTTTCCGTTAAAAAAAATGCAATTTGACCCATAGTGTGGCATAGCGATCTCTTCTCGCTTGGCGGCTGTACATAACGCCTAGGTGAATGGAATTTTATTAAAACGTATGCTTTGAGTACCCATATTACCGAACAAAACGATTTCGTACCGACAACTGAGCAAACGTCCTTAGTCTGCTGCAACATAAATTTTTAAACGCTACATACATTTCTAGATGGGAGTCATTTTATATGCACTGAATGGTCCAAACAGCGTTTAAATCCGTCTTCTACTGAGATTTGAAGAGTAGACTCAGACGAGTCCTAAACATGAATCTATCTTGTACGTTTTAAAAATTTGGTAAATATTTCAACTACAAACCTGGTCTTATTCATAATTGTTCAATAGAAATGATAACAATATTGACAGAACACAGGTCAACACAGAAACACTATTTTATAAGGAATAATAAGATTACTTGCTAATGGCTGTAAGTAATAATGGTGTTTAAACAACATTCCTTTGTGAAAAGAAGAACTAGGAAGTAATCCTAATTTCACGTTTTATCAAATTCCTCTCACATGTTTTCTGTTGAACGGGAGTAAACAGTGATCACAATCACAATAGGCAAAGAGTAACAGTGAAATCGTCTATATTATCCAAGTTTTTAGTTTGGAAAACGCGATCATACTATGTTGCTCGAGAGAAGACAAACAAAAGAATATACCGTTTCTTTGAATAAATAATAGTACGATAAGAAAACCAAGATCTTAGAAAAAGACTATACATATTTAAATGCACACTAGAGCAACAGGAAAAACCAACAGACTGTTTAGCTATATTGAGAAATTACTTCTTTGTAAAACATAACATTAAACTAATAAAACTGAAATCATTAATGTTTAAAAAAAATACCACTGCAATTAAAGTTGGCTACTATCTGGAAGTAATTAGCAAACTAAATATTTCCAAAGACCAAATAAGTCAAGGATATGTCATGCAATTCTATAAATTATTGTCAACAAGATATTATTTGTTTTTCTTTCGTCCTACAACATTAACATGTGCCCGAGCTTTATCAGTGTTGTCGGAGAGTGTCAGGTTTCAAACAAGACAGCGAACGAAATTTATGGCACTTGTTTTTATTTACGATAAGCAAAACTGATAAGGCTTCTAAATGAATACGAGATATCCTGAAATTCTTGGTATAAAAATTTTAATAAGAACGATAAATCGTGCCGAAAAAGATTACAAGTACCGTAAAACAAGTACCTTAGGCGGCTACTAGCCTCTCTAAGCAGGATAGGACATTTGTTAATATAAAAAATAAAATCTTACGAATTCTTGCTCAAAAACGTGATTTTGCAGTAAATTTATTTTAAGAGACCGGCTCCTCCGCCATTATTTTGTTAACGTACTTTTACATATTTTGATACTATACATTAAAAAATAAATTATTATATTATTTAGTAAATACATAGATTTTGAATTAAATTTTTACTGCATTGTTTTTTTACCGTTACTTTATCTGTATTAGCATTGAAATCATATTCTGTTAACAAAAATCAATCTTGAAAAAATTTTTCAACTGTTTGTAGCATCAGAATGTATCTTTAGACACGAATTCTGCCATACTGCCGCTTTAAGGATAGTGGTTATCAAGGGTTTCAAACCGAGAATGATGTTGTGTGCAACTATGATTGTTAGGTTAAAACCAGAGGACAATCATTTAGAATGATTTTCAACCTTGGTTTCACAGGGTAACAACAATACGCCTCCGCGACTACCAATTTAGAGCCAATTTATTTTATGTCTTTAAATACAAAACAATGCCCTAATATAATGTAAGGTTCATTTTTAGGGTTCCGTATATACAATATACGGATACCCTTATAATATCACTCAGGATTTCTGCCTCTGTCACATCACAGCCATTTTCTCCTAAACTACTGGACGGAAGAGGTTGAAATTTGGTATCAATGTATAGTTTGGTGACCCTATCAGGAGTACATATCGTAAAAGAAAAAATTTTGATTTTAGGGGTACTTTTGGGGGGAAAAACTAAAAAAATCGACCGGTCCCCCCCCTGATCTCCGAAACTACTGAGCCTAAAATTTTGAAAAACATAGGAAATATAGAGCGTTGCCCGAACTTTACAGGAAAATTAAAGAGAAACCATTAATGTTAATTTTGGGGGGCAAATTATAGAATTAAATAAAAATTTAAAAATAAAAATTTTTTCAAACGCATCATGTAATATATCAAATGAAAGGTCTCATTCTCAGGAACACAAATATATTTTTTTCATATTTAAAAAAAAATTATTTAAAAAGATATTAACAAAAATACACCAAAATTTACCCATTCCCCCCCCCTTATCTCCGAAACTATAAAACGTAAAGTAATGGAAAAAAAATAGATTTATAGGTTCTGACCTGAAGTTTACTGGAAAAATAAGGAGAAACCTCAACTTTTAATTTTGGGGGGGGGGGGCAATTACAGAATTAAATGGAAAATATAAAATTAAAATTGTTTCTAACCCTTCATGTTATATATCAAATGAAAGAGCTCATTACGACGAAAACAAATATATTTTTTTCATATTTTTAAAATAAATTAATTAAAAGATATTAACAAAAATATAAAAAAAATTACCCATTCCCCCCCCCTTATCTCCGAAACCATAAGCTGGAAAATTTTGAAAAAAAATGTATGTATAGCCCCTCACCTGAACTTTACTGGAAAATTAAGGAGAAACCCCTAATATTTTATTTTGGGGGGCAAATTACAGAATTAAATGGAAAATATAAAATTAAAATTGTTTCTAACCCTTCATGTTATATATCAAATGAAAGAGCTCATTACGACGCAAACAAATATATTTTTTTCATATTTTTAAAATAAATTAATTAAAAGATATTAACAAAAATATAAAAAAATTTACCCATTCCCCCCCCTTATCTCCAAAACCATAAGTTGGAAAATTTAAAAAAAAATGGACGTATAGCCCCTCATCTGAACTTTACTGGAAAATTAAGGAGAAACCCCTAATATTTATTTTGGGGGGCAAATTATAGAATTAAATGGAAAATTAAAATTAAAATTGTTTCTAACCCATCATGTTATTTTAGATTTTCTTGGGAATAATACCACATCAGAGTTCAAACTTGTGTATATTTTAAAACCAAACGTTTCAAAATCCTGTCGGATTTCGTTTTCAATGGATATAAATTTATAAAGTAAAATTGAAATATATGACAATTATTTTGACAAATATGTTTACGTTACTATGGATAAATTTCTTTGATTTTAAATATACAGGGTGCACAAGAAATTCCAAAGATCATTATAAATCAAAAAAATTTTTTCAAGTTGGAAGAACTTGAAAAATTGTCTTCAGAATTTATTTGTGGCGTTCCTAGGGACGACTTTCTTTTTAAGATAGTGCATTTGCCAAAAAATGCGATCAAAGAATTCTGATAATTCAGTGATCCCATTAAAGTCATAAGGGAAAACCTAGGAAAAACCTCATAAACTATCCCGATATAGGGTTGTTCAAAAGGATATGCCCATTGTTAATTTCATCTTTAATTATCGGCAACCAGACATGACTGAAATCTACGGAAGTAGAAGCGATGCAGTCGTTTTCATTTAACAGAATTAAGGCAGATTCTTTTAATTTTTGTTTTGTGCAGTGTTCTTCTTTGTGTAATATTGTTGTGTTTTGAAATTGTATTTTATGGCCTTGTTCCCAAGCATGTTCACAAATTTTTGATTTTTCGAACTGACGTTTCTTTATGTAATTTTGATGTTCATTTATTCGAACATTAAGAGGTCTAGAGGTTTCTCCAATATAAAACTTATTACATTCACAAGGAATCTTATAAATGCATTTTTTTGAGTTTTGCGTAGCGTTTTTTGGTTTTGTTTTTGTTATAATAGATTTAAGCGTATTTGTTGTTTTAAATGTAGTTTTGATGTTAAATTTGTTGCCTACTCTTCTCAATCTCTCTGACAGGCCCTGTATATATGGTATTGTTGTTGTTATAATGTGGTTTTCCTGGTTGTCAGTATTATTAGGTGAAGTCTGGTGTTGGTTGTCAGTTGTTTTGTGCTCAATTTTATTTAACTCTTTGTTAATAAATTTTTGAGGGTAATTGTTTGCAGTTAGAACATTTTGTATAAATGATTTTTCTTTGTTGAATTTAGTAGTATCTGAGCAGTTAGTCTTTGCTCTGTCATATAAAGATTTAATAACACCTCTTTTTACCGTATTTGAATGGTTCGAGTTAAAATTGAGATATCTGTTAGTGTGAGTTGGTTTTCTGTAAACTTCTGTTTCAAATGAAGATTGTGTTTTTGTTATTAAAATGTCCAAAAAAGGTAGTTTGTTATTTTGTTCGATTTCTAATGTAAATTTTATGGTTGGTTCTTTGTTGTTTATGTCGGTTAATAATTCCTGCAAATTTTCCAGATTTTGTTCCCAAATAATGAATATGTCGTCAACATAACGCCACCATACCAACGGTTTATTTTATTTTTAAAAATAACAAACTACCTTTTTTGGACATTTTAATAACAAAAACACAATCTTCATTTGAAACAGAAGTTTACAGAAAACCAACTCACACTAACAGATATCTCAATTTTAACTCGAACCATCCAAATACGGTAAAAAGAGGTGTTATTAAATCTTTATATGACAGAGCAAAGACTAACTGCTCAGATACTACTAAATTCAACAAAGAAAAATCATTTATACAAAATGTTCTAACTGCAAACAATTACCCTCAAAAATTTATTAACAAAGAGTTAAATAAAATTGAGCACAAAACAACTGACAACCAACACCAGACTTCACCTAATAATACTGACAACCAGGAAAACCACATTATAACAACAACAATACCATATATACAGGGCCTGTCAGAGAGATTGAGAAGAGTAGGCAACAAATTTAACATCAAAAGTACATTTAAAACAACAAATACGCTTAAATCTATTATAACAAAAACAAAACCAAAAAACGCTACGCAAAACTCAAAAAATTGCATTTATAAGATTCCTTGTGAATGTAATAAGTTTTATATTGGAGAAACCTCTAGACCTCTTAATGTTCGAATAAATGAACATCAAAATTACATAAAGAAACGTCAGTTCGAAAAATCAAAAATTTGTGAACATGCTTGGGACCAAGGCCATAAAATACAATTTCAAAACACAACAATATTACACAAAGAAGAACACTGCACAAAACGAAAATTAAAAGAATCTGCCTTAATTCTGTTAAATGAAAACGACTGCATCGCTTCTACTTCCGTAGATTTCAGTCATGTCTGGTTGCCGATAATTAAAGATGAAATTAACAATGGGCATATCCTTTTGAACAACCCTATATCGGGATAGTTCATGAGGTTTTTCCTAGGTTTTCCCTTATGACTTTAATGGGATCACTGAATTATCAGAATTCTTTGATCGCATTTTTTGGCAAATGCACTATCTTAAAAAGAAAGTCGTCCCTAGGAACGCCACAAATAAATTCTGAAGACAATTTTTCAAGTTCTTCCAACTTGAAAAAAAAATTTTTTTTTTGATTTATAATGATCTTTGGAATTTCTTGTGCACCCTGTATATTTAAAATCAAAGAAATTTATCCATAGTAACGTAAACATATTTGTCAAAATAATTGTCATATATTTCAATTTTACTTTATAAATTTATATCCATTGAAAACGAAATCCGACAGGATTTTGAAACGTTTGGTTTTAAAATATACACAAGTTTGAACTCTGATGTGGTATTATTCCCAAGAAAATCTAAAATAAACTAGAAGATGCCACAAATAACATTCAGAAAACAACCATCATGTTATATATCAAATGAAAGGGCTCATTATGACGAAAACAAATATATTTTTTTCATATTTTTAAAATAAATTAATTAAAAGGTATTAACAAAAATATATAAAAAATTTACCCATCCCCCCCCCTATCTCCGAAACCATAAGCTGGAAAATTTTGAAAAAACAATGGAGGTATAGCCCCTGAACTTTACTGGAAAATTAAGAAAAAAAACCCAATTTTTTTGGGGGGGGCAAATTATAGAATTAAATGGAAAATATAAAATTAAAATTGTTTCTAATCCAGCATGTTATATATCGAATAAAAGGGCTCATGATGAAGAAAACAAATATATTTTTTCCATATTTATGAAATAAATTAATTAAAAGCTATTAACAAGAATATAAAAAATTTTACCCATCCCCCCCCTTATCTCCGAAACCATAAGCTGAAAAATTTTGTAAAACTGGAAGTATAGCCCCTCACCTGAACCTTACTGGGAAAATAAGAAAAAACCCCTAATATTCATTTTGGGGGGCAAATTATAGAATTAAATGGAAAATAAATTACTAGAAAACCCCCATAGTAATTTTAGGGACAAATTATACAATTAAATGGAAAATAAAGATTCAGTTTTCAAACGCATCATGTAATATATTAGATAAAAGGCTCATTATGTAAATTACAAATATATCATATTTTTAAATCATTTGTTTAAAAGATATTAAAAATATTAAACATCGACTTAATTCCCATTTTAGAAACTACACTATTTAAAATTTGAAAAATATATTTTATTTATATTTTTAAATAATCTGAATAACAGATTTAATAATTTATAATTTAAACTTTGACCTATTTTGCCGTTTTTCTTCCAATCTACAGAGCCTCAAAACTCAGACAGTAGATTATAAAAGGTATATCCGAAAGTTTATTAGTAAAATAAAACTCTAATGTTACGTTTTGGGGGCCAAATTAGAAAATTAAATACGTATGTATTGTGATAAAAATCAAGCGAATCCTAAAGCAGATAAAATAAAAAGTCAATGTGTGGAAAATCAAAGTGTATATTTTTTATAAATTTAAAACGCTTCCTTTAAAAGATATAAGGGTAAATATAAGAAAATGCACTCATTCCCTGCTTGCCTGAAACTGGAATATCCTAATCTTAAAGGTGGTACGGAACCCTAAGTATGCGAGTCCAACTCGCACTTGACCAAATTATTTCTATTCATCAAAGCTTTGAAATTCTAATAGTGAATTCTTACGGAATCTAAACCAGTCCTTTCATAGATGTTTGTACTTTTTTTAATTCATTGCATTAAAGGAAATTGGGAAATAAACTAGCAGCAAAAGTAAACAATCTATTTTCATGCTAACGAAAAAGACCTTTTGACTTGTCCTGTTAGAAAAACTCTGATACAATTTATGACACATTTTCTGTTAGCTTCAGATTTTCTTTTTACGCCAATTACCGTATTGACAAAATGTAATAAAAGCTAAACTGTTGTTTTTGCATATTTTTTATTTTGAAATACCTGGAGACAAAGTAATCCAACCACAGTTGCACCTCTTCACAGACCTATTATCTACTTATGAGAGTACCACAACTACAATTTTTTTCCGGGTTTTGTTGGGTTAACAAACACTGTATTACAAATCTATAACCCAAATTTTCTTTCAGAAGGACCAGTTTTGCTAAAGTAAGTTCACAATATCATATCTGATCTATAAGCAACCAATCCTCTGTTTACTGACTTCGCAAAGACTTTCGCTAGTGTACCAATAAACTCTAGCCCAGTAATCAGACAACAGGTTTTCGTCATTGTAATGGATATTAATCAAGTGCCAACTAAAACTGTCCACAGGCTTATATGAGTGTCATGCAAGCGACTCGAGTACTCCCCTAAACTCTATTACTAAAGAGGTTTCTTTATACCCATCAAAAAATTTATTCATTGAAAAGTTAAAACTACCCAGCTAGTTGTTCGCTGATATTCTTTTTTAAGTGATAATGTTGCTCTGCATAGAGCTTTTCTTCATGACTATAGGTCGATTAGCTCATCTTTTAGCACAGAGTGAAAAGGTTATATCATATTTTCTAGAAATGCTGTTGTCACCTAATATTTTTGATTATATTTTGCCCAATCAGTTTTATACAATCTCTGGAGCTGGCTTAGGAAAATAAGATCGTCTGGTTTCAATTTAGAATTTTCGTCTGACTCATCAGAGTTCTCAGTCGATATTAATTCATCAGGATTTAAATCACCTGTTCACAGAAAACAACACTGCCAGATTTCTCTTAAATAATATCAATTTGTCTCGGATTCTTGAATCTCGACCTTGTTAAAATTCAACTTCTGACTTGTTATGTCAATTACCTTGAACGGCAATAATTCAAAACTTTGTAAATCTGTTTTGTGACGGGAATTCATCCGATATTTCGTGTAATCCAAAAAGTTGTTTGTCTGGCGACCCGAGGCCGGTGGCTGCCTCTATAAAAATTACTCGAATCTTCGAAAATCCATGAAAGCTCTTTTTTTCTGAGAAGAAATATATAAACACGGGAGTCGACGGAAGGATTTATTCAGTATTCGGTTGCTGTCTAGTAAACAAGCAACAGGTATTCAAAATAAATTGTAAATAGTTGTGTGAATATAAAAGTAGTGCAAATAAATTATAATAAGTTCGACTGAGTGGTTTAAATAAATTCAAGAAACCGAAGTGTAAATAAAAACATTACAGTATGTATCATTTACAAATTGAAGGACATATACAGTTTCAAAAACGATTTTCTTTTACAGGATATCATTGTTGTTGACATGGTCCATTTCATAACACGATTTCTGCCAATATTTCAAAAGTCTGAGTCTAACAAATGTCTTGTGTATGGTGCGAGAAAATGAGTACTCTGATAAAAGTAAATCTTCTACTACATATATGGAGTATCTTGTAAAATCAATGACTCGAAAATCCACATCTGGGAATGAAACCAAGATAAATGTTGCATTTATTCCATATTCGCCGACATGTAGTGGCATCTATACTCCAGAAGCATAAATTCATCCAAATTTTCAGTAGCCTTGTTCATAAAATAAATAATTATAATGTTAAGGCAACCAGTTTCTCAGTTTTCTGTAACTAAAATTTAAAATTAAGCATAGTTGGCTTGTGATGTTATGTCGACTTCTGCTAACTATATATATATATGAAACACAAAACTAGGTATCTACTATCAGTAAATAATTAGCAATTAATTATTAAAGATTAGTTTCGTTAAAGAGATACTGCAAGACTATTTTGTAAACGAGTCTGTAATACACACAAATTCTTTACAGTTAAAGCCATCATCAAATTTGATGAAAACACTGGAATCCAAAGAATTCCTTGATGCAATTTCTGCTACACCAGAAACTACATCCCTTGTTTGCAAACTGAAGTAATTTGTGAACGAGTAAAATGATGTTATAGTAAAAAACTAGTTGGAAAACTTCTTACAACAGAAGTGGTTCAACTCTCCCCAGTTTCATGCCATGGAAATACGTACACAATTCATTTTATTCAACAGTAACTTTAGGCTGAATTTGGACTACTAATAATAACCTGTATTACCTGTAAGATTACATTTTCATAAATACTACTGCTGGACAATTTATTTTAATCAATCTATCTTTTTTGCAGGTAAGCAAAACAGTAACCCGAGAACAACAAATTATTTTTTCAAGTTGGTGAGTAAAACAAATGTTTATTGCTTATATTTGTTTACAATTATTGCAACCACTACTACTATCACGACTGAGCGTCAGGACTCCTTGGGTGCTAGTCTTAAACGTATTTAAATGTTAAGTCAAATTAACTTTGGCCATATCAATACACAAATTAGCAAAATAGTTCAGTACATTTTTCTCCGCTGTTTAACAAATGATTAATACTGTCCATATTAGAGATATGAAGCCATCTTTATGCCCCAGTGTGCGTTTCTAATGGCTTTTTGCCCCTTCTCGTTGAAAAAATGGCAAAGGCTTTTGCATAAACTATGGACTTTATTATTTTAAGGTTCATTGCTGTAGTAGTTCAGCACGTATTTCGAAAGAAAAGGTTAGAGTATTCTTATGAAACTAACTGCATATTTTGTTGTAAGAGATTAATTAAATGTTTATTGCTATAGTATGTTATTGACAATTGTAGCTTATACGATGAGTAGCAGCAACGAATAGACCAGCAATCGCTTTCTTCCTCAGGTTTTCTGACGACACTTTCATTATTTGGCAGAACGGAGTCACTCCAAACAGACCCCATATAAACTATTTGAAGCCTTCCATGCAATTTACTGGATTAGCCACGACTGGATCGAAATCACAACATTCGTTATCTGGGACCAGACCACAGTAGTCTACAAAGAGAAGCACTGATACAGAAATTTAAACAGATAGCATTCATAATTTCGAATGAATACATCAATAGTGATCCCATTCTCCAAATGAGAAACATGCGGCAACCACTTCTTGGGCCGTTACCGTTAGAGTATCAGTGACGTGAGTACGCAGTACCCTCAGAAAATTAATGTTTTGTGCTGGTGTATTTGTTCATTTATAGAGGGAAAGTTAAATAGCATAACGTGTTAAATATAGTTGCATATTTATGTATTTTTAGAGAATAATCTCACCACTCTTGTAGAGAAGTGTGTATATTTCACAGATTACAAACGTTGTGAGGTCCAGGTCAGGCGAGGCCCAGATATTAGTCGTAATTAAAAAAATGTGAAATTTAAAATTAATTTTAAATTTTCCTAATTGCCCTTTAGAAATATACAGGCGCTTATACAAGTATGGTATAATTATTTCTAACAAATCTAGATATAAAGAGCCACCATTATTATTCGGAAAATAAGTATGATTATTTCTTTTCTGAGATGATGTCTAAGGATGCTTTTATCATTTACTTTTTTGCTTTGTATACATAAAATCTGTCATAACCAATTTCGTAAGATTCATAATCCTTAAAACAGCCAGACTACTGACATTTGAATTTATCAATGTAATATATAGCTTTTAATATAACATTTTGCTTAAGCCGTTAAATGTCTTTGTAATAAATGTCTATAAAACCATTTAAAAATGACATTTTTATATGTGACTGGTGAGTTTGTTTTATACCTCACACAGTTTATTAGCAAGTCGTAATTAAATAAATTATCTGCCTTTAAATATGCATATGTAATAATTGGTCATATACTTAACATATTTTTATAGGCGCTATTATAAAACCTCGGCGTGATTTTTATCTATTCCGTGTTGATGGCACTTCATAATTAATAATGTAGTTCATTTTAACGTGAGACCTGTTAGTTTGTTACTTACATAAATGAAGTAATTAAGAAAACAGCTAACAGAATTTATCTGATAATTGAGTCCTTTCAGAATAAAACAGTTTACTTAGAATATCGAGACATAGCCCTAGTTCAGTAACACAGGTACGGGGTCTTGTTAAAACGAGAAAACAATTTATTTAAATGTTTTGTCAAAGCACCGCATTCTTAATTTTACATTTTAAACTGAAGGTTATTAAATCCACTGCAATTATTCAGTAAAGGCGTCTGCCTACTATCGCAATGTAAACAAATTCGATAGACAATTTTTTATAGTTATCTAATTAGATATTTGCAAAACATGACAGTTAGGTAGTGCTTTAACGTCCTGAGAGATGTTAAGATAAAGCTGAAAACAAATAAATAAATATATTTAAACTTATGCACAAGACTACTACCATTATTTTTAAAACAAATATTTATTTTGCCAGTAAATATATAGAGCAATAATAAATGTATTCACCAATTATTATGAAATTTTTGATTTTCCCAATTCATCTACACAAAACTTCACTTTTTCCTTTAAATTTTTAATTGATGATAACATTCAGTTACACAGTTCAGCCTCTCCCACGAGTAATATTCTTTAGCCACTAATGGAAAATATACCTCTGCTGACATTTCCCCAATTTTCCTTCCTGATTTAATTGTGTGAATTAGGTAGATAAAACATAGTTGCTGAAATCACACTTCTCAACATCTAAGCACGTTATACTTTTTCCGAATTATTTATTTGTATATCAGTACTGAAGCCTGAAAAACTTTATTTTCCATTGCAAAATCAGAAAAAACGCATACGTCTAGAATTGGCGACATACCAACACTGCGTATACAACAGTTTGTCTGGTTTTTTTCAATCAACACCGCTGTAAATAAAAAAACACTTGGTATTAAAACGAATACAAAATGGATTGTTAATAAATGTTTGATTAAGCTGTATATTTTCAAAATTTTTGGCTTAAGAATTTCGGAGATAAAGAGGAATAACTTTATCTGTCTAATTTGCCCCCAAATTTAAATTTTCTCGAAAGTTTAACTCAGGCCCTATGTACTATTTTTTTTATAAAAGTTTTACTAGCACCAATAGTTTCAAAGATATGCGTTTGGTAATATAACATTATTTGCAAATTTTTCTTATGTTAACCTACCTAACCTAATATGTTTGCATTAATTTTTTTTCCGACACGGTTGAAAATATTTTTAATGTTTATATTTCATTTAAATATCTAATGTAATGTGAATGAATGTGCGATGGCGGTTAGACTTTGGGTATTCGATAAGGATTGAGTAATTTAGTCACGAATGTTTTTATCGATCTAATTAAATTAAACCACTAAAACCAACATTTTCAACTAACATGTCAATGCTGTGTTATATCTTGTTAGACAATGTTTTCCAGTTATTTCATGCCCTGTTTTACATATTCATTGTGCATGTCTATTAAATAAACTCCACACTCCATTTTAACATATCACGCCAATTATTGAAAAATAATTCTTTTCTTTTTCAATTCTTCAGTTGTTATTCAAAATATATCCAACTTTCTCCATTTACTTTAAGAGCATTTCAAACAGTTTGCTCACCCCATTAAATGTTTCGTACACTTACTAGTTTTGTTGTTCCTTTTTTCCTTTCTCAGCTTGGGTTTGTCCATTGTTGGACATAGGCTTCTTTCAAATTACTGTTTGTCTATGGCTTTTCTAATCCAATGATTTTCAACTTTGTTTTTACATATTCAATCCACCTCGTTTTCAGTCTCCTTCAGCGTCTTTTAGTTTCACGTGTTTTCCAAATTGTTAATTTATGCGCCCATTTTTCTCAGTTTTCTCATGCCATAAACCCATTACTATTTGAGCCTGGCTACACGACTCATGACATCTACTACTTCTACTACAAATGTCGCTATTTCGCACCTTGTGACTCAAACTGATTCCCATTATGACCTGATCAATCGCTCTTTGAATTACCCATAGTTGTTCCGTAATTTTCCTTGCCAAGGCCATCGTTTCCAATCCAGATGTAGTCACTCGTAATATGCAGCTGTCATATACTTAACGTTTTAGGCTCATCCTTATTTTTTTAATATAAATTTAATCGCGTAAAGACTGCCTAGGGCAGCTGAATCCTTTTCTTTTTTCGTTTGATTCACTTTTCTAATTTAAATGGTGTGACCGAGATATATGTACTGGCTTACGTTCTCTAGGGAGACGTTGTGAATGGTAATAGCATTTTGGTTATTGTTTATCATTAGTTGGTCTTATGAAGATTCATTTAGACCTGTATTTTCTTCGATTGTTCATTTAAAACTTGTAGCATGTTTTTTTAATGTGAAATGTCGCCTGTTTACAGATATTTTTGATGCTGGTGGTATATCGCGAATCTATTTTACCATCTTTCAGTGCAACCAGGAAGGGAGATGCCTTAAGCATTAAGGCCTGGTCCTTCCTTTTGAAAGTCAAAGGAATATTGTAATACTACTTGTCTTTAAAATATGTCCTCTCGGTTTAAATAAAAGTAATATATTGGACGAAGATTAGACGTGGTTCTCCAATATTTACTTGTCAGTATTTACCATGTCAATACGCATTCTTTCAGCAATAAAAGAGGACCTAACCCTCGTTAGAACCGACTATGAGGCACTAAATTTGGAATCACTATTTTAGCTATGGAGTAGTTTATTAAAATATTACAAAACTGCGTATAAAAAAGGACAAGCTTTAGGCTAGCTACGGATTTTTTTAAATTAAAGTTAATGCCAACGTCGACCAGAAAAATAATGTTTACTTTCGAACAAAAGAGTGTAAAATTGTTGAGTCCGCAACGGGCCAGCGAACAGCTTGTAGTAGGATTAACAGTCAGGAGAGGACAATATGGGAAATGGAATGTTCATGACTGGAATGATGTTCTTTTCAGAATTGAGTCCAAATTTAGTTTTTACTCAAATCGGAGAATAGTTCTTTACTGAAGCAATAACGAGAGAAAAATTTCGTGTAACATAAGAGCTTCCACTAATTTTGGAGGAGGATCGCTAACCGCTCCCAAGTCCATTTACAGGGAATTTAAGATCACAAGGAATTTGTTAAGCTCGTGATGTCGGTAATTTCTTTGTACTGATGCATGACGATAACGTACGTCCAAAGTCGTTGGAATAGTTACAGGTGGTAAATATTCTAGTTTTAGCGCACCTTCACGCAGACCAGACTACATGGAAGAAAGATATATTGGCAGCTATCCGTCAACAACTGCAAGACTTTTTAAATACTACATTGGTAAATTTGGAATATGCCTATTTGGAAGAGTAGATTATAAGCATGCAGCGGCCTTATGTAGCTGTGATTAGTAGGGTCTAGGACTACCATATCATTCAACCTAACATCTGTGTTCGCGTCCATAGGAAATACGGAAGGAATGCGTTTAACAAGAAAGAAGAAAATTTGGTACTATGATGTGATGTTGGAGCTTTATTACAACAATTTGTGAGTTAATATTCAAAAATAAGTTTAGCATTTGTCATTTTGCATCAATATCTATAGCACATTGATCCCAAAGAAACATACGCTAACTAACTTATTTTGAAAATTATTAAATACACAGGACATAAATGGCTATGTGGTGATTAAAAATCCTATGTAAGTATTTTTTTTTTCAACGGCAAGGCGATACAGGATTCTCATGTTATATTGGTGACTGGGACAGTGGATCTAGGAATTTACATTGGGAAAACTTTGATTTCCCAATTAAAAAAAAGTTGGGGTAAAGAATGCCATCAATTTTAATTAGAATACATGTTAACTGAGCCTTGTAAATGACTGGGGAATGACTTCCGAATATTGTTTTATCCTAAGTTAAGAACGACAAATAAGCCCTGGAGATGAAGCCCCAAGGTACTAAAGTGAAAGAGTTTTAAATTAATTTCAAATAGATTCAAGCAGCGACTCGCATTGTATTTTCAGAATTTTTTAAATTCATTAATTAGCTCAAGGTGCAAATAGGCAAATATATTGAAAGGCTGAACTAGAATTGAAACCGTCATTGGCCTCTTCAAATATGTGATTCTTCAAAAAGATTTACTCGTTATTTGAATTACTGTGTAGCATTCACGACAACCTCGTTTATAGTAAAATATATCGAGAGAAAGAAGACATAGTAGTTACAATGAACAAGTCGACATTATTCTAAAATTCCGCCGGCGTATGGAATAAAAAGAGGCCATGGCTTGTGCAAATTGTCGTAAAGAGTGAGGTCGATTTGTGTAGCTAGTGGCACTCGATATTGGTCACCAATCTACCAATCGGAGTGCGATAAACGATGAAATGTCATCTTACTCATGATTGATACTGAATTAACTCGGAATGGTCAGGGTTTATTGCTTTATATGTTATAATTCGAAAGTGATTTAATGACTTGATACCGAGAAACTGATAATTACGAGTATTGTTTTTGGATGTCGTAGGTATATGGGCGAGTTAATGTCGATACTATTGACGGTTATGCGGGAGAAAATGTTCAGGTTGTTTATATGCGGAATGCGTTCGAAATAATATTAATTACCCAATTAAACCACTTTTTTGTAAACGAAATATCAAGTTATATCGATCTAATACAAAATAATCAGCCTAAACCTAACTTAAGTGTTGGATTTGCAATTTGTTGAAAAACTATGTAATTGATCGATGTTATAGATGTTTGTATCACTGCAACATTTTCTTATTTGAATTTAGTACTATAACTCGTAAATCTTTTGACCAATTTTGTTCATCAGTTAATCTTCACTCCCAACTTATGCTTAATTAATTAATCTATGACATTCTTTATTCGAAGCAGTATGACAATAGCTCGTTATGTTGATGATGTCCTACAAACTACTTTACTGCCTTATCGAAAGGCCATCCACATCTCCTCTTTCAGCAAAGCAACGTCTCCATATTGCTCGTCTAACTATGGACATTCTCCAAGTAGCAGGCCTTAATCAACTTGTTTAACGAGATTTAAATATAAATTCTGAGATATTTGACATTTTAGACATTTTTTGAACATTTTAACATTGTTGACAACTCTGACTTTTTGTACTTTTTACATTTTTAACATTTTTGTCATTTATTGTTATTTTCGATATTTTTGACATTTTACAACACACAAATAAACAAAAAGTGATAAAATTTTACCTTTTGGCATCGCTAGTCCTATATATGTTGTTATTATGAGTAACGAATTACATAGGTTTCTTTTAAAACGAACCAAAACTAAACTTATCTACGGAACTTTTTCTTACAACTATAATCTCTTTAACAGTCGATGTTTACAATAAATGCTTGAACTAAACTACATTTCTTTTAATAGACAACTTATTCCCCAAACAAATCTTGGCAAGATTTGACATTTTCCGTACCAAGTTTGACATCGCATTTCGTCCCCTCTAATCTCTTTAATTTACACAAATGCTTAAACTATATTTATTTCTTATACTCAAGCTAACTCTCTACCAACGTTTGTCAAAACCTCTGCAGCGGTTTGATATACTGTCTCCGACCTTTGATATCCCCTTTCACCGCTTTTCATCCTTTTACTTGTCAAATTAACAAAATACTCGTAAACTATATTTATTATACTTATTACAAATACTCAAGCTGTCTCCCGGTCAAATTTAATCAAGATCGCTTCAGTGCTTTCAATTCTTCCTTAGAAATTTTTCATTCCATTTCATCACTTTAGGGGTCGTACTTCCAAAAAATGCTTAACTTATCTCTTATAAATCATTTAAATTTAAAATCATTTAATTGATTTAAGTCTACAAGTCACATTAATGGCGTTTATAGTGACAAATATAAATTTTGATTAAATAGACAGAAATTTTACTCAAAATAAAACTTCATATTTTTTATTAATTACATTATGAATCCAATGAGTGGATTTTGCGCGAAGCGCACACAAACGAACAAACAAATCAATAAACTGACAAAAAATTCAACAATCCTTTTTACGGTCCTTTACTATATTCTCCTGTCTCCGAATTATTTTTTTTTTTTTGTAAAAATCGTTAACGCACAGATTCGGAAAATCTATGATTCTATTACATATATAAATTGCTTATATCATAATACTTTGTTTGGACCTTCTTTCTTCCTTAATAGCTTCAGTAGATTGTATGTTTTAACGTTCATGTTTTCTGGAATTGCTGGATTATTATTTTTCCAATTCAACTTTTGGAATTTTTAATATATATTACAACTAAATTTCATTCATTGAATCACTAAATCAAGTGCATATATTCAAGTATTTGACAGAGACCTCGACTCTAGGGGAGTTTTTTATATTGTAGCATCATCGACATTGAAAATTTCTGGACAGGCAGAAGCATATAGGCTATAGTAAACTGTGCCTGTAAATAAGATGTCACCAGATGTCTCACTTGTGAAAATAGAAAGATAGAATTTTGTTAACAACTCAACGATAGTACAGTTCACTAAATTACGACATTGTTCATTCACCAGTCCAGTCAACAACGGATTTATATTATATCTAAGATTAAACACTCCGGCCACTGTAAATACTGGCAAGTATATACCACACGAGAAAAAACGGTCAAAGAAGTACTAATATCGCAAAAAGGTGTCACATTGTTGTAATCACACTTGATGATTCTTGGGAAATATTTGCCTCCATAAAGTCCCACCGTGTAATAAATCGACAAGTAAGTACTAATCAGCCAACTGTGTATCTGGCCAGATCTCATTACACTGTTTGCCAGAGGAATCAAACTCCTAGAAACTCAACCATGTACCAAAGCGTCTTTACCATATAAGCAAATTGTCCAACAACCAAAAGCCTAAGCAGACGGCAATGAAATGTGTAATTTTACCGCCGATGACAGGCAGGGTCGGTTATCAACTACTCTACTATACATACCCGGAATCCTTACGATAGTTTATTTCTGAATTTGGGGTATGTTCGTATTTTGACAAGCATCTAGTAAGCATTTATTTTTAATACTAATAATTAAAAATTCTAGATTTAACATGTCTAGTCAATATAAGACTTACATATTTACGAATCTGATTCAAAATAATTTTTATCGAAATATCAGACTAAATTGCACAAGTTAAAAAATATTCCATATCTGTAAATGCAACATTTCAATGTTTATTGAATCGCGTTCCATTTGTAGTCGGGTTTAATATTTGGAAAAATAACCTGGTTGTCAAAATTTTAAATATAGCACTTTATTTATGTGTGAACACGGTTTATATTCTATATTTATTTACTTATCTGAAGCATTATTCGATTGATATACATAAACTCAAAATTTAATCCCGTTTACTCTCAAATCTGATGCAATGAGAAATTTAATCTCATTAACATATAGATGGTATCAAATCAGAGAGTTCAGCTTATCGATGCATATTATAATGAATGCCTTTATTAATTAAACCTTACAAGTTTTTTTGACAAAGAGCGACACTTATCTTGTTAAAGTTGATATTTTTGTTTGGCAGAACTGCCCAGTCATTACTTTAATGAATAATATTAGCGCAGAATGCCAAAATGTATACTTACGGCCCATGTATTTGGGATTGGCATCCAAGATATACGAGGGGTATATATACTAGCACTTAAAATTAACAATTATTTTCTGAAGATTATTTATGGTAACGTCTAGTTTTCTTGTTCATTTCCCAGGAATAAGTAAAAATAAACCAAATGGTAACACTCAGAAAGAGTGTAAGAGATAAATCCGAAAAGTTCATAATACGCATCGACATTGAAATTGGAGAACCAGCTGCTTAATAGAAAATTATTCCCATAGCTTACATATTTTCTTACATTTTGCTAACAGAAAAAACAAAGCAATTATTGAAAATAACAAAAATTAAAATATACGTACAAAGAAGAAACAATGAGGTTGGCTATCAAAATACACAGCGTCTCTTCCCGTGTTAGGTGTTTTATAGATTTTCTTTTTAAATTTTTTGTTTGTTTTAATATGTGAAATCAACCTGTTCTTGTATATATTTTTCAAAAAACAAAAGATACATACAGTTCCAAGTTGTATACTAAAGCAATTAAAATACTCAGATATATTTAATGCTACAATGGATTGTACCAAAGGCACATGTAAAATATTGAGGACCTCACCATGACAATATTTGTATTTTTAATATTGTTAATTATAACATAAAAGAGATAATTTAATCATAAGCAGAAGATACATAAATTGCCTTGACTAATTTAATTATTACATCAGCATAATAAAACTTTTTATTAAAATAATAACCGACTTCCAACTAGAACTAAAAAGTTGGAAATAATTAACAAAACACAACACTAAGCAATAAATAGCATATTCACTGTTGTTAGGTACCTATACAAAAAGATGCTTGTTCTGTAGAAATTAATTACCTAGCTATTAAGTATATTTTTGAAGTCGGTTCAAGCAACCTAAATATTGCATTACTTACTTATCTACTACAACATCAAACTTAATTGTGGCTTTTCAACGACTTCAAAAATATACTTAGTATGTAAATAATTCATTTGTAAAGAAAGAGCACCTTTGTATGTAGGTACCTAACAACAGTGAATGTTCTATTTATTTTCTAGTGTTGGTTAATATATTTTTTTATGTTTTATTTTCAACTTTTTTTTTAAATGTGTTTAAATATTTTCTTTTCAGTTTTTGGGCATAAATCCCTACATTACAGAGTCATACATTTTTGTTTAAATTGATAGGTACTGTTATAGGAACAAAATAAACTTGGTACGCTTTGACTTAATAAGCCAAAAATATGTTTAATTAATTTAATTGTCATTACTATACTTTTATCATTTTACTTTATGGTGTTGTTTACTAAACACCCTGAAAATTATTTGTGGTCAACCCATTATATGTAACTGAGGTCTAAATTAAGTTAATTTTTGGAAAAAAGACTTTTATTATGGATTGTAGCGCTCCGTGACGAAAATAAAGTGCTGATTGTAGTTCGCATTTATATGATATTTTCAGATTTTGAGTTGTTTCCAGCACAGTTTCTAGAGATCTGATGACAATAATTTAAATTGTTGATATCTATTATAAAAATACAAAAAAATTTCATGCAAGCCCATAACAGCAACCCGCTTACTGTTGTTCCAATGAATCCTTCAGTAATGGCTTCTCTGTTTATATATAAATAAAAAACACGAACATTTATGATTTTTTTTTGTATTTGTATGTTATGTTGATCACTCAGACCGTCGCCTTTTGCAATTCTAACGCACAGCTTCATCCGCCAATAGTATTTTCTGACAGAAGTTCGTTTTTTACTTGTAGCTTTTTGTCTTTTTCATCTTTTATTCAGCATGATACTGTGAAGACAGATAAAGTAGCGAGTTTATTGCGGGAATGCACAATAGTGCAACGATGAGCCTAATTCTTCTAGTGGCGATAAAGCCCCATTAAAAACGATATTATACGGAATTCAATCGTGACTTAGTACACTTGGTGATGAATTTCATTCAAGTAAACAGGATTTTTCAAAATGAGTACTTCCAAGCAAATGGTTTCAGGTTTTTATCGAAAAAACCCGACATATGGCAACTGTGCCTTTACATCATTTTCCACCACGACAGTGAGATCTTTCACACATAATCTCAAACAAAATCCTTTTGTTAACTGAAAAATCTTCATCATCGAGAATATTTTCAAAAACAATATACCCACGTACGATGATTAATTTCCTTTTTTGTTCTCTATTCCCGAGATTTGATAGGCAATCCTTGTACTATATATATGTATATGTAGTTAGTTTACAGATTATACCTATTTAAAGTTTTATGTTCAGTATGATTCATTTTGTGTTTTTATGGATATTGATTTGTCAATAGAAATTTCAAAACCCAAGGCTTACATCAAAATATTTTTCAAGCAAAAACATTTGAATGAGAGACAATACTCCTTCACTTGTTTAGGATAGTTTAAAGTTGTATTTATATATTTCGATACTTATATACCATTTTATTACAACAGGAAATAAAAATTCGAAAATGTATAAAAATCTAATTTTAGCTTATTACTGTTTACTAGCATAACATGTCACAAATGCCACGTGACCACCGCCATTTAGTGAAAAAAAAATACTCAAATAGCCTACTGGGACATTCTTCGTACCAAGAAAGCTGCAGAATATTCTAAAACAAAATTATGCACTGTTGTAACCCAAGATATTATTATCTGAGTATCAAGTAACCCTCGTAGAAAGAAAAGAAATCGTTTGACCAATATCGATTTCTCGATGATTATCTGAATTTTTATCCAAGCGCCGCGCCGCAATAAATTCTTATTTGCATTTCTCAAAGAAAAAAACAAACAGAAACGAGGGCATAGCCGCCGGGTAGCCTTCAATTTTCGAGATCGTTAATTGAAAAAAAATCGACTACAAGACTCTCCATTTAAAGGTAAAAAAATACCAAAGTGAATATTTAATTGTTACTCATTACGAAAAAATATATATTCCCATTGCATGCAATGACTGATTGCATGTCTTCCAACGCCTATTTGTCATAAAGATTACTATAATTTCCTAAATTTCTCTTGGGTGCACCGAAGGACCGTATGTCCAAAACTGGATCGGCAAGAGTTAAATGCAAAAAACGGACATATTTAAATAATAGGTTATTATTGTGTAACATTTGCATTTCTAGAGCGAGAAGAGATCATTGAACTCTCCATTTTTAAATTTGCTACTTTAAAATAGAATTTAACAATTTGGCGAAGATCACTGTATGTTCCGAAATAAACTCAAGTTCATGTACATATGAACAACTCAGTGTTATGTCATAAACATTCCAAATCAAATCAAGTCGTTAAAGATGATCAATGTTCAATTATTCCATCAAAAACAGTGATATTTATAAAATAATTCATTTAGCTTGCAATGTTTCTTTAAAATGTGATTTTTAATCAGTAAATTATATAAAGAAAAATATGTTCTTGCCTGCTCTTCAGTATTATTTTTATAAGTACAACATTTTTTTAACCGACTTCCAAAAAGGAGGAGGTTATCAATTCGTCGCGTATTTTTTCGCTTTTTTTGTATGTATGTTACCTGATTTCTTCTCCTGTAACGGTGCACCGTTTTGAACGAATATGGTCTTGTTTAATAGAGTATATATATATTGGTGAAACTTCGAATTCTGGAAAAGAATTCTATTGGTAAAGTGATAAAATTTGTGAATGAACACATGCGTGCATGGAAATCGACCAATATTCCTACATATTGGTCGATTTTCCGATAACTCCTTATGCATGTGTGTAGTTTTTTAACGTTTAATCTATTAAGGAAGATCCTTAGGTGATCTCATATACTTTTCTGCGACGTGCAACTTGTAGTTTTGAAGAAAATCGCCGAAAATTCCAAAATCCTTATCAAAAATTTCATCGAAATGACATAACAGACATTTCCTCATAAATATTTTAATTCCAACGTAATAGTGCGGTAATTTTAGGCACTGGAAGTTTTAATTGCGAATTTGAAAATTTTCTATGAACATCTCAAGCATATAGGTAGTAAAGCATAGTATTTTCGGCTCCTTAAATCAATGAGTACCAAGCTCGTTTTGTTTGTATACCAGGTAAATACCTATTTAAATGCAAATTTTTCCATTTTGCGAAGACGGTACATTTGGTTGTCACATTCTCCCGGCCTAATAGAAAATTCAGTGACAACACATGTCAAACTTTAAACTGGTACTTGGTGGCCTAAAGACAGGGTGTTTAGTTATAGCAAACATAAAAATGTTGAAAAAAATGTGAAATTAAAATTATATAAGGTGATTAAAAAACTGTTATATGATGTGGACATAAGCAAATCATATACAGGATGTTTGAAATATATGCTGGAGTTGAATTATATTTATACGGTGTGATTAAAAAATTATTTCTTTTATAGTCCATAAGAAGTTGCATAAAGTGTGGAGAGGAATTAATGTTACACAGGGCGATAACATAAAATGTTAAAAAGGAAATAATTTATGGGGTAGCCCACAAGGAGTTATATACTATGGTTGAAATATAGGACGGATTTGACTCCGTAAATTTAGGATGGATTCTACTCCGTCCTATATTTTACAGAAGGCAGCAAACAACTTTATGCTTGCCGTGGGCAGTCGTATGTACAGGCTGGTTGGTACATAGGTTGGAGTGGAAATATCTAGTTATACAGGGTTGTCAAAAAAAGTTGAAAAAAGGTTACATGGAGTAGTCCATAAGGCATATTTTGGGCTTATTAAGTCAACGCGTACTAGTACATTTTGTTCGTAAAGATTTACCTGTCAATTTAAATGATAAAGTATCATTGTGTAATGTTGAGGCTTTCGATGTTACCTGTTCTGTCTATTAAGGTTATACATACAAAATAAAAAATAAAGAATGAAAACTACCTGAGTTCAAAAAAAAAACTAAAAGTTGAAAATAAAACATTTAAAAAAATATATAACCGACTTCTACCTATAACTAAAAAGCTAAAAATAATTATAACAAAATACAACTTTAGCAAATAAATAACACATTCATGTTGTAAGGTACCTACCCAGGAAGTAAAAAATTTAAACATTAAAAGGTGCTCATTCTGTACAAATTAATTACCAATCTAGTATATTTTTGAAGTCGGTGCCAAGCAACAATCAAGTTTGATGAATTAGTAGATAAGTACGCAATGAAGGATTTTAGAATAACACATAAGAACATATTAACAAACCTCATATTTTAAGATTCTATATAGTTTTCATAAATTTTAATGAAACTATTTATTAATGACTATTTATGTTTTGAATCGGAACTATACAGAAATGTACAATAATAACTATTTTTGTTGGAACCTTTTCTTAGAGAATGAAATTTCAAACTTGAACTTTACTCATAGAATTAAAAACTTACCTTAAATATTATGAAATGTTAAAATTTAATTCAAAGTCCCTACAACAAAGATGGCCATGACTATAGGGACTGCCAGATCTAACTGTTTATCTTGAATCTTACAGTCTGTGTAATAATTTACAATATTTATAATCTTACTCAAATTATATGAAAATATATATAAAAACAAAAGAATCTAAATCAAAAGTATATTTTTAAAATTAATAAATTGTTTTCAGCAATAAGTTGATCAAATAACATAATTCTGATTTTATTTGGCAAACCTTATTTGCAAAGCAATCAAATTGCAAACTTCTGAAAGCCCAATACATGACGAATGTTAGGTAATATAAATTTTCCTGGGTTCTATTTCAATAACATGGTGATGTGGAATGACTTTAGGGACGGTTCCAAATGTCTTAATTTTAGAATAAACTAGTTTAATCATTTACATTTGAGTCAATCCATTTTATGATTTTCTCATCAAGCAAGCTAACGGCACTGTTACTGTTATTTGTTTGGCATTGACAGTATGGACGTAAATAATGATTTTTTTTATTTAATGATTGAACCAATATTATCAATTAATTATATCATTCTGCACTGCAGTACGAGTTCCGATTTGGAGTCTCTCTGAGCTAGATGTTCCTGAAATTCCTGGATGTCGAAACTCATTTCGCGATAAAATATTAAATTCAGTCATATGTACTATATAAATAAATAATTGTTCGAGAATTCAATCAGTTAAGGGGAGCGCAACTGATGAAGGTTATCGAATTATATTGTCTTCAATTGTAGAACATAAATTGGGTATGAGAAGATCTACCCTTTCAGTTAATAAGAATGTCTATAAGCTCTAAAAGAGAAAAATATATATACGATTTTTTTTTGGAATTTGGGGCTAAGGTTCCATTATCTAAGGAATCAATTAACAAAGATGAGCGTATAGTAACTCATTTTGCAGGTTTCTCATTTCTCTACAATAATGTCCATAGTAGCAAATGCAGTTTTTCGGGGAGATTTTGTGTAAAAGGTAAAAAAACTGAATTGTTAACGATTTGTCGCATTGATAAAAAATATTGAATTTTATGTCAATTAGTCATGTTTTATTATTAGAACACGTTGAAGTTGGTTTTGTTCTACTATTAATTTTGTCACGTATTTTCGTAAATGACCTGGGCTAGAAGTTTATATTGTCAAATATTTTAATGTCAAATGTGAATGCTGGTATACCCAATTTTTAGGGTTCTATACTGATACCCTTATAATATCACTCCGGATTTTTCCCTCTTTCACATCACTGCAATTTTCTCCTGAACTACTGGACGAAAAAGGTTGAAATTTGGTCTCGGTGTATAGTTTGGTGACTCGATCGGAAGTACATATCGTAAATGAAGAAATTTTGATTTTAAGGGTACTTCTGGGGGAAAAACTAAAATAATCGACCGCCCCCCCCTAATCACCGAAACTATAAGAAGCAAAATTTGGAAAAAAATAGAGATATAGGCCCTAACCTGAATTTTACCTGAAAAATAAGGAGAAACCTCTACTATTAACTTTTGGGCCAAATTACAGAACTGAATGGAAAATATAAAAATAAAATTGTTTCTAACACATCATGTAATATACCAAATGAAACGGCTCATTATGGCGAAAACAAATATATTTTTTCACTTCTTTAAAATAAATTATTTTAAAGATATTAACAAAAATATAAAAAAATTTAATTTTTAAGGTAGGGGACTACCTTATCTCCGAAACTATAACTGTAAAATTTTGAAAAAAAATTAGAGATATTGGGCCAAACCTGAATTTTACCGGAGCAATAAGGAGAAACCCCTAATATTAATTTTGGGGGGCAAATTACAGAATTAAATGAAATATATAAAATTAAAATTGTTTCTCATGTACATCAAATCAAATGGCGTTATAACAAATACAAACATATTTTTTTCATATTTTTAAAATAAATTATTTAAAAGATATTAAGCAAATTTTTTTACCTATTCCCCCTACCTTACCCCCGAAAATATAAGCCGTAAGAATTTTAAAAAAATTGGGATATAGCACCTCACCTGACCTTCACTGGAAAAATAAGGGGAAACCTCTAATATTATGTTTAATGGACAAATTACAGCATTAAATGGAAAACATAAAATAAAAATTATTTCTAACGCATCATGTAATATATCAAATCAAAGTGCTCATTATAACGAATACAAATATTTTTTTTTCATATTTTTAAAATTAATATTTTAAAAATATATATATTTAGGGCATCATGCAATACTTTAAATGAAAGGGCTCATTATGAGAAATACAAATATATATATTTTATATTTTTAAAATTGATTGTTTACAAGATATTAACAAAAAATATATAAAAAATTCTGCATTTCCCGCTTTATTTCCGAAACTAAAATTTTGAAAATATCAAATATATTATTAACAATATCAGTTTTGAGGACAAATTATACAATTAAATGGAATATAAAAATTAAATGTTCAAAGGTATCATGTAATATAACAAATAATAAAAATATATTTTATTTGTATTTTTTAATAATTTGTCTAAAAGATTTAATAATTTATTATTTAAAACTTGACCTATTTTGTCCTTTAAATTCCAATATACAGTCTAAAATTCAGACAGTAGATTAATAAAAGGCTTCTATGAAAGTTTATTAGTAAAATAAAACTCTAATGTCAATTTTGGGGTCCAAATTAGAAAATTAAATACATATTTTTATAGAAATCAAGCCACTGTAGCAAATAAAATAAAATGTCTATGTTTGGAAAATAAAAGTGTATATTTTTTATCAATTTAATACGCTTCGCTTTAAAGGTATTGGTTAAAAATAAGAAACTGCAGTCATTCCCTGCTTGTCTGAAACTGGAATATTAGAATCTTGAAGGTGGTACGGAACCTTTAATATGCGAGTCCAACTCGCACTTGACCAAATTATTTAAATTTAAATATTGCGATAACCATCTGGTTTAGATGTCCAGAAACGACATACGTTCTAAACTGCACAAAACGAAACAATGTTGTTGTTTCATGCGGACTACCCTGCAATGTAATTTGGAGAACTCAGTATACCACAATTTTTGAATATGCTTATTATTCTGATCTAATTTTAATAAATTCAAATAAATCCTATCTGCGTTAGATGTGAGAATTATAGCTATTGCAAATTTGCTCCACAGTGGACTAACCATATAATATTTATTAGCATTCTAATCAAGATATAGTTGTTTGAATTTTTATCTCAACGTATGTATTGCATTAGCTAATGGCCTTAAACTAAAAGTTTTTGTATTAGGTCCACTTATATGTAATAAAAATAAAGTCTACTAACAACAAATGCAGATGACTTAGGAACATTTCAATATTCAGAAAAACTATGAGTATGCAGTGTGAAGTTGACACATATTTTGATTTACCTAATTCATAGTGGACATATTCAGTATTTCCAGAAGAAAAGATCATATTTTCTTATCTGATCTTTCAAATACTTCAATGTGGGACCTATTGGAAGTTTTATACTAGTATATTAATAATATTTACAGTACTCGTAAATACAATTTAAGACCAGGCGCAATAAACCTAGAATATTTTTTAATTAATAATTAACTAGATCACATTAAGTTTGTTTTTAGAGACCAATTGCCAATAATTCCAATGGCTTGAAACTTACGCTGCGAATGAAGTGTTGACACAATCAACTATCAAAAACTCCGATTCGAGGAGAACGTTTCTTGAACATTGTTTCGGTTATGTCGTTAGACACGTATGTCGTTTAAAGACACATAAAATAGATTATTATCAAATACTACCATATTTCATATGTGTAAAATGATTTTCAATGTTTCCATGCGGTGTGGGGTTAATTTGTGCAAAAATAAATCAGTTTTAAACTAAGTTTATCACTATACAGAGTTTTTTTTTTTGATGATCAGTATGGGTATCTCGGAAACTAGCGGAGATAGAGCAATGGTTAAATTAGGAAAGATTTGCAGTTTTACTGGGCCAATTTAATGACACCTTCGGATTTTTGTAAAAAGTCATGGCTTACTAGATTTTTTGAAAAAACTAAATTCTGTCGATTTAGACAAATCCCTCCAGCTCCTTTGTTTTGATTTTATTAAAAAAGTGTAAATATCAAAATTGAAGGGAATTGTATCCCGAATATGATTGTCATGTCCTCGTTTGCGTGACAGCTCTCGTTTTCGAGATATGACACAAACTTATCGGACATTTTTAGAGCTTTAACGATATAATACTCGATATAGTTATTCATAAAAATAACGAGTTATGGATGTCTTTCTCTCTTATTTTCACTTTTACCTTAGGTAGCCATGGAAAAGATTGTTTTCACTTTGACGTTTCCTCATTTGAGAGTAATTCCATTAGTAGTGCTGAACTGACAGTTGATATTGACAAGTGTTCGTGATAAAATGGAATATTCTAAGGAAGAAAAACTGAATATGGTGGAATGCTATATCATATGCCATAAAAATTCAGTTCGTGCAGCTGAGGAATACCAACTGTCTCATACTTTCTTTTGTATATTTTGTTTTTTAGCGCACCCCAAAAATAGAAGTCTATAACTGCCAAATCGGGAGACCGGGGTGGCCATTCGCGTGGGCTATTTCTTCCTATCCAAGAGTTTGGATAGATATTATCTAAGTGTTACTAATAACGAGTTATGAGCAGGTGCTCCATCATGTTGGAACCACTCAATTTCTAAACGAGTTCTCAAATTCAAATTATGCAACATGTCTTGAAACGTGTATTCCAAGAAATGCAAGTAGCGCTACCCAGTAAGTGATTCGTCATAGATAAAAGGCTCCAGAATAGTAGACCCTATGATATCACACCAAACATTAAAACCAAATTTTATCTGGGGTCGTCTTTGTTCTTCATGGAAAGGGTTTTCATTAGCCCAGATATGCTCATTGTGTCTATTGAATATACCGCAGTTAGTAAATCTAGTTTCATCTCATCATAACACCTTTAATGGAAACTGTGGATTGTCAAGGCACATGTCTCTAAACCATGTACAAAACAAAATACGTCGATGTTCGTCACCAGCATGCAAAGTTTGAGAAACTGAAAGTTTGTACGGGTGGAACTTGTGCGCTTTCAGTACCTTAACTACAGTTCGTTGAGATGTGCCAGCTTCTGCCACAATCTCACGAGTTGCTGTAGATGGATTTTGATTTACCATTGCCAAAACATTTATTTGTGGTGCTTCGTTAATTTGATTACGTTCCTTTGGTGGTTGAGTGAAAGATCCATATCTACGTAAACTATCGTAAAGCCTCTTAAATGTACAAGGAGCAGGTTGACGATTAAAATATCTATGAAAGTATTCCTCAGCTGTACGAACTGAATTTTTATGGCATATGATATAACATTCCACCATATTCAGTTTTTCTTCCTTAGAATATTCCATTTTATCGCGAAAACTTGTCAATGTCGACTGTCAGTTAAGCACTACTAATGGAATTACTCTCAAATAAGGAAACGTCAAAGTGAAAACAATCTTTTTCATGGCTACCTACGTTAAAAGTGAAAATAAGTATCCATAACTCCGTTATTTTTATGAATAACTATATCGCGTATTATATCGTTGAAAAGCTCTAAAAATGTCCATTTTTTGGGGGTCATAGCCAACTATGGTTTCCATTCGAAAAGTTTGTGTCATATCTCGAAAACGAGAGCTGTCATGCAAACGAGAACATGACAATCATATTTGGGATACAATTCCCTTCATTTTTGATAGTTACCATTTTTTATAAAATCAAAAACAGAGGACCTAGAGGGATTTGACTAAATCGACAGAATTTCGTTTTTTCAAAATATCTAGTAAGCCATGACTTTTTACAAAAATCCGAAAGTGTCATTAAATTGGGCCAGTAAAACTGCAAATCTTTGTCAATTTAACCATGGCTCTATCTCCGCTGGTTTCCGATATCCCCATACTGATCATCAAAAAAAAATCAACCTGTAAAGTAAGAATACTGTACTTACAAGAATGTTTTTACATTTCGAATGAGTCAAAAATCACGTGAATATCTACTGAAACATGACGTAATTTCGTTCTGATAGGTGTTTCATTTAACTTGACCGATTACAGTATTTCATACTTTTAATGTTGTGAACATTTTATTAATGTGAATGATTCTATTAAATGTAGATCTTTTTCTAGAATCTTATGTTACAAATTAGAAAACAAGTATTTCTCAAGAGTAGCATACAAACTTTTTCAATACGCTAAACCTATTATATATAAGACCACTGTTTTTTCTCATTTTACGTTTTGTGAATCCTTATTAAATGTAAATAGACATCAACAGGTTACAAAATTTGCAAAATAAAGCTTTAAGAATATTGTTGAGGTGTAAACAATTTTCAAGTGTGGAGAATATGTTTAAATCATTAAAATTTTTGAGTATTGAACAATTAATTGACGAGGCAAGTATGATATTTATTTACAACGTTATAAACAACCAATACTAGTACCAAAATATATGCATTCTTGTTTAAACAAAATGCCAGAAATGATTAATTACAATTTGAGAAATAATCAAAATTACTATGTGGATAGAAATCGTACAAGCATACTCCAAAACTTACTTATTCAGGGTATAGTTAATACAATTGTTTGCCCCTTCTGATGAGACAACCTGCTACGGTAAAAATATGTAAAAAGATTAATTAAAGAGATATGTATTTTCAACTACAGTAACTTGTAGTTATTTTTTTTACATTTTATATATTTATAATTTATTTTTGTAGATGTATTGTATTTATACTAACTATATTGTTATCCCCGACTTGATATACAATGTATGGCAGCACACGCCATATAAGACACGCATGGTGTGCCTTTAGGAGAAAATTCACTAAACGTCAGATATCCTAAATATCAAGAGTTTTTAGCTCTGTGGGAGCCCTTGCCAGGTTATCAGGCCCTTCAATGGGGTCGTGGCAGCAATTTCTCATGAATTTTCTGACCGCCCGGGCTATCTCTAACAGGACTGCTTGTATTAATTGGTAAAGATGTTCGTCCAGATCGAAGTATTTTTAAACGACTTCCAAAAAGGAGGAGGTTATCAATACGTCTGCAACTTTTATTTATGTATGACGAGTGATTTTGATGACTTAAACTGTATTTTGTTAAGGAATATTACACAAAGGTCCCATATACATAATTGTTTGTAACATGAGATTTACGGTTTTTCAGAAAATTAGAAAAAAATTAAATAAGGGACCAGATTTCAGTGAATTTCAATGAATCTTCACTGTTTTCTCTTAAACCGCTCAAGAAATTTGAATATTATAAATTGTATTCTCAAAGATATGTTCCACCTTGATCCGTATATTTTTCTATAACGTAAAGCTTACCATTTTTCTGAAAATCGGAAAAATATGTGCAAAAAAATGTAAACATCATGGTAAAAGTGAAATTTTCGTAATAAATATCTAGTTTAAATGTCAAGATATGCCATGAAAGTATATCGTACTGGGTGTTTGTAATGGTCTTCATTTTAATTCTTTTGAAGTAAGTTTTTTTAGAGACGAAGTTAAGTTAGGGGGCTTATAGTCGCGTGAAATGACAGAAAATAAACCGTTAGTTTATCGAAACGAAATTTTGTTATGTCGGCGAACTTTTCTATATAGTATACCGTTGTAGGTGAGTGAGTATACATAGGATGGTTGAAATATAAATTGAAATTAAAGTAGTTATACAGGGTGGTTCTAAAAATATTGTACTGGGTGGCACATAAGTATTTGCGTATATAAGGTGGTTCAAATAAGATTGGAGCAAAACTATAGTTATACAGAGTGGATATTTGCGTTATAAGACGGAGAATAATTACAGTATACAAAAGGCTTTAAAAATTGTGAGAAGCAGTTGAATATACAGGATGGTTGAAATATAAGGTGGAGTATAATTACAGTCATACAGGGCGGTTTAAAAAAGTTATATAGTTTGGTACATAAGTATTTGCTTAGACAAGTTGTTTAAAGTAAGGGTGGGGAAAATTATTGTTATTCAGGGTGTATCAAAAAATTGTTATATAAGCATAAGCAGTTAGGATATTTGAATTATAGGACGTAGGACGGGGTATAATTAAAGACATGGGTTCAAAAAATTTTAGAAGCAGTTGTATATACCGGGTGGTTGAAATAAATGGTAGAGTAAAATTATAATCATAAAATGTGGTGAATTTTGTTATACAGGGTAGACCATGTGCAGGAATAATTTAAGCAATAGAAAAATATAAAGAGTCAATAGTGTCGAGGGGATTTATACTTATATAGGGTGGTTTTAAAAATATGAGGACCGTTGTAATATTGTGTTGAGTTGAATTATAGTTGTACAGGGTGATTCAGAAAATGATAGACCAATACACAAAATCATATACAGTGTGGATGCAATATTGAGTGAATTACTTACATATATAGAAAGTGGTCCACATAATAAAACAAATAAAAACGTTAAAATATATTTGGAAAATATAGAAAAAGAATAAAAATTAGAGAGGGAGAAAAAGAGAGAGAAATAAGAATACGCTAGAACATTCAATTGAATATTACCTTAAATCAGATAAAAAAAAGAAGATATGTCTGAAAATAGTGATTGATTGCACACGGTTTCTAAACGGTTTTTATTTTAAGTCAGTTGAAGTCGGTTCTTTTTAAATATAAATTATAAATTATTTAGTAGATGTTTAGGGACTAGGACAACACCTGTTGTTGGCATAACAATTGGTACATTTCGTGTCTTATTCATGTCTCACTGTGTCATTATTTGAAATTCAAAATTCCTGTATTTGTCTATTTTTTTAGCTGGCTTAATATTTAAATTATTCTTGTCAGGGATTGCTATGTCAATTAAGGTTGTTCTTCGAGAGACTTTATCTACCAGTACAATATCTTTTCCTATATATATATATATATATATATATATATATATATATATTATTAATTTTTTTCTCTATATAGTGACAAAGTGTAATTTCCATAAAAAAATTATTCGAAAAGGGCTAGAGATTGGGAGATATATTAATGAGAATGGAAAATATACAGTGTCCTATGAAATAAAAACCAACTTACTGTATAAACAGAAGTGATAAAAAGACGCCAATAATTGCAATTGCCATTCGACCCCCCTCCCCCAGGCAAATTTTTAGTTCTCGTTTACTTGTAATTCTGTAGATTCATCTAGACAAGGTTTTATCTGACACACCCTGTATAATAAATACTTAAAAATTCTTAAACATATTTCCCTCAAAGAAATTAAATTATATTATATGTTAATTATATATAGTTTAATTTTGAAAATATAAAATGAAAAACATGCTTTTGTGTGTATCGCACTATGAAGGGACCCAAACTCGAGAGGTTTACAAATTTACAAGTAGCGTTTGAAGAATTTCAATTCTTCTCCGTAGCTCCGCAGTTAAATCATCTTGATGATTGTATTGCTATTCAAATTACCTACACTTCGAGGATTGCAGATTAAAATCAATTTCGTAAGATTGATTAGCTTTGCATTCTTTAGACGTTAGTAGGTTAGTTAACGCAAACTAAGGTATTATTAAGCTTTATTTCATATAGTTTAATAATATGAAATATTTCTTAAGTTGGAATGTCCTGAAATTGCACAGGCTATCAGCAATCTCTTCTTGACTAGATGTCGGGAAGTAAGACAACCTAAGAAAATACGAGTACTTTTTTTAAGCCGAAATCAGAAATATCTGTAGCCCTATGTATAGAGACACGAAGCTATAGAAGAAATTCAAAACCAGTCGAGTAGTTTCTTCCCAAAACTACAGACAATCCAAAAACCACTAGGTGGCGAATATAAATTTCCGGCATCCTGTGCTTCCTAAAAGGAAACAAAGAAGTACACCCAAGAAAGTAATAAGTAGTTACAAAAAAAAACTCACACCTTCCTATTGGATTACTCCTTTAGTAGAAATAATTATTTGAAGTTCAAAAACTCGTGATAAATTAAAATTTACTAGATTTACGTTTAGGAACATATTATCTACTGTAAAAAAAGATTACGTGGGTGAAGTGTATATAGGTTATAACTAAATCAATTTAATAACGGATTAAATTACACCTTAGAGTAAATAGTACTAATTAATCATCATATGTTCTAATAATTATAGTTATAGTGATGGTGTTCGATAGTACCTAATGAGTGTCATTCACGAAATATCCAGATAGTTATTAAATTTTATTAATAATGGCAATCGAATGTACAAGAGTACTGATATTGTAATTTAAACTTCAATTACAGGATTCTGTGGGATATAATAAACATTTAAAAGCAAGTATTGATTGTTAGAGTTTTCTTTAATTGTAAGTTCATTTTAATCGTCAGTTCTGCTGGTTTCAAATTTATTTAGTCTATAACTTATCGTGAATCATAATGAACAATGGTAAGTGTTCCACCCTGGGTGTTGAACGTCTGTTGAAAGGAGTTTTAATTTTCTAAAAAACCAGAACTTCACATTGTGTAAAAATCTTATTTTAAAAATTTGCTATAACGAAGCGTCATATGAAATCTTTGACTAATTTCAGTGAACACTTAACTTAACGACAAAGATACACCAGACTTGCATCACAATATATACTGACGTTTCAACTGAATGTACTCGTACATTGCTTAAAGATAAAAAAGGTACTATAAATAAACACAGACATATCTTTATTAAGTTCAATAAAGTCTATTAATCGGTAATTGCCTGCATGTGACTGCGTGAACATTGGATTGGAGGATGTGTTCGTTTGCTGCTCACCAACCATTGTGTAAATTTAGACTTGATGGTTACAGTACTTTAATTGATAAGGCTGCACTATCAAATTGGGGATAACTAGAAAGTCAAACTTTTTAATCTGTTCATGGTAAAGTGTTTGATTTAAAATTGTACATGTGTAGCTGTTTGGGTTATTTATTTATCACAAACTTGCTTACATTTACTGTAAAAGAAGTAATGATTCAATCGCGGAATGGGAACAAGTTCCAAGTGCGAAATTCAATTTTTCGCAATTATCTGTTTTCCTATGCTTAACAGTTCAGTCACCAAGCAAATTTAGCACCTGATGTAAAGAATTTGGAAATGGTAATGACCTTAATCGATCTGTCTCCGTTAGGTCACTTACAGTTATTGTTTTTTTTTTGTAAAAAAATTTTTTATTACAAAACTTCTTTCATCATATTCTCATTCTTCATCATTACTGGCCCAACATATTTCTTCAAATATTATTGATTTTTCATGTTTTAGTATTAATTATAAACAAATTGCAATCCACTCATGGGCGATTCATCACCTCAAGTGATTATGCCTTTATGGATATAAAGGTATAAAATGGAGACGACTGTCAAGATGCTCCTCTCTCTGTTCTGGAACACTCATCATTTATTATTTATGATTCTGGAATGAATTGCAACTCGTTTTTTAATATTGTCATATTTTACCAAATCTCTTTCTTACCTGCTGTGTTTTGTTTAACTGGTTTTTATAGATTATTAACAAGTTCAACTTTTATTTTATATTACTCAGTATATCTACTAATTAACAACAATTATTAATTATTCATCAAAAGATCTCCAAGAATAACACAACGTTTTAGTTCATAATAAAGTTATTATTAATAGTCCAAGATCCGGCTGCTGAATTAGTGCACTCATCGAGTATTTGCTAAAAACCAAATTTTTGATGCATATTTATGATTAGGAGAATATATATCTACCAGGTTGCCTATCAAAATGTGGACGCTAATATTTTTAATTAAATTATTATTAATTGATTTTTCGTAAAAAATTTCTTCACTGACTTGTTTTTTTTTCAACAAAATATCGTTCACTTCATGACAATATATATAAAGACTATGATTAGGTTTCATTTATACGCTCATAACGTATATTTATTATTTATATATGAAATTAAAGCTATTTTTTTTCTATTTATGATATACGGTTGCCTAATTAAATATGATCGCAAATAAGGGTTGCTAGCTGTTAAAGACGGTGAATATTAAAGATGGAGTAAAATGGAGCTAGCCCGTAACATCACCAGTCAGACGATGATAGCGTTTGCCAGCTCTATGACGGTTTAAAGCTATTGTGCATGCATCGGATGCCAGTCTTGTCAACCACCGTTTCAAACACTAGTAGGTACAACTTAATATAATATATACTCCAAAAGAAATGTGTTTATTTTCAAAATAACAAATTTAATAGTTACAAAAAATGACAAATTTAAAAATTACAAAAAGAAAAGGACACATTTAAAAATTACCAAAACATATATTGTATATTGATGATAAATAAAACCAAAGTTACTTATCTAATAGAAAATTGTATTGTGCAAGCACTGTTTGAAAAAATATTTCCTTTATTCAAGTATTACATCGTTTTTTACATATTAATTAAAATAATCAGTAGATTTAACTGTTAATAAAGTGCCACGATATTTTCTTTCTTCCGACGGAACAATAACATTAGCGAATCATGCATTATCAAAGTCCAGTACATTGCATTTTTTGACACACAGGAAAAACTCGTCTGACTGGTGATGTTACGCTCTAGCTCTATTTCACTCTACGTTAAATATTTACCATTTTTAACAGCCAGCAACCCAAAAACAAAAATATTAGCTTTAATTTGATATATAAAAAATAAATGTACATTATGAGCGTATAAATGGTAACAAAATCTTACCTGTGTTGCAATGGTAACCGTTATTTTTCAGACTCTTTATATAATATATTGCCGTGAAGTGGCCGATATTTTATAGAAAACACAAGTCAAGAATTTTTTTACGAAAAATCAATTAATGAAATTTAATGAAAAATACTAGCGGTCACATTTAGATAGGCAACCTGGTAGACATATATTCTCCTAATCAACAAACACTCGATGGGTGCACTAGTTCTGCAGCCAGACCTCGTACCATAAGGTAATTTTTAAAATAAATATAAAGCTCTTGTTTATATAAATAATTTTAAGAGCTATCAAATATGCCAAACTAGCTGACCCCGGCTCCGCATGGGCTAGACAAGTAGGTGTATTTGACGTATATATCTAGCACATTTTTCATTTGGTAATTTTCACATCCTCATTTTATGGCTACAACGGCTTCTAAAAATACATTATCTTGGGATTTAATATGAAGAGCTACACATATTTAACGTGTTTAAGATTTTTGATATTTGATATTGAGATTTTCCCGTTTTCCATTTTTTTGTTACTTGCATTTTAATTGCTATTTCTGATGTTTTTTGCCTTTTTAATATTTCTGACATTTTAATATTTTTTACATTTTGTCATTTTCGATATCATTAACATTTTTAAAATTCTTCACGTTATTGATATTTTTGTGATTTTCAACTTTCAGCAGTTAAACAGTTTCGAGATTTTTGACATTTTTGACATTTTAGAAATTTTTGACATTTTTGTCATTGTTGGTATTTTAGACTTTTTTCAAATTTTTGTCATTTTTGAATTTTTTCCCATCTTTTAAATTTTCGACATTTTTTAAATATTCTATGTTTATTCAATTTTTGCCAATTTTTGGAATTTATTTTCATTGGATAAGTATTTGTCAATTAACATTATTTATATTTCCGACATTTTCTAAATTATTTTCAGAATAACCTGCAGAATATTTTACAGTTTTCCAGAGAAAGAGATGATCTGAATGATATTGTGTTCAATAATCAGGTACATTGTGATTTAGCGTGCATTCTAAAGAGCTTCAAACACAAAACAACTTCGTTGATTATTAATTGAAGACATTTACACCGTTTTGCACAAAGCGGGTAAAGTTTTCTTCGAAAACCTAGATGTTCATCGGTATCATAATATTACCATTTTTATAAGAGCATTTTAATTTTATATTATTGCATTGAATGTTATGCAACAGTGATTTATCGATTTTGTGTTCAATTTTTTTCTGCCGCGCCTTTTATCGTGCCGCAATTCGCAGTGAGTTATCTGTTAGCAATCTTTTTAATGGCAACTCATTCTTGGAAAGCTCAATTATTTTTTCATTCGCAATCCACAAGAGATCAGTCAAACTACTATTGGCTTAGGGCACTCAACACATGATACTATAACAATTTTAATTAATATCAGATCTGACATATTCATTTAAGTTAAATACTCGTACTCTAATAACGGTCAATCTATCGTTTTTATTACTTTATAAAAAATCGCATAATAATCCACCTTAAAGTGTCCATGACATATCTGCAACTAATTTGGTTGGTTTTGCTATATCGACTGTCACTGCTACTAGCAATTACGAATACTACTTTCATTGGAATTAAATTAGTAATTTTTTTTGGCTTGAAATTTTTATGTTTTAGCATGTTTCAAACTGTACATATTTACTGGGATATTGCAATAATTCTCATTTGTTATTATTGAAAAGTGTGCTGTACTTTTTATTATTACTTATCCCACTCATGTTTTCTTGTAATAATCTTCATATCTGATATGTTCCTGGTATTTTCAGTGAAATACTTACATAAGTTGGTTATACTTGTCCCATTTTAAATATTTAAAGGAATTAAAATCGCAGATATTTAAGATTTCTAGACCCTTTCCCTTTTATCACATTTTATTAACTCCTATGAATTTATACCCGCCTTAATTTACGTAACTTAAACAGAAACTGTTATACGTCATGCGTTATTACTAAAGCAATATTAATACTACTCTAAAAGTAACAGTATTGTCACAAATCTGAGACGACTCCCACCCGACCTAACGTATGATGTGCCCTAATTTGCCTTGGGCCCATTGGCGACCCAATCAGTATTTGATTTGGTTCATACAAAAGAATTTATCTTAAAATACTAATGAAAATCGATCAATGGTGAATACAAATAGACTATTATTTACGAGAGCACTTACAAGTAGAATATTTATGATGTGTACTGACTTCTTACCTACCTATCTAATATATTTATAAGATCGTCCAAGCCAACTGAGAACTTCTAATTTGTCATAGGTTAATGATTGTGAAGTTTTTCTTAACATTTAACAATATGTTCAATTTCGTTTCGTTATTCAATTTTGATCTTCCAGATTTGGGAAAATCATTGATAGTTCCAAATAGACGGAATATTTTCTTCTATTGTACTTACCGTAGACTGGGAATTGTGACGGTCAGTATACTTCTCATTAAATATTCTGCATTCAGACTGTGTTATTGTTTTATCACCCACTCCAAATAATAATATTTCAATTTTTGGACCTCAAAAACGCTCATTAGAAACTTTGGTTCTCAGATTTTTTTATGATGTTTAGAATATCCTAAATAAACGTCTAAAAACTAAAAAAAACTAAAAAAAAGAGCGGCAGTCATTTGAGACTGAACGATGGAAGCGAAAGCTTCTTACGAATTATACTTCCCAGCTCTTGTTATCTCCTGTATCTGTTTCTATTTCCTTGTGTTATCATTAGTAATAGTTATAAATTTCAGGAGAATTAAAATAATTGTCACTATTTTGTTATGACTCAAGTATTAATCCTAATGTGTAATTTAATTCTTATTTTAAATTTCTATAAGTGCCAGATAAAATTTGTTGAAATATTAACTTACAAGTTGAAGCTCATATCAGATGAATTGTAAATGCAGCAAAAAAATTAACAAAAGATGTATGAAATTAATTATTAATTGGATGTTATATTAGTTCATTTCCTATTTATTATTGTACTGTATTAAAGAAGAAACTCATAATGTATTTTACTTGGTCTCTGTTTCTTACACAGTGAACTGAATTATATGGGTATTTCAAGATCAAGGTAGTGCATGGTGTCGGTGTCTAAACAAATGAAAGTTCAAGTTATCCAATTTATTCCCTTGCTCATCTTTATCTTTATCATTGTCATATGTATCAATGTGGGCCCCCGTTAAAAAGCTTTCGCTTCAATTATTAACGACGCTCAGCGAACTCGATGGTCTCGGGTGTGCACGTGCCCCTGGGGCAAATTTGGAATACTAATATTTTAGATTTTACAAGTTGTAACTTCTAGAATAATTGTTTGAATTACTAAAAGAAATTCTACAAGTTACAAACTACGAGTAATAAGTTGAGTATGAAAGAGCCCCGGATAGTTCTAATATTTTTCTGTTTCTAGATGTCAACATTTTGACTAAATATCCAATAACTCCCAAACGATGCATTTTAGGTAACATGTATGGTGAATAAAGTTTTAGTAAAATTTAGAGGGGAATCCAAATATAATAATAATATACAGGGTGTTCCATTTAAAGAAAAGTAAGGTCAATATGAATCACCCTGTATGTGTCTCACAATTCCACTGAAAGGATTTTTAGTTTGTATTTCTCACCCTCCCTTGGTGGCAGATTTTTAAAATATATCTCAGTATAGTCACAATCTTCCGTCCACGCCCTAATGGCACACCCTGTATAGTAAAAAGCGTTCTCTGTGAATCTTTATTTTTTTAACCATTTCTACTAACAATGGTAATCAAACATTTACTATTACATAAGAGCACAGAAATATATGTTAATGTATTTCAAATAAATGCTTTAGAAAATATTGAAAAGCTTTTAAAGAGAATAAATTTGCATCTAAGATTATCACCATGTATATATTATGCAAATGTATGATGAGATATAAATTTTGATCTACATAATTAGATGTCAAAGCACATTAACCCTAAAGAAAACTCTTGTTACTTAATATTTTTTCTCACTAGTTAACCTATACTACATAATTTCTTGATATAATTATACTATTTCAGTCTTGAAGGCGTTTATCTTCATCATAATTTAGTCTGAATTGACGTTAATGACATAACCGCTCAACGATACACCAGCGATAAATAATGCTGTTCAATATGTAAATTTCTTATTTAATGCCCTCAAAAGAAAACGCAACATTACTGCCAAGATTTGCGAAATAATTCGATTTACACGACGCACTGTTAAATATACATTATTTTAATTGCTGCTGTTCTCCGCAGTATTTGCATCTCGAGCGGATCACAGCAGGACGTGTTTGCCTCTTGTGGGCTCTTGTCAGCTGACATGCATTTGTTATTTATTCTGATGGTCTTGAACCGAGTGGCAAATTAAGTCTTCATGAATTCTGAAAGGCTGTGGAGATATTTGAAACAAAGATTGAGACAAAGTGCAGATAAAAAACTTCCATTTATGAAGTTTTTCCGAAATAATTGTGTATAAGTTATCTACATCTTCCTAAATAATGTAATATTTCAAATGTAAATTGGTTTGTCGAAACGTTATTTCAAATATAAATTCTGGTAGCTTTCCAATTACAAGCTCAAAGTGACTTTGTACTTCACAATTTTTGTGCGTTAGTTGAAACATACTTCATGTTTTATGATAAAGTTTTATGTTAACTTGATAAACTTACATAAAACATCCGAAGGCACCGCTGTTTGTGTCTCTTTGTGTAAGGCAGTGTGCGAGTTAGTGGTGAGTACTATACCTGCTTGTGCACGGTTTTGCGGTAATTTGAAAACACTAAGAAAGAAGTATCGTTTAATTCAATATTATTATACTGAATCAACTTACACTGACATTTCAGTTGAGTCCTTAACAACCATCACAGCCTACTTAGTTACTTTTATTGAGGATGCTGAAAAATTTAATTTTTTTTTTTCGAATAAGTCGAAATCTATCGGATTTTCGTGTAGGTAACTTTTAACAAAATACCTCTTATTTTCGATACTTAATCTGATAACGATATAAAAAATGGTGGTTTCAATTTTAAAAAATTCAGTTCTTCATGATTTCGCATTTCAATTTTCAAACTATTATTATATATTTCGGAAGCTCGAAGTTTATTCTATCAGCTCCCCGAAAAAAAAAGTCTTGATTCCGCTGCGTTACTGATAATTGGCAATTATCTGAAGGCCTTAAAATGTCAATTTTAATAAACATTTTGGAATATCTCGAAAAGGGGTGAAACTCTAAGTATAGGGAAATAAGCAAGTTGGTATCAACTACCGGTATAACCGGATGTGGCACATGCTTGAAAATATTTTAGCTGGGCTGCCCCCAATCGAAAAGTGATGCCAGTAAATTTTGCTAGTAATTATTAGACTATTTTATTAGACAATGATAAACAGAGTTGTTAGAAAGCGTAAATGAAATTAACCATGTTAGTTTACAAATCGAACATGGGCAACCGACACCACCAGCTTACTGAATATATACAAATCACTGTTTAGAACCCAATTAGACTACGGTGCCATGTGTTAAGAAACCGTCAATAGAACATTTTAAAAAATAGATGTCATCGAAACTTCCTCGTTAAAACTTGTATTGGAAGCATTAGATCTAGCCCAGGCAGTAGTCTTCGTACAATAACAAACGAACTGCTACAGCTTATGGTTTTAAACTATACCGCCAGAATTTCTGCAAATCCCTATATTCCAAGCGATATTCGAAGGGAAGCTTTCAACCAGAGACATCTACATCACTCCAGCTCCAAAAAAACTACCATTTGGAGAAAGCGTGAATCACATAGGATATAGATACTACATCAGTCAATTTAGGTCATGCCTACCATCCCGCACCAACTTCCCTCCGTGGACTTCCAACAATATAAATATATACTTCATTCACTCATTAACCAAAAAACTGAACTAATAATCACTTTCTGCAAAAGCCGTCCATTATATCCAAATACCCTTAGGCCTGTCAAATCCATAGACATGATTCGGAAAACCAAAACGAACATAGTGCTGTATTCATGAGCAAAAAGCCATTTTCTGGTTATCACAGACTCAATGAGTTCAATACATTGAATAAAACAACACTATTCGTCCCATGCCATAATTACACAAACTACTGGCCCAGTGGTCGAAATTCAACCCTATTTCAGGAAATTGTAAAAATACAATTTTATAAGAAACAGAGTTCTGGAGAAATCGGAGAAGTAGATGTAATGACCAAAATTGTTCACTCATATTGACAAATCTATTGCAATAAAAACAATAAAAAATGTAATCAAATATTGGTATTCGAAATATTTTTGACAAATGAATGACCCCTTAATTTTTTGGCTGGAACCGCTCCTGGCAAAATATTCGATATAATAATTGGAAGATTGTTCTTAGCAACCTAAACTTAAATATTTTATACATGCTCTATTGTCCGCTGCCTGACAATTTTTTACACAACACCTTCGGGAAGGTTGTGATAATAATATATTAATCAAGTAATTAAATTCACATTAAAAACAGAATATTTAATATGAAAGTTACTACAAGGCGCCCGAAAAATCAATACTGATCTACTACATTGACTATATTTCCACTAAACACTAACAACGCTTGTACGCCACTTCCAGAAGTACATGCTCTAAGAATATATCTAACGATCGCTCCCTCCAAATATAATTACTCAATGCTTTGAGTTTTGACCGTCTGGCGGCGGCGGCACTGTCAGTTGTTTGGCGTTGACAGTATGGACATAAATAATGAATTTTTATTACATTTTATTTAAGGAATGAACCAATATTATAAATTAGTATTAGCATTCTGCACTGAAGGCCGTCAGTAGCTACTTAACAAAACAAAAATGAAGAAAATCGGTTGACAGACAGAAGAGAAAATGATACCTAATCGTTATGTCTTTGCCTATTTATATATAGATTAACAAATTAACTGCGGATTTTACAGAATTTACTTTTCTATGGATCCCATCACATACGGGCATATCGAAGAATAAAGAAGTAGGCCATTTAGCCGTAGAAACAACTTTTATTGATGACTTATCCTGTGCACAGCCATTGTTCTATTATGAACAGATTGCATCCATTAAGCAACATATAAAGTTGTTCCTTCAACTGATTGTCGACCGATCGGCAATTGGTTAATGCATCGGTACATGAACCGTTTATTGCGCATCTCGATGCGTGTACCAATCGGTGACTGCACCACCGATTCTACCTTGAAGCTGGTGATCGAAATTACCCTACATTAACTGGTTGCGAATCAATCACCGTGTCACTTGGAACACGAAACCGTTCACTAAGCGGTTATTGTTTAGAAGGAACGCTATTGTTGTTGTGCACAGGTACGCGACCGTTGTGTATCCGTTATCTAGGCTGAAGGAACGAACCTATAATGTCTACCTGGCCATCAGAGTGGAACCAAACACCGTCCAAACTGAAAGAAGTGAAACCGCTAGTCCAGTCCTTCCGACCCAAACCAATCAAACGAATAAACCAAGTCATCATAAGTTGTGTACGTTTTAGGACACACTCTCATTACACATAAGCATTTGCTACTCACAGTAAAACATATCTCCATGGAATGTGTAAAGCATATGAAACCCACAGACTATCAAGGAATTCAACAATTAACCTTAGAAATGTAGTTAAAGATATGGATAAGACAATCAACTACCTTAATGCCAGTAACGTACATAAAATCTAAATTGTATAAATTTATAGGTATGAAAAATAATTACTACATGTGTATGTTACACCGCTGATAAGTGATGCGGGATTGTATCTACCTACTAAATAAAAAAACAATTGTTGTACTTGACCGTTTATTTGTAATATATAAATAGTGAAAATTAATTTTATTTTTAGGTATTGTATTTGTTTTTTACAAATTGTGAGAATATATAAATGTTAGGAGTTTAAATCATAGAGCAATGATTTACATAGAAGGGAAGCTCTTATGGGACACCGGAGAACACTAAAAGCTTTTCTCTGAATCCTTATGAGGACGCTAATTACGAATATTTCGTAAATTTCTTTACAGTTTTCTTTAACATAAATGTTAACAAAATAACTGAAGTTAATTGTCATTATTAACCTTCAAATATGGCGCTAGTTTGTTCAGTTTGTTGTTTGTTTTAAAAATTATTTGAGTAATCAAAAATACACGATTTTGAAATAGGGAACTTATTCCAAAACAGGCGAAACATATATTTAAGATATTCTTTTAAGGTATGAACAGTTTAACGAAAATGCCAGTATAAAAAACATGTCGCATACTGGCGTAGATCAAGTATATTATGAAAAAAACAAAAAAAGGTTTATTATTCATTGCTTTCCTTAATATATACGAGATAATTGATCATTTTTTACATATGCCCCATAGAGTGCAGGCACTTAGAAGTACCATACTTACTAAAGAACTTCACTTTAAGTAGTTCTAAAAAATAGTAAAATTGATGTTCGTTGTAGACTTATACTCTGTCATCAATTTGACTAGACTAAAGTCACATTATCTACATTTGGGACATTGTATTTTTAATATGTATTTTTTCAGACACCAAGGACAAATTCTAATTATTGTTGAAGCAACAGGAACAAAATATATTTGGAGATAAATGGTTGATTTTATCGTAATTCAAAACTTTCAGGCTTACAAATCTCTATAAACATACCTTTTGTAACTAATCAAAGAGAAGTATGTAACAGGTTTTGTATGAACACTAAATTATAGCCTATGGATTTTTTGACTTATTAAAATTAATTTCATGCATCTAAGAACCAAACAGTTAACTAAAAATTCATTCATTTATTGTCAACAGCCATTAATTGAATATGTTAGAGAAATTTTATACTTACATTGGTAATTATCGACTAATGGACTTCAGAATACTAATGTAACTGTTATCCTTTTTTCTAGTTCTTTGAAAGTATTTTTTTAAAGTTTTATGGCCATACCCTTCTTTTGATTTGAGGAAAAAGGACATTTACTACAGTAGGTGCTAAATATAATATCTATATATAAATAGGCAAAGACAAAACGGTTAGGAACCATTTTCTCCTCTGTCCCGCAACCGGTTTATTTGATTTTTGACTTGTTTGGTGGCTATTGACGACCTTCAGTGCAGAATGCTAAAATAAAATAAAAAATTCATAATTTACGTCCACAGTGCCGCCAGATTGCGTGGAGAGAAAATAAATCGGGTTAACTCAAATGAGAAAAACAAACTAAACTAAACGAAAAACTAACAAATTTTGTTTGGTTCTGAAAGTTATTCTACATTATCATGCGATTGAAAACTCACCCACAAAAATTTATATTATATGATAATGACAATTTATTGGAAACTCGCAAGTTTTTCTAAATATAGTTTGTCAACTAAAATCAGAAAATTGTGTTGCGTGGCAACTGAACAATGTTTTTCCGATAATATTTTATTATTTTAACATTATACTATTAATTTATATTATTTCTATTTTAAAGGCTAATAGTTTCATACAATTTAACTAAGATTACAGACCCTGTGATATAAATACAAATAGTGAAATTGAAGATAAATAGTTAGCTCTGACATCATTGCAATGGTTCTAATTTCTCGGTCGGTTCACTGCCAACCTTATTGTAGCAGATTGCATTTCAAATTGACATTTCTTAACAGTTAGCCGCTATAGGTTAAGGTAGCTTCTCAATGCAATGAGAAAAATATCATTGTATAATTTGCAAAATTTCAATTTCAATGAACTTACAAAAATTGTCAACAGATAAAGATATTATTTAACATAAATTAACAGGTGGTACATTGTATTTCTTAAATGTTTTTATATAATCCCCGATGAAAACTTTTACGTAAGTAAACTAACTATTGAGAGATTATAAAGCTAATTGATACATTTGATTTCAGATCCTCTCAAGTTGAATTTTTTTTTATTTTATGCCACCTGCAAATGAAAATTGAATAAGTATTAGTAATATATTGCTGTTTTATTCGATATAAGATAATCTTTTAAATTAATTTTAACATATCGTCTAAAATATTAGCAGTCAGTCAAAAATTGTTAAATGTTCTTTTAACGAGATGTAATATGCTGCAAATATATTTTTACTTATTTATCTAACCATATAATAAATATAATGTTTTGTGTATTTACATATATCTTATTATATATGTAATTCTCGCAAACTGCACTATGACTGTCGAAATTTCATTTCGGGGTGTTGGCGTCTACAAAGCGATTGCTCGGAAAAAATCGTATTACCGAGAAAGAACGAGATTGTGACAATAATTATGACAGCTGAGTTTTGAAATTACAAGAGTTTCAATACAGGATGATTTGGTAACATATTTGAGGTTGAAACTGCTCTTGAAAAAAATTTAGAATACAAATTAATGTGTAGGATCTTATAAGAATTTTATGGCTATTGAATATTTTTTAAAGTAAAAATTGCTGCTTAGGCGATTTTTGTATGGGTAAAAAGTTATGTGTTCTCATGTTCTAAATTGACTGAGATATAAGGCGTTCTATATTATAATTATAAAGGGCGATTTCAGATATGTTAGAAATCATTTTTTTCGTGGGTGGCACACAAGCAGTTGCATATATAGGGTGTTCAAATATAGAGTAGAGTGCAATTATATTACTAATAAAATAATTATATTGGGAGGCCCATTAGCAGTTGAATTTACAGGGTTCTTGGAATAGAGGGCGCCATAGAATTACACTTATACAGGGTGTCGGAAATGGAAATGAAACATTTCGTTATAAAAAATGTTAGAAAAGGAAATGATTTATAGAGTAGCCCACGATGAGTTCCATATATATGATGATTGAAATATAGATCGAAGTAGAATTATAGTTACAAATTTCATAAACAAAAAGAGTAAATACGGTGGCTTAAAGGCAGTCCATATACAGAATGGTTTACCGGGTGGTTCAAAAATGTTAAAAAATCCTATGCGTGGTCCATGAGCAGTTGCATATACAGGGTGGTGGAAATATATAATGAGATAGAACTACTACAATGAGTATTTATATATAAATTATATATAATGTTAGAGAATTGAATGCAATTATAGTTATAAATGGTGGTTAGAAAAAATAATTATGTAGGGTAGCTCATTAGCGGTTCAATTGTTGTCATATTAAATTAAGAATTACGAATTTGAACACAAATAAAGTCCTATTAATTATATCTGAAAAAGAACTTGAATTTCGTTACTTATTTGTAGAAGCGAGATGTAAGACCGACATCTAGGATTTTCGAGGAAACTATCACATAGAGGTTCCGGATCTGGATCCGTTCCGTGTAATTGCTGTTCTCCCTTAAGTCCTAGGATAGAATATCACGATAAAATTTTCAGGGTACTTCACCTGCCAGAGATATTGACACTATTGGTCGAATTCCGACCACTGGGCGACAGCTAGTATAAATATAAATCGCATTACATCTACAATTAACCATACGAGCGATCCATAAACAGCCAAGGTTCAGCAGGTCAAAAAGTGGGGATAACTTAAATATGTTAATTGAGTAGGATTTTCTCCAAAAGAACATGTCTGTAAACTTCCATATCAACACAGTTAACTGTATCCTATTGGATCAGCAACCAAATTTGCTGGATGCACTATTTTTATGTATGATTCGAAATTTAACCAGAATATAATTTCAAACACCAAATACAGCCTACACTTTTTGATATTGTTTGTTTTATTTGTGTTTGTTAGTTCCAGGCTTTGGAATGCAAGACCAATTCAAAAGTTTTAGAGGAGATTTTTCAACACAATTATTTACACACCAAAGGTTATGTCCTTGGTTACAATCATTTTTAGCTGCAGTTTGTTTAATGAATAATACTATTTTTAATTTCATTACTTTTTGTACACTCTGCATATTTTTTATTTGATTTTCAACAAATATCAGCTGTAGTATAATAAAGTCCTTTTATCATGACACGATTGCGATACAGATTGACTACTCATATATTAACTGTATATCATTTTCTTTATTGAATATATTATACATTTTTTTAGTTGCCAAATGTATTTCGAATCAGATATTTTATAAATTATTCCTCTATTTTTTTGATAAATACACTTATTATTTCATTGCATGAAATTGTGAATACTTATCCTTTCCTATTATTGATAGAAAATTATGTTAAATTACATAATTTTACAACAGGGGTGTTGTTTGAGGAGACTATGGTGACTTTAAATTACTAAATATTAATACAACACGTTTAATGCTTGTATGTTACTGTTATTCAAATATATATTATATTTGACATATATATAATGTTTGATGCCAATATTCTGCATCAAATCGTATTGCATAATAGATGGCTAATCTCCTGCTCAAATTATACTTACTTATGGTTGTTGGGGCGATCTACGTATAAGGTTGTTTTCTGAACGATATTTGTGGCATATTTTTTTAATGTCTATGTACTTCTTGGGAAATAACACATTAAAGAAAAATTGCTGTATATTCGGGGTCTAGGTCAAATGTTTCAATTTACATCTTTGAATTGTGCCTTTTTTATCCATAGTTTCTTAACCATTGACAACGGGGTCTGACCTAGACCCCGAAACGTTTGGAATATACAGGAATTGTTCTTTAATGTGGTGTTATTTCCCAATAAGTACTTAGACATTACGTATAAGGTGTTCTGGATGTTTCTTTAAAGCTGATATTTGGTTTTTTAGTAAAGATAGGAATAGTTTCATAAAATAATTGTTAACGCGAACACCTCATCCTTAAAGAAATGTAATCAAAAACTTGTGCCAGTACATTGAACTTTTATTCAAATTTTGCTGGTTTTTCTTACATTTATAAAACATAATGTGTTCTCATTAACACTATTTTTCGAAAAAGTTCTTACCATTACTAATAATTTGGTCAAGTGCGAGTTGGACTCGCATACTAAGGGTTCCGTACCACCTTTAAGATTCGAATATTCCAGTTTCAGACAAGCAGGCTCATTCCCTGCATTTTCTTATATTTACCCTAATATATTTTAAAGGAAGCGTTTTTGATTTATAAAAAATATACACTTTCATTTTCCACACTTAGACTTTTTATTTTATTTTTATTCAGGATTCGCTTGATTTTTATATCTATTTAATTTTCAAATTTGGCCCCCAAAAATTAACATTAGAGTTTTATTTTACTAATAAACTTTCAGGGAAGCCTTTTATAATCTACTGTCTGAATTTTGAGGCTCTGTAGATTGGACGATAAAGGGCAAAATAAGTAAAGTTTTAAATTATAAATTATTAAATATGTTATTCAAATTATTTAAAAAATACAAATAAAATATATTTTTCAAAATTTAAATATTGTAGTTTCTAAAGTGAGAATTAAGTCGATGTTTAATATTTTTCGTTAATATCTTTTAAACAAATGATTTAAAAATATGAGCCTTTTATCTGATATATTACATGATACGTTTGAAAATTGAATTTTTATTTTCCATTTAATTGTATAATTTGTCCCTAAAATTACTGTGGGGGTTTTCTAATAATTTTTCCCAGCACCCCTAATTATTTTCAAAATTTTAGGTAGTATGGTTTCGGAAATAAAGCGAGAAATGATAATGTTTTATATCTTTATGTTAATATCTTGTAAACAATTAATTTAAAAAATATGAAAAATATATATTTGTATTCCTCATAATGAGCCCTTTCATTTGATGTATTGCATGATGCATTAAAAAAGGATTTTTTTATTTTCCGTTTAATTCTAAAACTTTGTATTTTTCCTGTAAACAAAAAAATTTAGGTCTTATAGTTTGTGGAATAAATGGGTATTTTTATGAAATATTTTTTTAATATATTTTAAAATATTCATATACAAAAAAATAAAAATTATATTTGTATTCGTCATAATGAGCCCTTTCATTTGATATATAACATGACATAACGTTAGAAACAATTTTAATTTTATATTTTCCATTTAATTCTGTAATTTGCCCCCCAAAATTAAAAGTAGAGGTTTTTCCTTATTTTTCCTGTAAACTTCAGGTCAGACCTTATACCTCTAATTTTTTTCAAAACTTTACTTTTTATACTTTCGGGGTAAGGGGGGGGATGGGTAAATTTTGGTATATTTTCGTTAATATCTTTTTAACTATTTTTTTTGAAAATATGAAAAAAATATAGTTGTGTTACTCAGAATGGGACCTTTCATTTGATGTATTACATGATGCGTTTAATTTTTTTTTTAATTTTCATTTAATTCTGTAATTTGCCCCCCAAAATTAATATTAATGGTTTCTCCTTATTTTTCCTGTAAAGTTCGGGCAACTTTCTATATTTTCTATTTTTTTTTCAAAATTTTAGACTCAGTAGTTTCGGATATCAGGGGGGGAACGGTCGATTTTTTTAGTTTTTCCCCCAGAAGTACCCCCAAAATCAAAATTTCTTCTTTTACGGTATGTACTCGTGATTGGGCCACCAAACTATGCATTAATACCAAATTTCAACCTCTTGCGTCCAGTAGTTTGGGAGAAAATTGCTGTGATGTGTAAGAGGCAGAAATCCGGATTGATATTGATAAGGGTATCCGTATATTGTATATACGGAACCCTAAAAGACAAGGTATCAGCTGTAAAGAAACATTGGAACACCTTTTATATATTTCAATAATTTAGTGTCATATCTGCCGTAAGATGTAATATACCTGTAAGATTGGCTCAACTATTGACTGATAGAGGTCGCTGATTGCAGCTAAAACTTTTCCCTGCATCCGTACCGACCAGTGAGCACTAAAACTATGTTCAAATCGAAACACGCGAGTTTCCGTTCTATACGTTAGTTCATTTTTCCATGATTTAAATGACTCTCTTGACAGTATTCAATAATTAATAATTAATAAAACAAATTGGAAACAATACCTTTGCCTTGGTAGGTATATATGAAAACTTGTATTTTCATAATATTCTGGGTTATAATTTATTTACTTATATGTAATAGTATATTAAACAGAATTGATGGGGTTTCGATTTACGCTAAGAATAAATAATATAAAGTTAATATTTGTTTAGTTGATATTACTAAGATACTTAATGTTTAACTTGTTTTAAATAATTCCGGCGAAGCATTCGCTCCACAACAGTCCTCACGCTCTATCTATTCTATATTTTTCGCTTGCATATTGTCATTATTCAATTGTCCACACATAACAAAATATCAATTTTGGATTTCTCATCTGAATCAACTTTTTAAAACTGCAAAAACTTACTGCCTCTTTTAGATTTAACTTTTTATTTAGCACTGTCTTTTTTGTCAGGACTGCTCCTTAAAATATGTACTGGCATAAGGTAATTTATTGCTATATTTGCGACTTTGTGCTGTCTACACATTGGATTTATGTTGATAATTAATTGACACTATGTTCACAATTAATTATATTTTTATTTCTGATTTTTTTTTTGATTCTTTTGTTATTGTGAACCGGGTCTTTTCTAAAACCATTTTAATACTGCAATTAATTAAATATAATATTTCGCACTTCATCTCCATTACCTTCGATCACTTGTAAACGGCTTTGCCCCATATACCTTATAATCATTTTCATTTATTTCATATTCTTTTACAAGTCTACGACGTGGATTAATGATTTCACTGAAAATGACTAACCAATACTCTATAATCCGAAATCACCTCCGTCGGGTAATAATTTCAGAAATTTCGAAGCACAACTCAACCCTCCTGAATTTACATAACCCGCCCAGATATCCAATTAATATCGCAATGTGTAACATTATCTACCATAAGTTTTTAAGACACTGATTACTGAAAATATCTGCAGATATGGTGGGTATTTATTTGCGCATTGGGCGGACATAATAACGCGATTCGGCGATCAAACGAGCACTTGAGGTCTCGAAAAACCGGCCAAGCCTGCAATATTCGTTTTGGATAGGCTTCCAAACTGACAAGTTCAAGACAGATGATACCGCAACAAATAAAGGGTTTGTTTGGATTTTTTATGACCTTGATATATATTAAACTAGTTATGGGGACTTCAAAACTAGTTTGCGTTGACAAGAATTTTGCACAAATTTTATTGGGAGTGTCAGTGTAGATTATGTTTTTAAATCGTTTATCTTGAATTCAGTCAATTTTAACACGTTTCAGTGGATGGTTAATAAAAATGATTTATTAGTTATTTCTGACCTATAATTAGGAATTGGCATTGATTATGCCGGTCAAGTTATATTCACGTTTGAGTAATTTTGATTTGTCACTCTAGTATTTCATAAATAAATAAGTGTGTTTGGTAATATTCAAGACATAAAATAACTAGAAAAAAAATGTTTTGAAGAAAAATGGATTGCTGAACAAAAAGGATTTTTTGATCAAAAGACATGAAGAAATTTGAAAAAGGACTTATGAATACTAGAACAAAAACATTTAAGGTAGTTATTTTAGTAGTATTTTGAACAAGATGGTGGACAATATTTTATGAACAATCAAATGACTGGAGGAAATAACAGTTGAGTTGTCTTCAGTTTGAAACAATTTTTGGCTTTGATTTGTTGCCAATTTATTAAGTCACTATCTGACCCGCCCAAGCTTCGCACGGGCCAACCAAATTGTCGTATTTGACGTATTTGTCTTCAACATTTTGTTCAATTGGTTACACATCCCATACAATTTCGTATATTTTAGTGAGAACAATTTTAACTTCATCATTTATCAGCGAAACTTATATACGAACAACCGCTTTTATTACATTACTTTGGGATTTAATATGAAAACTCCAACATAATTTGAACTGTCTGATATGTTTGGCATGCATTGTTATGATTGTTTTCTGAATGATAATTGTGGTTTGCCGATTTTCACTTTAGATTTTTTGACGTGTTGCCTTTTTTACGTTTTTTTTTGTGTTTCTGATATTCTTGACTTTTTTTGAAATTGTTGGCATTTTTACATTTTTGAATGTTTTTAACAGTTTTGACAGTTATGACATAACTTTTTTACAGTTTCGGTAAAGTTGGCATTTTTAGTTATTTCTGTCAGTTTTGGCATTTTTTATGTTTTGTATATTTTAGATTTTCTCATTGTAGGTTTCCCACAGAATAATTTTGACAATTTTAATCGTAATATTTCGAGATTTTTGATATTTTTGTCATTTTTGGAACTTATTTTCATTTTACATAACTTAATCACATTTTTTTAATTATTGAAACTTTACCCCCCTCCCTATTTTTTCGAAAAATGTGAAACCTAATATATCTTAATTTAAAGCATTAATATCATAATTCTCGTACCTATATTTTTTTGGTTTCCACAAATTACTGAGTTTTTCTAAAAAAATACGCCACTTTTTTATTGAAACTGATATCATAGCTTGCTTTAAATATCGGCATTCTGTTGCCAAAAAAATCAAGTTCAAGAACGCTTTATTTTATTTATTTATTCTCTTTTTATACACCAAATAGGTAATTACATGTGAAGGGTTAAACAACACCAAAAGTATTTGACAATAATACAGATAATGTTAATATCATAAAGGTTTGCATCCTTATGCAGCAATAATATGCTTCTAAGCTCACCAAATAGGTCAGGAACTATGTTCAGGGACAGCATATCATTGCAGACACTGAGTATATAAGTGGAAGGCGAAGGGTTGTTAATGTAGCAGAGATTACATGAGAGAACTCTTAAGCTAATTTTGGGTACCCTAAACTTAGCGCTATTGAACAAGCCACAAACGGAATATTTTTTGCTATTTAGAGTGTTATATATAGAGATAACAGCAAGGGTCTTTTCCTAGTACTCAAAGGGATATATGAAATTCCTTTTGAGATAGAGGTAGCGTAGAAAACGATTTTGAACTTTTTCAATATCATTGCTGTGTTGTAACAATTTGGTGACCAAATGTTGGACGCATACTCAAGATAAGGCCGCACCATATATGTATAAAGTCTTATTGTTGTTTTTACACTCAAATTTTGGCTGTTACGTATGTCAAATTCAAGAACTTTTTGTATGCTTTGTGTATCAGATAGTTGAAATGGTTGCCTATTGAATTTAAGTTATTGTGAAAGACCACCCCCACATCTTCAACCTGCTTATACCACTTAACCTACAATTTCCGATGTAATAGTTTCCAATACCTACATTTACTTTTCGGGAGAAGGAAACAAAACAACATTTTTGGGTATTAACAAACATTTTGTTTTCTCTGAACTAGTTGAGCACCAAGTTCAAGTCATTTTGAAGGGCAATAGCATCATTTATGCCATTAATAGATTTAAATAATTTGAAATCATCAGCGAACAACAACCCAACGCAAGTCCTCAGTCTATCGTGTAAGTCGTTAATAAAGATCAAAAGTGAGGACCCAAGATGCTACCCAGATGACTCCTGGGGTGGCAATATAATGATGGGAGAAGATAGAACCTATCTTTACCCTTCGGGTTCGTGCGGTAAGTATTAAGTTATGGATAACAATACTTCACTTGAGAACCCAAGGTCGCACAGTTTTTTTATCAAGAAACTGAAATCCACCTTATCGAATGCATTTGCACAGTCAATATATATATATATATGACATTAAGTTATTGTTTTGAATTGCCTTCAACACATATTCAGAGAAGATACAGAGGTTTGTAACTGTTGACTTATTAGGAAGAAAACCATGTTGATACTTTGAAATTTTGTCAGCTATGTGTGCAAGTATGTACATAGTCATATAATTTTTTCAAATATATTAGCCAGGCTATTTAATAAGCTGATAGGTCGATAGTCATCTATATTTTTCCTCTGCCCCTGTTTTAAGATTGGGGTTACAATAGCTTCTTTAAGCTTAGCGGGAAACCATCGCTGCTTTAGAGGTAGATTAAAGATATATTTTAGAAGATTAACCAACAGATCGGCACACCCCTTATAGATATATGGTGGTTTATCATCAGGGCTAGTTGTTTTTTGGGCTTCATAATTTTGAAGCTGGAAAGAACCCCCACCCCTACAATAACGAGCATGCTGGTCGAGCATACTTGGTTCAAACACAGAATGAAAATATTGTGCAAAGGCAATGGTTTGTTCATCGGTCAATATAATGTTATGAAAAGTCATCCTCCTTGGCACACCACCATCATGTAATTTGCATCGAATGAATGGCCAGAAGGTACTGGGATCCCTATTCATATTATTGTGAACTATTTTTTTATAATTTACAAAAACTATTCTCTTTTTTAATATGACACCTCAATAACCTATTCTCATGGCATTTGATAAACTTGGCTTTCGTCTCGTTTTAACGGTATGTAGGTGGTTTTTCCTTCTGATCATTTGTGCTAAATTGGATGGGAACCAGGGAAGATACCTTCTAACATTCTCACTATGTACTTAGAAATAGATGCGTCCAAACATCTCTACATGTTTGAGTAAAAGACATTTACACTTTTATTAACATCACATACCAAGACTTCTGACAAGTCACATCCGCTTACAAGATTGAATAATAACAAAAAAAATGCCTTTAGCGAAATGGTATTTACGCTTTTTTGGGAAAGGACTTACTTTTGCTCTCTCTGCAATGATAACGAGATATTTAGGTAAGCATCCTACTTGAGAAGAGGAATGTCTGACCTTTTAACTCCAACATCGAGGTTAGAGATAACCACATCCAAGTTCCTGTTCACAATTTTTTTAACTGAGTTCAGCTGTTGCAATTCATATAGGCTCAAGAATTGCTGCATCAGAAGACTTTTATCATCTGAACCTAATTGAAAGTGGGGCAAATTCAAATCACCTACTATTCAAGTCTTGTTGTCTAGGGTGGATAGAATATTCTCAAATATATCCAGAAAATGTTCCAGATAATCAGTACAACTATTAGCTTTAATATAAACAATACATAAATATGTAAACAATCTTTTTAGTTTGATTCTAATTAAAATAACTATAATTCTATTGCTGTTTTAAGAAACTACCACACCACCTTAAAACAAGTGTAAATACTCAATATTTAAAAAGGGATTTAAAACATTGACTGTTGTGAGTATCAAACTTAAGACAAGCAAAGGATCAAAATGCACATTAGTTGAAATACCATGTCATCGCTTTCTCTGCTCTTTCTGTAAAGTCGATTTCCATTTAACCACTTACCAAAATTCTTGTAATTACCTTTTAAACTTTAATTTGTATCCTACAATTTTATGTCATCACTTCCAATTAACTACATTTGTTTTAGTTATAAGTTTAATTTATATGCCGGAACAACGCACAGATACTGTGTCTTACCTCCAGCTGTATGCAGCTATATGTCGCTGCACTAGTAGGTAATCATATATATCGTCAATAAAAATAAAATAAATTAGTCATTCGGAGTGAAACACTCCTAATGTCACCGAGCACATTTATTTTGTAATTTCGAAAAGGTTGTCCAGGAAGTCTTTATTTATTTTACCAGTTCATTGAAGATTTTTCTCCTTGTTATTTCCTTCAACATATAAGTATTTGAAATTCAAAATGAGGAACAAAATATAGTGGTGAGGCAATTTTGAAAAATTGCCCGGGTTGCAAGTTGTCTCACAATAGAGATCAAAAATGTATATAAACTTGCTTACCTTGATATACTTGTAAGTAAAACAAACCAAATAATAAGTGCAGGCACTGAAAACTTACGAATACTAATAGATATTTGAATTTTAAATAAAGTGGTGCCAGTATGATAAATCAAAAATCAGGTCTTCATACACCGAAATATTTAACGACAAAGTAAACAGTATCAAATCTACTACAAAATCATTAACTCAAAGTTTTTTAATATCAAACTATAAATGAACTACAACGAAAGTGGCAACAACAAAACAAACAACCCACACTCCACCAATACCAAACAAAAACAAACAGAAATCGAAATTATGAAAATAATTCCAAATGTTCCGAGTGTATATGAAATTACAACATTTAGGAAATACATATAAGGTTAAAAGGGTTTTTTAAAACGAATAATAATGAATTACAAAATTAGTGTGTACATTGTACACCTTTAAAAATAAGGCAAAATGAACACAAATATAATAAATATTTCCTGAAAACGTGTACAAAGTTTTGTCAACCATGTACGAGTATTAACCAGCGCCAGCAGCAATAGGATAGGCTCGGATAAAACAAAGATATTGTCGAAAGACAACGCAGAAAACGGGGCACCCTCAATTGATCTGCGCTTGGGAGCGAGCTATCCATTGCTAGAAAAGCACGAAAACGGTACCCTCAGTATCAAGTGATCACCAACTGCCAAATTATTACTCATAATTCTTGGACAAACAAAAAAAATTACATTAAAGTGAGAATTAAAGTAAACCTCCGTCAAAAACACAACGATTGATAACGACTCCAGATTTGGAGAGAAAACCGTAATGAACAGGCAACATGTTTATAGTGTCGTATTGCTATCAGCTGATTTTAAACGCTAAATAATTACTCAATAAGACCCCATTGGCAACGACATGTTGTAACTTATGGCATTAATCAACATAATTATAACACCTATTTCAGATATAATGCACAAATTATTCACTGCTCTCCGCATTTCTCATCAACTTTCTTATTCACCATATAATTTCGAGTAAAATCAACGTATTAAATGAGCAAGTATCATATATTCACCTGTTACCTCAATGCGAATGCATCATTTAATCGACCAATGAGGCGTCGAGCATGATGCAATTTGGCAGTTATGTACACCTGAGATCACGATCGAGCCAAGCCTCTTATAATGCACATTGGATATTTACCAAAGGCGACAATAATATCTCCATCTCAACCCACAACGAAATTTATCGTAAATGCAATTCGTCGTATCTTAATTGAGAATTTTCATCACAAAGAAATGGTTTATGAAAAAAAGGAATTGGATTTTGCAAAACAAGATTCTGATTTTAATTAATTTTTACGGCGTCATATGACTTAAGACTGTACAGTGTGCGATTTAATCTTCTTCTATAGCAAGAATTCCAGGAAACAATTTCAAAAATTACTACCTTATCTGAACAAAGCTATATTCTTATGAGATTGATCTTTAGTACTAAAACTGTAGTTTCCAAGAAGTTGTTCCACAATGAAGACAAAATCTCAATATCCCTGCAAGAAACTAAATCTGTGTTTTCTCAGAAAATAATATAAATAATTTGTGGTTGTTTTTTTAATTATCGTGTTAAACCATACACTTTCTTCATGCTCATTCATTTGGCGGATATGCACGAGAAAAAACTAGAAAATTCCTACAATGTTAGAATAGAGAAAATCTGGTATATGCACATCCCTTTGATTCTCCACGTAATTTACAGAATTTTTTCTCAAAAATAAACTTATTTAATGTTAAGTGTTTACATTTACAAGACTTGAAAGGCGATTGTCACAAAATATTAAACAATAGTAAATTTGACAAACATCTTTGAATTTTCAGGCATTATACACTGATTTTTATGCACTGACAATTCTGTTTAAGTGTTAGTTTTAACCTGAATGTCCATTTTCATATTACTTAAAATATTAAAAATTGTTTTATGGGTTGAATTTCGTTTGAATTTATTTCAGAGATTACATCGTATAAGTGTACAAAACAAGAATATAGTGCTATGCAGAAAATTGGTATAATTGTTTAGTTTATAAGCACATAAAAACAAGCAATTGGGTGGACTGTTGCTTATCTATTATTCTTATGTACTGTTCTGACGTAAAAGAGGTAATTTTCAGAGAAATCAACAACAACAAACAGGTACTTGTACTGTTTTTTACAGTGTAAAAATTAAGCAACGAAGTCATGCTTCATCCTTTGATTTGATACCCATCTCCACGGAATACCATTCCAGTTGAGTCCGTTGTTTGCATGTAACATAGCATCTGGGTCCCAGATAAAAGCAACTACATTGGGATTTCCCAAGCGGCAAGATAAAAGTTGTGCTATTCCAAGCCCAATCAAGAGCTATAAGAAAGCTAAAAATGTCTACACTAGTCTACAGGGATTTTCAAAATATCATAAAATAAGCTTGTCAACCTTTCTTTGAATGTAATGTAAATTATTTATTTACACATAGTTGACTGTATCTTTAAATTAAGTATGGAAAGGTATTCGAATTGGGAAAAAGTGGATGATTATTTCATTTTGTGTCACAGAAACGCTGAACGAGCTCAAGATATGTACTTTCAGCAAAATCCCGAAAGACCGCAACCCGGTGTGTCGATTTTCAGAATGCTTAGAAACAATTTATTTTCCTATAGTTCCTTTAAAAAAACCTAAGTGTTTAATGAAAATCCTGAAAATCTAGTTTTACAAAGTAGTATTGACAATCCTCGTTCCTTTCTTGGCCAAATGGAAAATAATATTGAAACGCCTGAATCAACTCAACAGAGAATTCTTAAAAAGTACAAGTATCGTTCATATGTAGAACATATTTGTCAATGACTTCTAGTTGGTGACTCAGAAAGAAGAAGATTGTTTTGCACTTGCTCCGTAGGAAAATGCCAAGAAAATTCGCTTAAGGTTCTGTGGTCTGATGAAAGCAGATTTACAAATTGCAAGGTATTTAACAGACACAACAACGTGTATTGGGACGTTCTTAAATCGTTATGACGGAAATATTTCGGAAATCCCCATGGAGTTGCTTTTATCTAAGACACATATATACTTATCTGTTTAATAAGACGTAACGTTTCGATTCCTTGTCCAGAATTGTTGTCCTCTCAGGCAATTTGGTAATATTGAGTTAGCTTGACTTTCTCTAATTGTGAATATCATTTCACAGTTTTAAATGTTTCGTTGTTAACTAATTGATTTTGAAGTTTCCTTTTTAATTTTCATTGAACAGGACCTGCTGCCATATTACTTCTGTGGCCCAGTTTATCCTTTTTTCTCGATCTGAACATATGTCTTCCCGAGAAGTTGTGTTGGTGATCTTTACTTACCTTAGGCCACGTTCGTGTGTTAATTTTGGTAATACGACTTTATGAATTTGATAAACCTTTTAATTTTTTTCAGCGAGTATATATGCCATCCGAAAATCCTACCTGTTTTAATGTAGGGTACGGGTTGCATTTTTCTCTATGTATCACCGCTTCCCGTCATTTTAATATGTTGAGTAATTAGTTCACGTCCTTGCTGAGTATGACGTTTCTAATACTTAAGTCATTAATGTCGAAGAAATTGCTGAATAATTTTTGTTTGAGAAAAAAAGTACTTCTAAACCAAAATCTTTCTTGAAAATTAGAATGCAGGATATTTCCACAGTACAAGCCATCCGTCATACTTTGGTCGCCAAATTTAACACATCTATTACCTAGTTAGCAAATATATAAAATTCTTTAGGATATCTGCATAAAAGATTTTATTTCACTTCTTTACTGTTTCTGTGTGCCCAAAAATTTATTTGGAATTACGGTACCGGAAATATAGTAAGATAAACGGTTATTTATTATTGTTTTAAAAGATGAATATTTTCTATATAATTTATCTGTATAATTTATAAAGAAAGTAAAGTAGCTAACATGACAGTTTGAAATATTGGCAATTTACCAACGAAGTTCAAGGATCATCAATTTTGTCAAGAAATGCTAACTTTGGCCCACTCTGGTCCGCCCAGATTACATTAATTTGCTTCAGTACCGTATGATTATTAACTAAACCAAAATCTTTATTCTCCGGTTGTTGACGAGTTTTCTCGGTAATTCAGAAATAAAATTGCAATATGATTCTAAATTTAAAACAGAAAGTAATTTTCTGTTGACTCGGGAGAGAAAATTGCACCTCATAAGTGATGTGATTCCACCACTAATCAAATACATACTATACTCTTTAATATTTTCCGTACTTATATTTGAATATTTGAAGGTATAATTTATTATTTGGGTTTGATCTTAAATTGCCTTAACTACATCAAATTTTCATTAAAACTGATGAATAACACTTTCCCTCTGAACTCTACGACAGTAGCCGAAGAATTGTTGGTTTATTGATGATGGTATGTAGACTACTGAATGCAATGAAATTGTAAATTTGTTTTACTTCTGAACCAGTTGAACTGAAATGGACCGTGCGACCTAACACATCAAGACTTTGACACAATATAGTGGAATATGAGTACATATTCATAATTGGGTAGCTTATATGTAATAGGATTATATAGTATTATAAAGACACATTAGAAAGTTGAATATTCCTTACATCATCCACAATTTGACTTCTTGAATCCTCAAACTGTTATTCATCTATATAAGTACTTAGCTAGTATTTTATTTTTAAAACAGGCCTAAGTAATTTTCTAGTCTTTGTTTATTTCATAAATACTAATACTGTTTACAAACATCCAGTGTTTACTGGGCTTTTGAAGCAAGTTGAAGTAAAGTGAAGTGAAAGTCGCCCCCCATGACCTCTCTTGACCATCATTGGCGTTTCCTTATAATGTGAAAAAAAACCTGAACACTGCCGACCCCCTCCCCCAGTTAAAACCTACTATTTAGGGCAATGCTCTTGGTTACTGGTAAAGGTAGGTATATAACACCACTTTTATTCAAATCATATTACTAAGTCACGGAAAATGATTTAAAATACTAACCAAACTAATGTAAACGCTCTTTAAAGAAAAAAACAGTAATACTTTCTTTATACTCCTTACTTCGTTGTAATACTTAATTTACACACAACACGTAATGAAATTTCGAAATATTTGAAAGAAAATAAGTTTAACAAGAAACCGCTACTGTAGAAAATTTATAGTACAAAATATAATTATGAGAGAAAATATTAATAGCCCACATCAGCAGTAAAGTTACCAATAAAACCAACGGTAAATAAACGTTACGAACATTATTATGATAATTCTCATTTGTGACTCAGCAGAACTGATCGAGCATCTTTTGCAAGCAGATCACCGTCTAAATATAAATGAATGTGTTTTTGTTTCACTTTTACTATGATATTGTCTATTTTCTGTCGGACTGTTTCTATGACACAAAGTCAAGGCAAAACAGAAATTTGGTATTTCAAATATATTAAAAGTGATCTCGTTTTGAAACTTGTCAGATGGTGTTCAATTAATTAGCAACTCTTTGTTGAACTTTACACTCAAGACAATAAATCCATAAGGTGCAATAACATCCTTTAAAATTAACAGCAAACAATTACCCTAAGAAGGTTATCAAGCAACTTTTTTTGTACATTACAAGTATCGTTCATAGGTCTGTTGATATTTTAAAAGCATTGGCCTCTTAGACAATTTTTTTAATAATTAAAAAAACTTCGATTTTCTTGCTTTTCTTATAAGAAAACTAACCAACTAACCACGTCATTTTATCATACGTATTGTACGAATTGGCAAGAAGCTTAATTAGGTGGAATGTTCATTTGTGTTCTCACTCTTCGCAATCGTTTCTGAAAAATACAGATAAGTTGAGTAATTGAAAATCAAGGTGTAGTACCCAAGAGCAGTTTGTAGAAACTGCCGGAACATCAGTTGCCTTCTTATAGAAAAGCTCTCTCGCAGGATTAACTGAGAGAAAGTAGATCTACAAATTTGTCATCTAGTCTTCCTGTATAATATGTATGATACTTATTTCTGTGATGTTTCGACTCCTCATCAGGAGGCGTTGAGGAAAAATCTTTTTTGAAGCAATTTGTACAATATTCGTAGGCTTGACTTTTCTCGTAATGTCAATTGATTGATTAATTGACTTTGAACTTTTCATTTTGATGTCTGCATATTGTCAAGATTTAACAACATCCAGCTACTTTTAAAAAATGAATGTAAGGTAGCCATAAATTAGCAATTAATAATTTATTACTTTTATAAACATAACGTATTTCTGAATTTTTAAATTTTGAGGGGATTGGAAGCAAAAAGAGGTTGAGTTAAATTTATAATTGGGGATGTACGATCTTTTATTGTTTTATGAAGAACAAATTCTGGCACAAGGAGCATCCAGATATTTTCATTAGATCCAGAGATATGAGTATGCTTTATAGGCTTTGTCCGACTTCTAACTTACGCATTGGGTGAGGAATGGTAATAGAACTCTCAATATCTTCCAAGGGTTGGTTTCTTGTCACTGGTTAGCGTTTAGATCTGTCGTTGGTTAATCCTTGTATTGTAATTTTTTCTTTTTTCAGTGTGTCCTGCCAGTACCATTTTAGGGAGTTTATCCATATTTCTAATTTTCATATATCCTTTCGTCCCTTCCTTGTTCTACAAGGATCTATTTGTTTAACTTGAACGTTCTTATAAATTCAGTCTTAGATTTCATTAACCTATGATGATCTGACACCTTGTGCTTAATGTGGGATGGGATCGTAGTAACGAGGGCGATAAATTTATACTAGTTTACCCTTGTATATACATTATTTCAGTTTGTTTTAATTATTGTTTATTAGATTCCTCTCAGTTCATTATAGATCACAGTGGCTTTATTGAAATTAATTTCTAAGTGTTTTGTTGCATACTCTAAGATTCAAATTGGATTCATTGTACATTAAGTTAATCTGGGTTTTAAAGTAAATATCCGTTAACTTAGCTTATTATGGTTGGTTAAGATGTTCCCTATCTACATTGAGCTATTGAATTTTGGACAATAAAACATGATAAACAAGAAATACTTTTTATCTATATTAAATCATTTGTAGTTAAATTTAACTTGCAGAAAATACTTTCTGTTATTACTTTGTAATTACCTTCTGTTATATTGCGTCCCCTTATCTGACTTTTCTTATAGTGTAATAATTTGGGCTGCCTTCATATATTCTGATCTTGCCTTTGGCTTTCCTATATAGGTATATTGGCTAAAGTTTACTTTCCTTTATATGACTTTCACAGGGTTAATAAGTCCATTTAGATAAAATTAACAAATATTGTATAATAATTAAACGCTTACACTGCATATCATATGCGAATAATTTTGAGCAAGTTGACACTAATTTGAAAACAGTAACTGCCTGAGACATAGGTAAACAGATTGTGCAGGAGAAATATGTCGCGTTTATCTTGCATTTTGCAGTAGTGAAAACAGCAACAAAGAGTTCACACAAAAAATGTAAGTTGTTGAAACAACGCTTAATCGGATAACTATGGCTTTCGTGTTGTTAAGAACCCATGATAAATTATATCAGATACGAATGAATTGTAGTTTATTGGGCTCTCACAAGTTTGCAACTGTCATTGCATTGTAAATAAAGTTTGTCCACTAAAATCAGAATTATGTAGCATCTCATCAATTTCTGAAAATTTATTGATTAAAATAAAACCACTTTGGTAATTATCACTTTTATATTTATAAAATTCACATATTGACAACCATATTAAAATATCATATCTAATATAGAGGTACTTACCTCGTAAACGTTTATTCAAAAGCAGCGGCAGTCATAATGATAAATAATAATTAAATAATTTCACAATGCATTATTAATAGTGAAAAATAATTTTACTTCGGACTGTTTTGAATAACAATAGTAGAAATCTAAAATCCAATAATTTTAGTTAACCATTCTTAGAATGACTATTATGCCAACAACGTAATAAAAAACTTTTACAAGGTTATTTATAGCAAATTGCTTCATAAGTAATTACACGTTATAATCTTAAAGAATGATATATAAATAATTCATTATTTTGTTAATATTATTCAAATGTTGCGGAGCATGTAATGAGCAATCCTTCTCGACTTTTTTTTCTCAACACTTCACATTTTTTCATTTGCATTTTGAACAATAGTGATGACAGTCATCTTGAATAGAATTACAAAAATAAGTCTATCAAGTCTATCTATAGAGATATAATTATTGTAAGCTGGTTTAATAAAGCTGCTTTTGACATGGATTTAATATATCAGTCCAATTTGCTTATTTATCATTTAAGCCGATTTAAGAATATTATAGTAACATTGACCATATGCATATGATTTTAGTTAATCACTTCAAGTTTAAACGATCTCAACGTATTTGCATGAAATTCCAGTTTGGTTTAGTACGTACTTTTTTGGACTTTATATAAACTTAAGAAAATAAGATTTCAGACAAATTTAATTTACTAGTGATAGTTGTTTCAAAAGCAAATAAATTGGATTAGCTATCTTAATAGGAAAAATGTTTGCTTCATTGTTTTAGATATACCTAATCTTTACAGAAAATTTCCATTTTTTTAAGGGTACATTACGAAAGCCATCTGATCGAAATAAACAAACGCCGGCATAAACGAGTTCCTCAGCAAACAATTCTTGGTGAAAAAGGGTATCGAAAAATCCCTGTCCTTTTCGAGGGTTACTACGAGAATATTCAAAACGGAATGCGATAGAAAATGTATGCTGCCCTACAGCTGCAGTTGAGTGCAGTATATAGCGAAAATGTGAATCATCGCGGTAATATTATAGTCAAAATACGTCAAATTTAATTGTAGCAGGATCTTGTAAATTTTGTGTGGAAGTGATGAAGATTTATTTTCCGTGGCAAAGTAGCTGAATTGAACCCACAGAGAAAATATAGAATTTCACTTCAGAACTACATCTTTCTGGATAACATTCAAACAGAAATCCGTCAAACGAGAGTAGTAAGTTGATTGGTGTGTAGTTCCAAAAATGTAGATATAAATAAATGTGAGTTGACGAAAAAGTAAAAATATCCTTGTGAGTTTTACAGTTGAACTTTAACTTAGAAACCGTACGGCCCTGGTCAGTTTGTTACTTCGTATACTTTATGCCATTTCGCATATATGCTCATAATTTTAAAGTTAAAATAAAAACATAAACTCATTATGTATAAATTGTGTCAATAATGACATGCTCCTATTTCACTATCAACATAAGTTCCAAGTTGCAGACACCTTATGCGTGCCAGATTTTAATGACCAGTGTTTAACAAGTCATTAGAGTATTCGTATGGTACTAAACTTTTGATTCGAATTAAAAACGGCGAATCAGTGTTCCATATAAGGGACATTTTGAAACACGTTACGTCAAAGCCGACGTGTATCCCGCTGCTGTGTTTACATTGGCAGTTAAAAAGCTTGCACATTCCAATAATGTTATTATTCCAGTAATAATCGTTCTCATAAAAGCTTTATTACGGTATATGGTGTAAAATTATCAAATAATCCCCAGTTCGCCTATGAAAATTTTGAGATTACCAACATATTCTGGCGTTTATTATTTTTCAGGAAAATAGCTCATTATTATTGAATATATGAATTGAATTGTTAAACTCGATTACGGGCAAAGCACTTTGAATACTTGTATCTGTTAATGTTTATTTTTATTTTCACAAACATTTAAAGTAGAGCCCATTATCAGTTCACAAGCTTCCGGCTTCCCCGTTTTCCCACTTACCTCTCATATTACATCTTTAATTCTCTTTTTAAAACGTTTTAATAATGCTAAAGTTCGTTATATGAATTATTATTATTGATTTTAACGTTATAGTTTCACTATACTGATAATATTTTTGGTTCCAGGTATGAGCTATTGCACAAATAAAGCATATGCAGTAAGTATGTTTCATTCAGAAAACATTCTTGTCGTTGTTAGTCTGAAGTTGGTAGACAATGTAACTCGTTCCTCGAAGTTTCCTTGGACTTCCATCGTCATGAAGTTGTTGATCTCACAACGTTTCAATAGCTGTGTATCTGCTATCGTCATCAGGTGAATGATAGGAAATTCAGATTATCCGTCGTATTTTTATTATACCCTTAACCGGTCATGCGTCGCCGGTCATGCTCATTGGGTCTTATCTGGTCCAATCATCTCTTCAAACGTTTGAAGAGCTGGTCAAATCACCTAGGCAGGAAGAGGACACCACGGTAGCAACTCTACTATTACCGTATACTAAAGGCTTGTCGGAGAAACTTAGAAGAAATGCACACAGCTGTGGAATCAAAATGATCTTCAAAAGCATCAACACCTTGAGGAGCATGATAACAAGAACAAGGCCCGACGCACCAGCAATACCAAATAACTGTATATACAGCATACCGTGTGAATGTGGCAATCTTTACATTGGAGAGACAAAGCTATCGCTGGACACCAGAATTAAGGAACACCGCACAGCTACTCAAAGGGCGAAGGTAACGAAGTCTGGGCTAGTTAATCACGCATGGACCGAACACCATAATATCAACTGGGACCAGGCCAGAGCAATTCACAAGGAAGAGTACTGGTACAAAAGAAAATTCATAGACAGCATATATAATCCCGAACGAAAATATAACTAGCGAGCCCAGCGTCCAAATTAAATATATTTGGAGAGTTTTTGTTGGGCCTCTGCATCACCGGCAACCAACCTCCAGGTACCATGACGCATAATACGGATAATCTGAATTTCCTATCATTCACCTGATGACGATAGCAGATACACAGCTATTGAAACGTTATGAGTTCAACCACTTCAAGACGATGGAAGTCCAAGGAAACTTCGTGGATTCTTGTCGTTATCATTTTAAAGTGTACATGAATCGCTAAACTGCGACTATTTCGTACTTATAGCTTGACGTAAGAACCTATAAAATGTAGTCATGTCGAAAGTCTTTGGTAGGTGTCGGGGCTTCAATTCCCGGCCGATGCCTGTGTGTGTTAATGTGATTGTGTGACTGTGATACAGGTGTAATTATAAAAAATTATATAAAACATGCAGTTGGTCAATCCGGCTTAACATCTGATTATTTATCATACTTCAGAATATTCACTCTTTCATAAATTGTGTTCTTTCATATATCATTTATTCAAATAAGGTAAATGTGGGATGAAAATATTCTAAAGTAGTATTAGATGGATTATAAGAGAGGGCTGTACTTTTTACTTAAACAAAGTATTATAGTTTGGTCTCAAACAGAATTATTATCAGATCACATTTCTTACGAATTTCTTTCTAGAACAAATATTTTATTGGATTTAATAGATTTTGTGCGAAAGGTGTATATTTTTTTGGGTAATACATTTACTTAATTGTTTCCACCGCACGCACAAAATATTAGATAGTGGCATCAGCTTAGCTTTTATTCAAAATTCGGAATGTGCAAATGTAACATGTTTCGATTTTAAATAAAACATTTTAAAAAAAATATATAACCGACTTCCAACTATAACTAAAAAGCTAAAAATAAATATAACAAAATACAACTCTAGCAAATAAATAACACATTCAATGTTGTTAGGTACCTACCCAGGAAGTAAAACAACATTGAATGTGTGTTATTTGCTAGAGTTGTATTTTTTTATAGTTATTTTTAGCTTTTTAGTTATAGGTGGAAGTGGGTTATATTTTTTTTTGAAAATGTTTTATTTTCAACTTTTTAGTTTTTTTGAACTCAGGTAGTTTTCATTCTTTACTTTTTATTTTGTATGTATAACCTTAATAGACAGGACCAGGTAACATCAAAGCCTCAACATTACAATTTATCATTTAACATGATAATTTATCATTTAAATTGACAGGTAAATCTTTACGAACAAAATGTACTAGTACGCGTTGACTTAATAAGCCCAAAATATATTTATGAGTTATGGACCACGCAATGTAACCTTTTTTTCAACTTTTTTTGACAACTTTGTATAACTATATATAATTCCACTCCACTCTATGTACCAACCATCCTGTACATACGACTGCCCATGGACAAGCATAAATTTGTTAGCTGCTTTCTGTAAACTATAGGACGGAGTAGAATCCATCCCATATATACGGAGTCAAATCCCTCCTATATTTCAACCATAGACCTTGTGGTCTACTCCATAAGTTATTTTATTTTTCGCATTTTATATTATCGCCCTGTGTAACATTAATTCCTCTCCAGACTTTATGCGACTTCTTATGTGCTATAAAATAAATAATTTTTTAATCACACTGTATAAATATAATTTAAGTTCAGTATATATTTCAGCCATCCTGCATATGATTTGTTTACGTCCATATCATATAACAGTTATTTAATCACCCTATATAACTTTAATTTTACATTTTTTTCACCATTTTTATACCACCAATCGTCCACTCCACCCAATATGTCATACATCCTGTATATGCAGCTAAACGGCCTAACTTATATTTCAATCATCATATAAATGCAACTCCTTCTGTCACTTTACTTTGTGATTTTGTTTGCTATACCTAAACATCCTGTATATAACACAGAATAGCAGTTTAGATTGACATGTGTTGTCACTGAATTTTCTATTAGGCCGGGAGAATGTGTCAACCAAAACCACCGTCTTCGCAAAATGGAAAAAAATTCATTTAAATAGGTATTTGCCGGTTATACAAATAAAACGAGCTTGGTACTCATAGATGTAAGGAGTCGAAAATACTATACTTCACTACCTATATGCTTGAGATCTACATAGAAAAATTTCAAATTCGCAATTAAAACGTCCAGTCCCTAAAATTCCCGCACTATTACGTTGGAATTAAAATATTGATGAGGAAATGTCTGTTATGTCATTTCGATGAAATTTTTGATAAGAATTTTGGAATTTTCGGCGATATGTTAGGGATATTGGTCGATTTCCATGCACGCATGTGTTCATTCACAAATTTCTTCACTTTACCAATAGAATTCTTTTCCCAAATTTGAAGTTTCACCAATCCGGATATATACTCTATAAAACAAGACCATATTCATACAAAACGGTTCACCACAGGAGAAGAATTCAGGTACATACATACATACAAAAAAAATACGCGACGAATTGATAACCTCCTCCTTTTTGGAAGTCGGTTAAAAAATCTACTGATATAACCAGCGTAATTTTACAGAGTGTTCTATTTATAGGACATTTAAGCGGAGCAGAATTACATGGTTTTAAAAAATTTAAAAAAAGTTATATTTGGGGTCCTATAAGCAGCTGCATATATACAATGTGGTTAAAATAAGGGCGAATATAATTAGTTATGCGGGGTTGTCCAAAAAAGTTATATTGTGTGAGCCATATAACCAAGTGGTTGAAAAGGGGTAGAATATTTATACAGTTTGGATAAAGTGTGGTAAGCAGTTAGGATCTTTGAATTATGTTCATAAGGTATTATAGTATAGAAATGGGTCGAAGACGTGTTAGAAGCAGTTGTTTATACAGGATGGTTGAAATTTAAGATGGAGTGGAATTATAGTTTATTGTGTAGTTAAAAACTGTTAAAAACTAGTTGATGGGTTTATAGTTATTCAGTGGTGCAAAAAATGTTATACTGGGAGGCCGATAAGTAATTGCATATTAAATAAAATAAATTATAGTTAAACAGATTGGACAATTTTTTTTGTAGGATAGAACATGAGCGTTTGCATATATGCAATGTCTGAAACATGAATCTAACTAAAATTATAGTTCATACAGTGTGATTAAAACAATCTTAGAAAAAGCTGAATAGAAGGAATGGAATGGTTGAAATATAAGGTGGAGACAAATTATACCTTCAAGGGTGGTTCAAAAATAGTTATATAGCAGTTGCATATATAAGATAGTGAGTGGACCAGAGTTATAGTTAAGTGTTTAAAAAAATGTTATATTTGGTGGCCCCTAAGCACATTCCGGGTGGTTGAAATATTTTGTGAGTTTGTTTTTTTTTTTGGTTATACAGGTTGGTTCAAAAATAAGCTATAATGTTTGAAAAATTGGTAGCGGTGTATACAGGATGGTTTTAATATTCCAAAAAAAGTTGAATAAGTTTTGTTATATAGGGTGGCCAATAAGCAGTTACTGTTAGGATGAGTGTTTAAATAAAAGTTTGGTGTTAGGTTGCAAAACTGTGTTTTTACATTTGTGACACACCATGGGTTCCACAGGTATTTCCATTAGGGTGGATCAAAAAAAGTTTTAACAAAATGTTTTATAGGGTAGACCATGAACAGTTGCATTCTACTATATGGAATATCTGAAATATAGGGAGAAGCAAGGTTATAGTTTTGGAGTGTGTTTAACACAATGTTAAAAAATGTTGCATATAAAGGGTGATTAAAAGATAGGGTAAAGAGAAATTTTACTTTAAAAGGTGGTTCAAAATACAGAAATAGTTGTTATACAGCGTAGACCATAAGCAGTTGCATAGCTGAAATATAGGGTAGAGAAGATTTATAGTCAGGTGTTCAAGCACTTCCAGATTGGTTGAAATATATTCGGGATTGGTGAATTTATAGTTAAGTAGGGTGGTTGAAACAAGTTAGAAATTTTTTTTATTTAGGATAACCCATTTGTTTCATAAATTATTTCTTTTTGCAAAGACTTGAACATGCGGTACGCGGGTTAACCTGCGGGTCACGGCTAGTTGTCACTACAATCGTATATTTTTTAAGGTAAATTCACATAAAAACCTGTTGAGGAAAAAAACTGAAAAGAAAATATCCTATTAAACTGGCAAAAGAACCGAAAACCTCCTCAATACTCTTTTCAAAATTACTTAATATATTATCACATTATGTAATAATAAGATACTGATTTCTTGACTGTTAATGTTGTAGGTTGCAATATTGCTTAGATTATTTGTAACTCAAGGCAAATCTGTAGCAAGCAGAGGGTTGAACACGTATTCCCCTCCCGAAATTTTGAAATTTTGAGTTTCAAGATTGCATTTAAACCAATTAATTACCATTTCATAAATATTAATTTTATATTTATACATTTTTATATACAACGAAAATGCATGCAAATGCGCAAACATAAATTTGGCAGTCCTAATCAGTCCATCACCCTGACAAAAAAATTCTGACTACGACTAAAGACAATTAAACATCGCGTGTTTTATTTTATCAACTAATATATCATCGTCGAGCTGGTAATTAAAGTAGCTTGAAACTTCTCTTCCTTAATGTTGAAGTTCATCGAGTATATTATGACGACTTTGAATTTCAGATTGGCGTTATCTGGAACTGTTATATCGTAATTTGTTTTGCAGACAAATGGATGGTAGCCATGAAATACAATTTCAGAAAGTAAATGATAAGACTTCCGACAGTACAAACTTATCTTTAATTGACTTTACGACATTCAAGTATTTTTAAGTAGTTTCTAAATGATTGAGGAGGCAAATAGTTATTTTGAATGTTCAGTATTTGACATAATTTTCTTTCTTCTCCCTTAATTGTGGTATGTCAGTGCGGACAAAAAAGTCAATTTATATTTAGAATTATTTTAGAAGTAATTTCTTTTTGAGCAATAATTAATTTTACTAATTCACTGTTTAATTCCTTTCAAAAGCTAGTAAATATTTATTAGAAGTTACAACACTAATGTTAACATTTTTTCTTAACCAAGAAGGTCAAGATAATGTTTTTCAAAGGGAACCCCCAATTTTTATCACCGATTTTCAAATAGGACTTTTACGTGGCATCATGAAAGTCACCATGATTTTCAAGTTCTAGTCAAGGCTAAAGACAGTTTTAAATTGGAAATAAATCCCTCATGGTGAATTTGATATGAACAAAAATGTTTCGTCCGAATATGACCTTGAAGGTCTATAGTCACGATCTAAAACAATTGTGAAATAGAAAACTTTCCTCACGCAGATTCAAAATAATAATTGACCAACCCGAGATTCGGGTTGTAATAATCATAAATATACGGGTGTCGGCCTCTTATTCAATTTATGTGTTTTCATTGTGCGGTTTTCTGCCTAAGATTATTTATTTTCCGGTTCAAAGTGGCCTTGTACCTTCAATGGCATAGTTTTGGTGAATTTTTTTCCAATTCAAAACCATCTTTGACCTTAACCAGGCCTTGAAGGTCATGGTTATAATCATGATCACACATAAAATTTTCAGGTGAAAATCGAACTTAAATAATTACTTAGTTTTATTTATTTATTCGATATTATGTATCTTTATAAATTGTCAACAGGGCAATAATGTCATCGAATCTTTACAAATAATCCTGTCAAGTAGGTTATACTAAATATCTTGAAATTGATTTTAGTAGTACATTCATAGAGGTATTATACGTAGAGCACGTGAAGTAGCGAAATTCATGTAATAGCAATAGAAAGAGAGAGAGAGAGAATAAGCGGCTCGTTTCTGATTGGTCAGAGTTTGTCTTTCTCTTTCTCTTTCTATTGTTATTACACTGCCACTTACAGTAACGCCCATACCTAATTCACTCTACGTATAATACCTCTATGAGTACATTACATTCAGTTTCAGGGGTAACTATACAAATAAATAAACAGTGTATTACTCGGCAACGTAATGAAAATCCTAGACTTATACCGGGTGATTATTGTGAAGTGTATTGAGTTGGCAATACCCAAATATTTGTAGCAACATTGAACGGTTAGTATTAAAAGTAAAGGCCAACAATAGCGAATTCGCATATTATCTTCATGACATTTGAAACTTTCAGATTGACATAACCACTACACTACAACTACCTACAGAAAATGCAACAAATGAACTGACTTTGGCTTCTAACTAAGAAGTTAATTAAAGAAAATAAAGTTTTATTATTTAAAAATAATGAGTATCGGGGTAAATAAACAGATTGAAATTAATACGAAAAACCCATTAGGGATCCTAATACTGAATTAAAAATAATAATCTGTTATTAAATAGAAAATTAGCAAAACATGTTTGTGAAAGAAATTTACATCAAGTAATAAATCATGCTAGTATTGTGCAAAACTAAACACGGTTAAAAAAGTGCAAATAATCATTTGGATTTGGAAAATTAAAAAAAAAACTAGAATAATAATTACCTGCATATAACTATATGATACACAGTTAAAAATATCCTCAAGCAAAAATGTTGTAAACTGCTGCAAGTATAATATTAAACATCATATCAAGAAGTATAGAAGACAGAACTGAGAGTGGTTTCTATAAATTTATGAATATAATTAAGAATAAATTCTAATATATGTTATACATATAGTTTGCTACAGCATTTTTGTAAATATGTGGTTAATTAGAATTAAATAGAATTAAAATTTTTAGCTTAGTAAAGTAAGTTTTAGTAGCATGTGCAGTTGTGCAGATGTGAACTTTAAATGTGAGTAGTTATGTTTTATTAATATAGGTACCTAAAAATAAAGAGGACCACAGAACAAAAATATTTGTTAAGAAATAAAGATGTATTTAGCAAAAATATATAAGTACAAATTATATTTAAATGCAAAATATCTCAATAAGTGAAACCATGCGTCACTAGAATAACGAGCGAAATCGAGGTCTTCTTGGTCTTGTAAATGTGATGTTAAGAAATTTTGTTAGGATACATGTGCAATTTTTTTTTCAATGCTGCTTGTGCACTACCATAAGAAAGATATACAATTGCACAAATTGTATGTGAAATGTTATTATTGTAAGAAAAAAAAGTTACTTTACCTGTGGAGCTACACATTTTCTTATAGAGTGTTTTCCATTCTGTCCTGTCCATCATCTAAGACATCTAGTAGTAATATCAATGCAGCGTTTTCAGGTTTACGTTTTAGTACACTCCAGTCTGTAAATCTCTTAACAATTCTATTTCAGTATAGAGTGTAGTGAATACGTTTCAATGACAATTTCCGTTAATAATATAGCACTACGGTAATATGCCATCACAATAAGGCGTCCTTTTCCACCGAAAACAGCTTTGTGTTTTCTTGATAAAGCATTAATTCGTAAAGAGAATAATTACGAAGAAATCAAACAATATTACAACAACACAAGTGAAGATTTTGTAGTAGACATTTCGAAAATTAAAAAGTGTGTCTGCAATAGACAAACTGCAAAAAGCCTTAGTCTCTGGATACTGGCGTTGTCAACACTTTACACTTGATATTGATCACCCGGTAGATAATATGAATTTAACAGTCAAATACACATCTATACTGCTAACACAATTTAAATTAAACCTATTTCTAGACAAATGTGTTACCTTAGTTGATAACGAAATAAATATTACGAAATATAATTTCAAATGCCATACCACCATAAACCATATTCTAAAAATATGCATTTAAAACGCTGCAGGCCTCTGGAAAACAGAAAATACTCGATGGTTTAATATTAACCCCTAATATAAAAATTTATAATCGAACTTGTTGAAACCAAAAAAGTGTACCCCTATTCCTATATTTGATTCCGAGCAGAAAAACGGAAGCATTAATTTTTAGAATTCGTATTTATAGAATTGGGGTTAATTATTTCATTATATCTCTACTGCAAACTTCCAAAAAGACATTTTTCCATTTAACAGTCAGGAATAAATAAGCAAGATTCAGTCAGGCGTTCTGGTTATATATCTTAGGGCAGATATTATATTTCATCTATGTGTCAACCTAACGAACACAGAAATTTGTAGATGTTAATTAAAATAGCAAACATTACAACACTATATGTCGTTGTTCATTTAGTTATATCAATAGATCTATTTTGTGCACAGGTGTCGTAAACCTCATCGATCTGTAATTTTTTCTATTGATATCTCCCTAGAAAAACCTGAAAATCACAGCAAATTATCAGTTTGATTGAAACCAGCATTCCTTCCTCAATAACTTAAGGTGTTCTTTTCTATATTTGTTCTCATTTTACAACTGCTCACTAATATCATCTTTTTTATTGACCGAGAAATCTCAATTTAAATTTGTTTTTTATTGTTCATTGAAGGAATACGAGATGTATAATGTTTGTTCAAACATAAAAAAATCTTACATATCCTTGACATTTGATCTCCCATATTTCCGAAAATATTACCTCAATAAAAATGATAGGTCATTTCATAATCGTGCGAACGCCACAAGAATAAATTACGCTAAGGCAAGCCCATGAACATAATAAAATAGACAGCATGTCGTCATAATAGTTTTAGTGTCATTAAACTAGGACAATTGCCAAAATAACAATATATTTAAGACGGAACAATTTATTTGAAATGTTTAAACTCTTATTAAGAAGCTTAATTGATTGTGTCAGTGATAGAAGACATCGAATATTTTGACGACAACGTCGTAAACAATTGTTTATAATAACTTTTAAAATTACTTCTCAGAAATTTCAATTCATAAATAATAATGGGTTTGAAAAAAATACGAAAATTGTTCGCAGAATGTCTGTACGTCAGAGTTATATAAAAACTTCACAATCTACGGGGATTAATCAAAAACTCTTCGGAGGGATAAAGGATACGTAGATCCTTTGCCATATTCCAAATTTTAGATCTGCGTATTATACTATTCTTCGGAAATTATTAATTATAGTTACTTCTTAACTGAAAAGATACTCTCTTAGTTTAGTTTCACCAATTAGTAAGATATGGCGCCGGATGGTCCTTTTAGATAATTTCATACTTAAAGTGAAACATATTTTGTTTTAACGCATAACTATTGTTGATAACAAGGATTAACACAAAGTGACCTTGAAATAAAAACCTAAAGGATCGTGTATGGCAGTGATAGCGAAGCAATTGCACAAGTATACAGCCCTGATTATTACGAGAAGTTATTTTCTGGTGATAGTAATTCTTTTCTGGTTTCGAGAATCCACGGCCGCAGTACTTTATCATTCAGTCATCACCATCTCGCACGTTGAATAGGACCGCCCCCAAACAGGTGTTGCTTATCTCGATGTCTAGGACGAAGTTGTCGGACTATGTAGGCAATGCTAGGAATGGACTGGAACATAATGCCACTTGCAATCGTCTGAATGTTCTTTCATAATCCTGATTCCAACAGAAGGTCTCTTTTTCAGTGTTCTGCGGATGGAAAGGTTCATGGTGGAAAATCGCCTGTAGAACGAACAGAACCCCAAAAATATTCATAGTTCATGTTTGTCTCTCGGGACCGGCCAAACACGAACGGCTTTTATCTAGTCTTCGTTAGTACTCGACCTCTTTTTGGGACATGGAACACCTCTGAGGGTTGAGTCTCATGTTGGCATGCTCAACTCTGGAAAATACTTCGCTGAGGTTCTTCATATGGTCATCGCCATGATCAAAATGTCATTTCGTTAAGCCGCCCAAATTTATACTTTATTGCAAGAGCCCTTTACTTGTGGAATACGCTGTCCTTTGTCTGTCGCTTTCGTGTAGCTCAACCTGCCAATATTCACTCTTTAGGTCTAGTGTGGAGAACCAACCGGATCCTGCTAGTGTGATCACTTCACGTCGGTCAATTTCCTGTAATCCAAGCAAAATATGTTGTTTCCATCTTTCTTTTTCACTAAAAAAACGGGGGCAGACCATGGTTTGATATTTCCCTCAACTGCCTCTTGTTGTCTGAATGGTAGTCGCCTAGGTGGTACTCTTATGGATTGTGCCTTTCTGGTATCTACTCTGTGCTGGATGATGAAATTTACGATAAATTGCTTGGCATTCTATTGATCCTCTGATATAAGGTGTGTCAAGTGCTCGGAAAACTGTTTTATAAACTCTTTATCGGATCCTGTCTGCTTTGCCGGGTAGGGCTAAGCATCTTCGCAATTGATGATGGTGTCTACGGGCTCGAAACAAGCGAGTGCTTCACCATTGGTAATTCGGATATAGTTGTTGGACATATTCAGGATTTTACTATGGCACGTCCAACCAAGTAGTCATGAGCTAACTGTAGGGGTCCCACCTTTTCCACGCAGCAACCAGGATTTATTTATAGCTGCCCATGAATAATTTGTTTTGTTCGACCGGAAATTCTGGTTGAGGACTTCGCTACAGTTTTCATGAAAGTCGCCGAGTTATTGACAGGCCATATCAATACAAATTCCTCAATTGGCAATTGTTGAAGTACATCGTATCTTGGGTCACACGTATACCCATGTTGGCTAATTAGGTCCATACCCGGTATAAAATCATCCTCAATATCCGCTACTAGGACGCCATCCCAGATTTTTTTGTCCCCAATCTGTAGCACTACATCCGGTGACTGTTCTCAGTTGAATGTCGTTAATCGGATTTCCGATTATCTCAAAATTAAGCCCGGGTAATGGACATAACGGCACCGGTGTCAAAGGTGATGGTGGTTGCTTGGGCATTGATGGTGCCCTTGGTAATTGAGCAGAACCCCAGGATGGATACTGTCCTTGAAGCTGGTGGAGGGTTACACAGCCGTTGACTAACTCAGGTGATCTGTTTGGTAACCTCACGTTGCAGTTACGTGGAGATGCCCTGTACGTTTACAATGATAACAGACGACTCTAGTTTCTGGTTTCTGTCTTATCTAAAGCATTTTCTTCATTCGGGATAACACATCCCGAAGAGTCGGCTCTGATTCTTCCTCACTAACGGAAACTTCTCAAAGCTTTGATTTTGACATATTCATGATCGACTCTACTTTCAAAGCACGCCGCAGAACTATTCCACTAAGTTTTTGATTTCTTCGAACCTCGACATCTCTAATATCATTTATAAAACTATGGGTAGCCGATTAGTCTTTAACAGCCTCTGGTAAGTCTGGATACGCTAAGTGTGTCAGCTAATGTTAGCTTCAAAGAGTTGTAAACTTTCTCCAGATTTTTATGTTTTTTCCTCAGTTGTACTTGGTCAGTGGTCTACTTGACTCAGTGATTAATTTTCATATCTTTTATGTAATACTGGAAACCCTTTTTTCGAAGTTACCCATTTCAACCATTGAAGTGCACTGAAGAAATTCTAGCGCTAGAGATATTACTAGAAACGTAGTCTCCTCTTGACTATTCCAACCGTTAAATATAACCATTGATTCAAATTGTCGTTTGTATATAGGTATAAGATAAACTAGTGGGGGGGTTTCATCAAGGAACTTTTGGAACTTACAGTGTTCCGATATCTTCCCTTTTGTAATTCCTGTTGAATGTATTTAATCAGTGTTTCCACATTAGTTTGGATAGTGCTAATTTTACATTGTACTATGATTTGAATTGAATTGTCATATTTGACCCTTTTTCCTAGGCTATACACTTAACATTTTAGATCCTAAATTTCATCACGTATTACCTTTATGTCTTATTGCGTAATCTGTATTAACTGCTTCGTTAACCTTGTATTACTAATTGCATTTGTTGTGCAATTTTGTTTCCAGTTTGTTCCTGTTTTTTTTTCAAATATTTTAGTTCAATTTGTCTCTTTAACTTAGTTTGTTCATAATTTTCTTCAAATTTCGCAAATAATCCTTCCATTAAAATTATTTGTACACTTTTTATGGTAATGACAAGGTTTTGGTTTTCATCTATGTTAGTGACAAAATTTTGTTTCATTAAGGTTACACGATTTTCTAATTCAATTTTACTTTTCTCATCAAAAGATTGCACCACCATTTTTTGTTGAATTTCTTTCTGAATTTGTGCCTCCTTTTTGACAAGTTTTTCCAGGGTCTGACTTATTTTCTCGTATAACTTATCGGTAAGTTATTGGAATATTTTCCTGTTAGTCTCGTTCATTTCTGCCATACTTCTATTTTTAGCCATAAATAAATTGAGACTTTAATAACTAATTATAAATTGTGTCACTTAAAAATCTCTATTGACGCGTGTACATGATCTTTATGTAGTTCCTGATCATAATGACGGGTTGATATTGATGGATGTTCAAGCACACATCAGCAATGTTTTTGGCTGTGCGTATGGAATAGAGAAGGTGTTCGATTTGTTTTCCCTAATAATCCAGTCTCACGAACTCCACAAACTGATTCACGAAATGCGATGGAGGTACTTTTTTGTAAATTTCCCAGTGTGGTAGAAGATTCATCACATTGGAAATAAATATTCAATCTTTTCTAAATTTCGTAAATGTCGAACATACTCAAAATATACAGTAATCAAATTCAAAACGTTAGATAGCCTATATGCTATATGAATGTGTGCAAATTATACAATTTCACAACATAAGTTGCACCGGAATAAAGTTCAAATTATTTTTAATCTTTTATCAAAAAGAGATTTAGTCTATTTTAAATTTTATGTCTTTATTTATTTATTGATTTTCAAAACACAAGGACATTAACAGATTACAAATCCAAAAACCGTTTCCTGGATATACAGTTTTAAATGTTAATACAATGGATAGAGTTAATTACATACAGTTATTAGTAAATATCAATTTAGTGTTATTAATTTACATACATAAATAAGTTCTTAAAATGAGTTTTAACTATAGGCAGTGATTTTTCAAAGATGTTAAAATAAGGTAATATGTACTTCCTAGAAACAGGCGCATTCATACCCCAATTAATATTGCCAAAAGGTTGAAGATAAGTATTAATAGTTCTTAGGTTTCTTAATTGTGAATGTAAATTTATTTTGTTATTATATGGGTACAATCTAGTGTTTTAGTCACTAGTTATCTGCGTTCTATTAGTGAGAATTAAAAATCATTGAAAATACCAGAATTATTTTTGTTCATGGATACTAAGATTTGCCTTAAATGCCAAACAATTTATTTTGTAGAGGTATTTTCAAACCTAGTTTCATAAGTGACATATTGTAAGTTCCAAACCATAGAAGGAAAATTGATGCGGCTATGTATAAATGCATTAAACAAGATTAGAAAAGTTGATGGTTTGTTAAATTTGCTGCAGTTTCTTAATATAAAACTCAGTAGCCGATTACAGTGATTAACATTTTTTCAATATGTAAACTAAATGTAATGTTCCAATAGCACACCTAATTCACGAATTTCACTAATATTTCTTAATATGTTGTTATTGATGATATATTGATTTTCAAATACCTTGTTATTTCTCGTTAATGATATTGAGACAAATTTATCCAAATTTAAAAACATACTATCATTATTGCAATAACTAACAAACCTATCCAAATCAGCTGTACCCTCTAGCAGTCATTTTTATCTCCAATTATGTTGTACATATATTTTTAAATAGTCAACATAAATCAGGATTTTGAGTTATTAAAGCAGTTATCAATATTATTTAGGTAAATGAGGAAATCAATGAACCCAAATGACTGTCCTGAGGAACACCTCTTATTAAATCCTACTATTTTACTGTAGGTATATTTCTGGTGGTTTATATCCTTACTTATCTTGCTCAATTTATGCAATAATCGAGTTATTAATACTATCATAATTTTTAACTTTAACTTAATATTTCACAAACCGAAGATACCAAAATAGTTTTAAATAATATTTTGCGGCCTTAACCTCTACTACACGTCGCTTCAAGATTCTTTCACTTTCTCACATTCTCTTGACTATATGACTCCAGGCGAAAATAATGGTAATAATAATCGATTAGATAACTAATATTAAAGCACATGCCATATCTATAGGGGATCACAAGATACGGGCAAGAAAAAACTAAACAGATCTTATATCTTATTTAACATTTGCCTATTTTTGCGAAAATCATTTCAAGTTTTCTTGAACGTCCGACATAAATGTCCACCTCCACAGAGTCAGTTGATCATTGCTTGAAACTTTTTTAAGTTTCCGTCAATGTTTAGTTATCATAGCCGCGGTTGACGAGTCGGAGTCCCGCAATTTAGTTTACCGAGAACAGCGAAACGATACGGAATTCCTCGATTAACTGTCACCGGTTTAATAAAGAATAGGTGATTTGATTTTTTTGTATCAAGTGAGAGCAAAAACGAACTACACGGTATAGTGAAAATCGATTTGGATTATCAAGTTGTGGTTACAGTTTTTATGTGCAGTAATTTGTTTGTGGCTTTAACGATTTGACGAATGTTGAAGATTTCCGTACTACTATCAAACTTAACTATTGGTTAGTTTTTGCAGATATCATTTTATTTGCTCTAGAAGTTCGCACTGCATTTAAAGCAGTATCTTATTTAATGTACCATAGTCACTTTTTAAAAATAGAAAATTTGGTAACTTTAAACATTTAAAAATTACTGGCAGTGAAGTTTGGAGAGAAAATATTACGAGATAAATAGACTTGGTTTTGGAAAAATAATGAATAAAGTAGTGAATGAAATGAAAAAATACTTTATGAGAGTTTTGATAAATTTCTTACAAATTTTACACATTTTGTGCAATAATGCGGTTAGTAAAATGAATATTGTACAACACCAAAAATTGTTCAAATTTCTTATTTTTTGTGTCGTTGCAGTACTATGCGCCGTTATTTTTAAAGAGATTTTATCAGATTCGGTGTTCTTTCATATTTCAGTTATCTTTGCTTGAAGCATATAAATATAAAATGATAAAAAATATCGCGTTCTTGACATTTTGTTATTGCCTACTGATAACACATTTTGAGAATGTTTTCGGATATATCGGTTACAGAAATAAGCCAATATCGATAGACATAACCAGTCTATTTTATTTTTCGAAATTAAACGAGGTTTCTATTACATTTCTCAATACTCTGTTTGAGCATACAATTTATTGAAAAATTAACTCTCTTAAAAAGAATTGGTGGATCAATGCTGTTTTGTAGCAACTTACATAAAAAATTAATGCATTATTCTTTGCTCCATTATAAGGCGCACAACCTTATAAATTGGTATTTTCATTAATATTGTGTTGTGGATAGATATTGTCATACTAAAAAGTTTCGACGCCACTGACAGATACTCCAGTTTAATACGAAAAAAGTTAAAGAGGGTTTTTGAATGCTGCGTAAAACATACACAGCTTCTTATTATTGATTCCCTTCTGCTACATCACTCAACCATGTTCCTACTTTATTCAACTGTTTGATCAAATACTTATAATTAACGACAGAATTTATAGCTCCCTATACCTAATCTGCGAGAACTATTTTCCTCCAGTCTACTTAAAGTAATATTATTAATGACACCTCAAAGAGAGTATTCAATATCTCAAAACAGCATTTACACGGAACGGCTCCAGATTCGGAACCTCTGTGTGCTAGTTTCCCCGAAGATCCTAGATGTCTTACATCTCCCACCTACAAATTATTAATGAATAATGCAAACTAGATCCGACCCCTGCGGGACTTTCGATGTCTAATGAAATTGTTTGCTTTAAAACTATTAATTTTATGGGTCTAGAACCTGGTGTTTTTGCATCAAGAACGAGTGATCAATTTTAACGACCTGCTCTATAGTGACCATTTTTGTTCAGCAGTCAACTGAGTAATAGCAACAAGCTTATAATGATTATAGAGCGATTTTCCGTATATCCGTGCTGAAACGGTGATTCAAAAAAATTATACTTTTGCCCCACAACTCTATAGTTTAGCGATGTCCGATGCATTTCAGATTTTGAGGCTAGGTCAAATATTCACCTTCCAACTAGAAAAAATACAAGGTTTTAATGTTTTATTGAAGATTACTGAAAGTAGAGAAACCAGGACGTGAAGGAATGTTTTGTTACTCAATTTGACTTTCCATCATCCCGGCCGTGCATTTGTTTGGAATTTTTTATGTACATTAGATCTTATTTTATGTTGAACTTTAATTGTTTTCTTAAGTTGAATATATAACCAAAGTATCTTTGGATTGATTTATTTTCAGTGGAGTGAATGCTAAATTTATAACTTAAATTTATCGTATTTTAATTTCTCACTTTCGGGAAATTTATATCAATATATAATATATCAATACTCTCCAATACATTTTGTATATACTTATTAGTTTTACCATATAAAGATTATTAGAGAAAATACTATATTATAACACATACCCATGTACCGAGATTGTTAATAAATGTTACATTTGTTAGCCGTTTTTCAAAACAAATGCCAGACAATGTTTTAAAAAAAGGAATGAAGTATAGTTGTCTAAAAAGTATTTTAAACTAATTAATAAGTTACTCACAATTAATTGACTAAAGTATTTATGGTGCATATATTTTTTCAAATGGTTTATGAACCAAAACAGCAGCACGCTATAATAGGCATTCCGTTACAAAATATTGTAAAGGATTTGTTGTAGTTTTTAAATCAATGAACACACAAAACTTCTCTTTCTTATAACTACTCTTCATAAATACGCAATTGATAAAGATTTCCGTCATACCGAGAAATGTTATCGTTAGTCAACTATGTAGGAACGCGAACAAGATTGGAAATTCCATGCTCATTTTGAAATTATTAACTGCAAAGCCCACAAAAGGCTACGAATTATCGTCTAATACACCAAAAATTTCACAACCAACACAGCTCTTCTTCTGTTTAATACTTTTGTGTTTCAGCAGCTTACTCTGGACAACCTTATTTGGTTAACTTAATCGCTTAGTATTTGAATATGATCAACATCTTTTTGTTAGACATTATGTCCAAACTCTTGACGATAACTTCAGCCCAAATTTAGTAGGTCCATACATATCCATTTTCTGCTATTAGTACGCTACCTATTCTTTTAACAACATATTTGCTTCAGAGTCTCCCCTTATTGTATAATGTCATCCTCTTGGGGTTAACCAAACAGCAAAACTGCAGTTTGTTACAAACTTACTGCACCAATTTAAATATTTACTGATTCTACTCTTACTAAATTATCCGAGGTACATTAGAATTAGAATTAGAACAATCTTATTTAATCATTCTACTGACATAAAAGCTTGCCGTAATCCAAGAATTTTTTTTCAATTTCAAAATTTTGTACTAACCTGGATGTAAAAACCTTAAAGTTATGAAAAAATATATGTCTTTCCGGTTAGTGCTTTCCGTGAAATTATAATTTTAGTTGTTTCAATTTACATTCTCGCGCGTAATTTTAATGTATGACAATAAATACGTTTATTTATATAATAATTTATTAATTCAATAAGGTACACGATTAACAAAACAAAAACACTTTACAAATACCGGATTTGATAAATGATAAATACTACCAATATCAATAATAGAATGGATAAACTACCGTATTTGTTGATACTGGTGCCAAAACATCTGCATCTACAATTGTAAGCATTAGTCAACTGCAGTAATTGTCGGGCTGTCCACATGCCGCAATATTTACACTTGGAAATTTCTGTACAAAATACCTTCCCAAACCAAATTTTTCGTACTTTCGAATTACTGTAACAACAGTTAGATAAATTAGAATTCGAAACTGGTTCTATTTAATTTAATGAAGTTATTAACGTTTTAGGGCTGTGATAATTATAATACACATTAATTTTGTCTACTGATGCTCTACAATAAACCTATATTTTATAGCAATGTCAAAAATAATTTTATTATCTTGTTTATACACATGTTTAATCATATTTACTTTATTTCGGTTTTATTGTAGCAAAGCTGTATTTTAATGTTTACTTAGGTAATTATCCCTGATAAGCTACATTTTGTCTAAACATTCCAATATATATCGACAGATACTATTAGCAAGGAACAAATTTATGAGCCTATCAACAACAGACTACGTTGAAATGAACTAAGGTTGTAACAGATTTTTTGGAAATTTTCATAGTATACAAAATGTTAACGTTTAACAATATTATAGCACTTAACACGTTTTCCACTTCCAATATGCTAAGATCACTGTGTTAGGATAATTTATTACCAATCAGGTGAATTGTTAACAATTATGTAATAAAAAATTGTATAATCACATGGTCAAATTGCCAGAGTTATATGGGACGTTTTTTTTTTCTATTCTCACTGAATATAGCAAGGCACAAAAAATACTAGTTAATATTATATTAAAAGAAATCTGACGGAATAATTTGAAGTCAAATAATTATTTTAATCATTGGATATTATATTATTGTACCTGCTATCTAAGTACTGAACGGAAGACTACACTAATTTCTAATTCTAATAGAACTTAGGAGAAGGCGGTACTGTGCCTTTCAGTTGTTCGAGAAACACCTGTTTGTAACTGCATTATGATATCATGTGAAATAATCCTATTTGGCTTTGTTGAAATCAGCTTTGTGTAAGCTGTCTAACTAACGAAATTATTAACTGTTAGGTTACACGTTTTAAACTTCAATTTATAAAACACGGTCCTGTGGCTTGAATATCTCTAATGATTTTTGTTATCGTTCAAATGTACGCGGTAGTATCAATACTCTACTGACTCTACTATTTATATCGTATTGCCTTTATCATTAATTTTCGTTTCATTGTCGTTTTGAAATGTTTATTTATCAATAACTTCTCTATTGCCGAATATAGTCTATCGTGTATACTTAGTATTATAAAAATGGGTTGCTTCTATGCACGATCTACCTCTCTTTCGAAATAGCTGAAAATCATGTCCTTGGTATGTCTTCTTCTGGTTCAATGGTGGATCCAGCAGTCAGTGTCTACATTCAAATTCTTGTTAAACATTTATGGGAATACATATTTTTCGCTGCGATGATGACCTCAGGGTTTTAATGATTCTCTCAGGCGCTTCGTAAAGAAAGACTAGTAGTGTCCCACGTAGCTTGAGAAAATCTGCAACATTAAAATAGAGACAACTAAAAATAAACATATTAAGAAATAACATGATTTAATGACCGAATCAGAAAATTACATGATTTGGAAATGACTAGGTAGTGTACTAAATGAACACGGCATAAACGCTGCTTGCTTAGAGTCTGTTAGAGCCTTACACAATGAATTTGAACTAATGCAGTTAATACACGCTATAAATTAGTCCGACATGCGTTTACACCATTCGCGAAATAGCCTACCGAGATGATCCTGGAAGATGGCAGTAAACAAGATGTTATCTGCAATATAATGTTTCCCTAAGAACACAAGTCTCAGCATCAGACTTATTAACATAAATAACTAATGAATCCCGTTAATATATATATTCAGAAAATGAACAAGAATATAAAGTTGATACTCTAAAGAAGTTTCTAGAGATACGATTTATGGTAATATTAAGGAGAGGGGATGGAGTCGTTGATCGTTGATTATCAGCAATGACTAAGAATTATGCTGCTTTCACTTCTACATCAAGGGAGATGGAGATTCGTTGATGCATGGGCGTGCAAAGTTACACGATTTGTGGAGGAGGGGTACATCTCAACTTCATATCTATTTGTCTTGTGGAAATATAACTAGTATCTTAAGGCTTAAGAGGACTTAGATAGAAAATATTTTTTATTCAAAAAATTACCATTCTAATTTATTGGTATTTTTTAATTATGAGCTAAGTCTTATTTGTTCATTATGACATTACCCTGGAAACTTATTAATAGGCGAGTTTATAAATTGGTAAATTCTTTAGAAAAATTAGAACTCTTTCATTAACTTTCGAGGTTGAGAGAATTAATAAACTTCTAAACAGTACCACAAAATAATAATTGAGATTCGGATTCATTCATTTTCAAAAAATTACTACTAGCTAATCCCGAAAAACAGTAAAAGTACAACTTCTGCTTATATAGTTCATTGGTTGTAATGAGGTATCCGATTGTTTTAATGTTGCCCGCTTCAGCACTAGTTCTCGGTATTTAAAATTATTTACGACACAAACAAAGGGCAGTTGGTCATATCATTATGTATTTACTTTGCCTTAAACTGTTTTTTATTATTATTTGATTTCTCGATTTTAGAAACCACAATGTCTAGATCACTTTAAATATTTACTAAAATCCCTGTGACCTTCACACAACAATTAAGTTATAACACTCAGTTACAATTTGTGGGGACATCTATGGATATAATATAACATTGTTTAAAAAGTCCCACAAGGTCTTATTTGGTAAGTCCCCAACAAACAAATCAACATAATATATTTTAAATAAAAGTCTTTCGTTTTTTCGACAACAGATCCAGAAACCTTCACAATTTTCTCTGTTATGGCACTCGCAGGTACAAACTATTATTTTGATAAACCATTTCTTGTACTCACAAGACAAAGGTTTTCCATCCAAGGTTTTCTTCAAAATCGACTCTTGCATTTGTGTATCCAGTAAGTTGTATAGCGCAGCGAAGTTTGCGAAATACCATATGCTTTGGCCGCTGGTTGCTGGTGGTTAGCAAATTGGGTAATCTGAATTCACCTGAACCACGTGTTATAATAAAATATCTCATTTTGGTTGCTTTTGACTTTCCCGAGCTTCACCAGCGTAAGAGCTAATTTCATATTACTTATGATTTTTTGCAGTTTACAAATACTTCCGTATATTGGACAATTTATTTTTATTTTGTCACCATAAATTAAATATCTATTCGGATTAGGTATCATAAAATTCAAGACACCAGATGAACAGCTGCCGTATATATGCATTGATTGATGTTCCAGATATCAACTTAAAATCACACCAACATTTGATTATTTCTGCACATTTGACATAACAAAATGAATATTCCTTAATTTTTGTATTCAAAGCCTAGGATAATGAATACTCTAGATTTGGAGTTAAGACATCTCCACAGATAGGTAAGGATCGCACTATATACAAAACACTATTTATATACAGAAATACTAGTTGATCAAGTTGTAAGCACTTTTTTCTCAAAATATCTGTAAGGAAGAATCTGTAGAGGCAGCTGGTAATCCATTTATAATTTTCAAATACTTATCTGGGGCATGAAAAAATAGATTAACCGCAAATATCAAAAGCCTCCTCAACAATCATTCCCAAAATATTTTTCAAATCATTATTTTATATAAAAGATACTTTTAAGTAACAAATTTTCGAAACATCTAACTAATCAACATAAAACATACATACATTGCCGTTAAGTGTAATAGAAAAGAAATATATGGTCATTGCTTGATAAAAACTGGTTTTGTTCATTTATAATATTACTTGAGATAAGTATACTAGTTATATATACGATTTTATGAAAGTAGTAGTATTAAATGACGTATAATAAATTAAATAATTCGTTTGAAATAATGTTGGGAGATGCAGTGCGATTTGATAATGCACAAAAAATATATTCTGAAGATAATGAAAATTACATGATTGAAAGCCGAAAAGTGCATAGATCCCATAAAAAAACAATTTCAGCACTTATATATTATTTCAGTACCATTACCTGAAAAATGTGTCTTGTCAGATGACAAATATCATATTTTTGCAACGTCTTTGGTATAAGAAATTTTCGACGTCGAATTTGTTATTTTATTTGGAAAAATTCGGACCTTAAGAGGAAAATATTAAATTACCTTTATAACATAATTTAATTAATAGGAAAATCTATTTGTATATATTACATTTATATATTACATTTATATATTACCATTTTTACTGCCTCAAATTGGACACTATTAGAACTAAAACACTTGCTTTACAACTGCGAAATATTAACTTTTCTTCCTGTATCAAGAGTTAGAATTCACCGACAGCTACCATGACAACTCCTTAGTTGCTAAGATGAATTAATAAAACTCTAGGCAAGAATATATGTTAAGTTTGTAGGACATAATTTGTTACTTATTCTGTAATTTCTTAAATCTTTAGGCACTTGCAACTTCCACACCCTATTCAAATTAGAGACTACAATCTGTCCATTTTCGAAGCAAATACTTCTTCCTCCCTATTAGCAGATCTCAAAGGTAAAACAAACCTGCTTGACATACCTACGCCATCATAATATTGATTTTGTATTAAAACAGTTACCAGGAGAATTATATAGGCAATATTATCTCAAACAATTATTTAGTTTGATTATCTTTATACGTCATTCATTAATTTCATAAAATCGTATATACTACAGCTGTAGTTGCCATGTTAAGCACTGTTGCAAATAAACCAAACCAGTTTTATTACAAACCATGACCACATATTACTTTTTCTTTTTGCAATTCACCTCAATGTGTGCTTTATGTTGATTATATAGACCTCCCAAAATTTTGGTACATAAAATGATCATAAAACCACGCACACCTAAAAATAAGGTGACAAGATTTCATAAATTCCAAAGAGTGTTTAACACCAGGAGGTATTCAAGAACGATATGAAATTACTATAAAAAAGAAATGGCAAATGATTGCGTGTATTTAATAGTCATTAAAATTTATAAGACCCCATTGAGCATCCATTATTTAAATGTATGAAAGTAAGCATTAACAAAATATCCATTTTCGATATTTTAATGGTCAATTACAAATTTAAAACATGTAATGAAATCCTTATTGCAGGGAGTACTACTCGTATGACTTATACTATTAAAAATACTCTGACAAAAGTTTATTCTTGCACATATTCTTCCGTAATTTTAATGCCCTTATCCAAGCAATGCTGCCTGCAAATTTTCAATAATTACACGGAGAAATTATTTCTAATGTTTTTTACACGCAAAATTTTCTTCATATTTGAAATCGCAAGGGGTACCTACGAAAAAGCAAGTTCCCACGAATTTGAGAATTATTCTCTAATAGTGGCTCTTTTACGTAAACATGTATCCAAAATGACACCTTCAGCATCCCCAGCAGCCCAACTGAGGGAACTATCTTAAATTTACCAAGTGTAGAAGAGTTCTTATAACTCCTCCTTACTGTATACCTTGCTTACATAATCATGCTGGTGGATCAACGAAACTATGTTTAATGTAATAACCTAAGAAATCTGGCTTTAACATTTTATATAGGTAAATTTAGTACAGGATCCGCCCCTGCTTTCAGGTGGTTTCAATTGTACGTATTACCAAAGCATCTTTGGAGTCACAGTTTTAAACTATCAGAATTGTAATTGAAACTTTGTTACTAAAAAAACTGTCATTACTATAGCCAACAGTAAAATGAAATGAAATTTGATAGGGTTCGTGTATACTCTCGAATTTCTTCGGTTGAAAAAATAACAGTCTAATGGCTAGTTAATTAAACATCATACATACATCAGAAATCTGTAATTTAGTTCAGTTAGTCCTGCGATATATAAAATTACATAATCACATAACTTTAGCCATGACCTAAATTCAAACAATATATTGTCCAAATTTTAAAGTGCTTTTCCTTGTTGCTTGTTACCATTTATATGAATATAATCTAGAGATCGTTAAAAGGCTGACTGAAAAGTACTCACATATAGAAGATTTCCAACTGCTAAAGATCCTGCTTTACTTTGATCTAAAAATTCTTGGCAATAACTGAAATAAATTCCTATTATTTTCTAATTATTGCCAGCAGCTCATCAAGTGTGTAACTGCCTATTTAACCTTTGTTTTTTAAGGTTTCCTATTGATATGTACTAAATACCAGTTTATGTTTACTAAAACCATTAAGCAATCCAATACAAAAAAGTACATAATAATCGAGAACGTCAATCAAACTTGCAGGTTGAAAATGAAATTTAAATATTTTTCACATAGGCGTTGTGAGACTAAAAGGTAGTAATTACAAACTAACAAGTCACGTTCATTATGTAAATGCTGATTTACTCCACGGCAAATAATTATGATTTGCATGAAGATTCATTAATGATGTACTTTAGTTCTGGAAAATTACAGAATTGTTTAAACAATCACGAGGTATAATTCATTAATAAATTTAAGTCCTAATTAATGTTTCCTTTTATTTCGCTTTTACGTAGAAATATTAGCAAACCTTTTTTTCTCTCCATTGTAAACACATTTCATGTCAAAATAAATTGTTCTTAAGGCAATTTTATTATACACGTTGTTACATAAGGTTTTAAATAATTTTCAAGTGAATAAAGTTCTTGATTTTGATTATTTTTTGCAGTAAACTCTACGCTGAAATCTTTTATTTTTGCTTAGTTATTCACAAAAGCTGAACTTTTTGCAGTACCTTATAAATTTAATATATATTTAAAATACTTTTTTGGTGGAGTCTTACTGCAACGAATTTTGATCCATTAGATTTTTTTATTATCTCATATTTAGCTATTATTCCTGCTATCTTTACGTATTTATTTGTCGATTTCTCGAGAGCGGTTCCTGCCACAAAATCGATTTTTTAATTTTTTTCTAATTCGGCCTTCCAACAACAAGTTTTGTTTTTTGATTATCTCATGTTTAGCTATTTTTCCTTAAAATTTTTGTTGATTTCTCAAGCTCGGTTGGAGCAACAAAATTGATTTTTAGCAACTAATTAGCTACAAATTCTGATATATATTTTTTAGTTTTTGCCGATTTGGAATTGACATGCCAATGGCAGTAAAATATCAGTGAAAATAAACTATACATGCAAAACAAACGTAGTTACAGTAGACTGACAGTTAAAAAACTTCCTTTTGATGAGAAAACACTAGGATTTTTTTATTCAAAACAACACGTGGTCTCAAGACGACTTAAGTTAATTTTTGGGTAAAATCGTAGTTTTTTTACATATCACTTATTACAAGTATTTGACTTTGAGAAAAAATTATGGAAACAATTTTGTAGAAAATTAAAATCTCTACAAAAAGGTCTCATTCAATTTTGCTAAAGGTTTTAATTTATTTTAATTTATCAAGATAATCTCAATAATCATGAAAAATAATTATGAACTTTTGAAAAAACTGAATGAGACATTTTTATAGACAATTTAATTTCCTACAAAACTGTTTCCATGATTTGTTCTCAAAGAGATATTAAAAAACTACGATTTTACCCCAAAGCCGTCTTGAGACACATGTTGATTTGAAAAAAAATACTAGTGTTTTCTCATCAAAATGAAGCTTTTTAGGGGGCGCTTCAAGATATTGAAACGTTTTTATTTACTCTTCGGGTTCTTGAATTTATTTAAAAACACAGTCGAACTCACTATAATTTATATACTTTCATTTAAATTTACACAATTATTTACAATTTATCTTGAACACCTGATATTTACTATACGTCAATCGAATACTGAATGATTCCTTTCGCCAGCTCTCCGTATTTAAATATTTCTTGTCGGAATTCTCTAGAATGTTTCTTGACCATTCGATGAAATTCGGTGAATTTCCATCGAGCCAGCCGGCGGCCTCTGGTCGCCAGACCATAACATTTTGGATTCCACGTGATATCGGATGAATGCTGATTCCACGAAATATCGAATGATTTCCCATCACAGTATTTAACAATTTTGAGCACCTTCTATTGTATCAAATTATCCTACAAGCTTAAACTGAATTTGTCTGAAAAATGTTATGATAAAAGCTGTCTTTTATTAAGTACAGGCTTATAAAAAAATAGTTTAAATGTAAATCAAAAGTGTATTTTCTACCTGTATATATTCAATGCAGCAAAATCTCATTCATAATATTTCAACTTATTTTAGTATAAAATATTACTATTCGGACTGCTGAGATATTTCACCTTTGACTTAAATTATTAATAGCCAAGTGTTGGCATTACTAATGTTACGCTATTTATAAATGACTTCCCTGTCTTCTTGCCATAGACAGTTTGGCGTCTCTGCAAATTTTCTAATTGAAAGTGTAACCTCCCACAATTTTTTGCTTCAGTAAATTGCTTGAAATTAGAAATCATAGTAACGTCTATTTTCATTTCACTTTTTTTTCGACTGTTCATTTTATTTTTAACATTCGGACAACGTTATTGTTTCTTCTTATCACAAGACTGTTTTCTAACGTTACATCAATGTTTATCATTTTTTATCTTTTCTATCTAACTTTGACAAGAAAACGCTATTTAGGTGAAATGTTTTATATCAATTTTGTGTTTTCAAATGTACTGTTAAGAAGTTTCTTTCCCGTAAATAGAATAATCGTTATCGTTACCTGTTTTCTATTTTTTGCTGTTCTATTCTAGTTTAAACAACAGGGTCGCTTCTTATCAATCTTGCAATTAACTTGAGGTCCTCTTAATATTCAGAATGTGTATATCTCTTTTTATTCATATTCCATTAGTGTTCATTGTGTATTTGTTTGCTTTTGAGTTTTATGAGAAAAGCTATGCTAGTTCTAGCTCAAGATTTCATATATTGCTAAACAACGCCGAAAATCGACCACTTTATTAAAACACTTATTCGGGGGCTTCGTCGTACCTTGTATATGTAAATAAGGCTGTGTCCGACGTAAACGCGAGTTCCGAGAGCGGGCTCTGCGTTGCAACAAAAAGGACAGCCGCAAACTCTCAAACAAATAAAGTAATTCATTTTGCCCTTACTAGAAAATTAATTCGTGCGATTGTAGCGACTTTGTGTTCTCGCATTGTTCAGTTGGTTTGAATTAGCCTTTAGTTTTAGTTTATAATTGTCACATTGACGTACCGCACCGCCCGCACCGCGCATGACTCGTTTAGGTGGGCCACAACCTAAGAGTATGCAGGCTGTGAATCTGTGATGTTTATAATACAGGGTCTCGGTATACAGGATATAAGTTGAGAAGGTGTAAGTATATTGCTTGTTAGCGTATGATGGAATCTGAGGGTGAGTTGTCATCTTCTTCTTCTATATAAATAGTGTCCTAATGACAGGAGAGTAGGGAATTGAATGTAGTAACTTGATGAAATGAGAGCACGAAACGGTGGAGGGCAATCATTTGTTGTCTAATTCTTCTGCTGGCGCAGATACTACCCAAAAAAATGGTGTAGTTAATGCTCCATTGGTTAAAGAGTATTGCTAAGGCGATGGTTGGCATCCTAAAATCAAAAGGTATGAAATTTTAAGGATGAATCGGAGTTGTCTTCTTAGTGATAATATTTGTGGCGTCTTTACTTTGTATTTGTGGATTTTTTGAAATAACCTCACACTTGATGAAATGTATATAGATTTCAAAACTTTCAAACGTTTCTCACTGGCAATTAAACCAAACAAAAAGTAATTATGAAAATCGTTCGTACTGGTAATAATATCAAAATGTACTATTTGCAATTAGAAATGTTGACAATATTAACTGACGTATCTAAGAGAATTTACTACTATTTATTATATAGGAGATATCATAAAAAATCATATACCTATTATATAACAAAAATGTTTCCAAATTGGAAAATATGAAAGAATTATCTTTAAAACTTTATGTAGCGCTCCTAGATGCGACTTTATTAAAGGATCAAAAAATTCAGATGTTTCGGATATCCCATTAAAGTCATAACGGTAAACCTAGCAAAAACCTTATGATACAGAGCTATTCAAAAGGACATGACAGTTACTAATTTTATCCTTTTTTATTGGAATCACGAAAGACTGAATTGTACGGAAGTAGGTTGTGTAATATGTTGTCTCTTTATGTAATTTTCGTGTTCATCTATTATAACGTATATATACATACATTTCGGCACTGACTGTTAACACTTATTTGAAGTAGGGGTGCTTTTTAATAATTCAACAATAATACATAAATTGTCAACAGAATTTACTGGCCATTAACATGTAAAAATTGTCATTCAAAACATATTTTTATTGACAGTTCACTTTAGTCAAAATCGAATTAAATTCGCGATCTTTCTATTCATTACAATATCATTACACATCGCTATAGTTAAATTTGATATAAAAAAATTGAGAAAATTTCAAAACTCCCAAAAATGTATATAACTTACATGTCAAACTAACTAAAATTCTAAAAACAAAAAAAATTCGACAGGTCTGGCGAGAGATTAAATACGATTTTAGAAGTAACAGTACTCAAGATGTTTAATTATACATTTCACGTATATAAGTTATTTTCAAACTCTTTTCACAAAAAAATCTAAGAACTATAGAACAGTTATATAAAAAATGGAAAATATTAAAGACAATAATACATTTCAGAAATGCCAACAATATCCAAAAGCCTCAACAACGTCAAAATGTTTAAAGTAATAAAAATATTGATTATCAAAACTCTAAAAACACCGAAAATGTGAAAACGTACATATATATCAGAAATAACAAATCCAAACTATGATATTGAATTTTTTCCTATTTGCTTGAGCACCACAGGAAAACCACTTAACTAGCCATACTTCTTAATCTTTCTATTTATCGGCGCGGAAGAAGTCGCGGATAAAAGCTACTGATAATAAGTATACGTATTCTTTGTATTTACACGTGCTGAATCTCCTCACACTCATTAGATTGGCAGTCGTCTAAACTTTCCTTATGATAAACTCGTATAGAAATGGAAAAAGATTCCACAATTTTGTTAAATTATTGAGACTCAGATCATGCACCTTTTATTAGAGACAGGAATAATTATACAGTGAGGACGCGTGGATTGGAACAAATTCATTTAAAATTCAGATTTTTTGGAAAAACGCTCAGACACATCAGTTTTTTTTTGGACCGCGGTTTTTGTGATGATAAACTCATTTATACAGGGTGGGCCAGAAATAAATTGCGACCATCAACTTTATTTTTTCAAATGGAAACATTTGTTTTTTATTTTATTTTTGAATTCTGCATTGAATTCTAGGTATTTTTCATGTACAATGTACTATACCGAAAATCAACAGTTATTAAATTACATTTGTTTCTAAAGTTAAGAAAACAACGGTAAAAATAGGGTGTTTGTTTGTTTGAACCTATTTATTTAAGTCTAATTTATATGATTGTTGTCGGTTTTTTAGTCGCATGAATGGAAACCTTTTTTTTAGTGCATGTTGATTTCCATAGAAACTGTACTATAATTTTACTTCAAATAAATAGTTGTCAAGTGCAGTTGCAAAGTTTCAAATTATGGAAAGCACCGAATATAAACTTTGACGATGGTAGGATAATGGCGACAGAACTCGAACACAAGCTGAAGTTTGCGAATTGTTTAATATATAGTACCCGGAGCGGCCTATTACACAACTGGTAGTTAGTAAAATAAAAAAAAGCTTCTAGAATTTGGCCACGTAAGAGACAATTACAAAACCAAACATCTTCCAGAAGATACACAGTAAAATGTTTTGCTCGATTTACAAAAAAATCCTCACAAATCCACTAGACAAATAGCCGCAGAACGCCAATAATTAAATCTTCTGTTCTAAAATGCTTGCATAGAAATAAATTGCACCCATACCAAGTTCATTTAGTTCAGGAACTTACTGAAGATGTTTTGGACTGGAGTGTAGAATTGTGCGAAATAATGATGAATAGCTGCAATGCCAACCCGTACTTTTTACCCACATTGGATTATGGAAAGTCATACACAATTTTCCAAGAAAGTATAGGTGGGAATTGTGGGTCCTTTTTTATTGAGGGAACACTTCACTCAGAAAAGTATTTAGACCTATTACAAAGTGACATAATACCCACTTTAACCAGAAATTTACCCGAATGGTGAAAACCCCAATATACTGATAGATTTGGTATGGTTTCAACAGGATGAAGCACTATTTGCGAACAGTGCGAGATTATCTTGACAATATTTTCCCAAATAGATGGATCAAAGGAGAGGTAATATCGAATGGCCAGCTAGGTCTCCAGATCTAAGCCCGTTAGATTTTTATCTTTGGGATTACGTGAAATCGAAAGTCTACCTCAATAAGCCGGAAAATATCGAGGAATTAAATAATAGAATTAGGGCCGAAAAATAACGAATCCTGCCACAAACGCTAAATGAAGTGTTACGAGAATTTGAAAACCGTCTTAGGTATTGTCAGGAAGTTAATGGTCAACAATTTGAACATTTAATTTGATATGCTGATGTTTTTTTTGTCTTCAATTTTGAAAGAAATGTATTTTTTAATAACTATTATTTTTCGGTATAGTACCTACATTGTACATGAAAAATGAAGTTGATTGTCGTGATTTATTTCTGGCCCACCCTCTATGAATGAGTTTATCATCACAAAATCCTTAGTAAAAAAAACCGACGTGTCCGAGCATTTTTCCAAAAAACCAACACCTGAATTTTAAATGAATTAGTTAGTTAGTATATGCAATACTTTTGATGAGGTAGTAACCCGCCAAACCCACTGATCGGAGCTCCGTACCCATTATTTGACACGATAATATTATGAGACTAAGGAAAACGCAGGCATACATCAGTCAATGGCTGACGATATGCATGTTAATATTGACATTCTTATTGAATTAATCTAGATTTTATTTATTTCTACAAATTTTAAGCTGTGACATCTTCTGAAAGAAAAATAACTGACAATTCACGCATTATAGGAATGTTTTATATTGGCGAATTGCGTGCTGAATAACGTTTCAAATAGGCTAGCTTGTCAAGTCAAGTCATACCTACTATAGCAGGATTGCAAAAGAAACCACAACTTGTTACATCGGAAAGTAGCAATAATTTCATTACCAAAGAAAAACAAAAGACGTCTTAGCATAAAGTCAAGGCTTCACATTCCTTTCAAGTGATATTTCTCTTCGTTCTTACCATCAAAGATTTACTTTGAATGAATATATTGCTTAAAACACAGATATATCAGACTAATCAACATTGCCTAAAAATTACACACCACAAATTGCTCACATATTTTGGAAGAAATAACTCAAATGTAGCAGTATTCCTATTTCAAGTGACAAATACTACTATAAGCTGCCAAAGCCCTCCAAATATTTTATTCTAATTTTCTTTAAGTGCTTTGTCCACTGAACTGAACAAGTACGCTTCACGTTTCGAAACATAAATGAAAATGATTTCCTCAACATTTTAACCCTTATTTTGACAAGAACAGTAATGGATAAAATAAAAATAATTTGAGTTACTATAATTTTATTTTACCTATTCATTAGGGTTTTGAAAATTGTAAATACAGAACAGTGTAGAATTGCCCAAATAACTGGTTCTCCGTACAGAAATACTTCCTCACAGTAATTCTGAAAGAAAGAGATATTTACAAAATGATCAACCAGTATTCCTGTATATAAATAGTGTTTTGTATATTGTGTGATACTTACCTGTGTTTAGTGACGTTTCAACTCCAAGTCTGAAGTCGTTGTCAATCGGTTAGTATTGCATTTCGAACTTTTTTTCTAAAAAAAATCGCATTTGTGTTGATTTCTTGTTTGTCAAATGTAAAGCGAAGTGTGTGACCATTTTCATGAATAATCAATATTCTGAACCTTTGTAACATATTGATAGTTTTATTAATGAGACCGAGAAGTTTTGCCAGAACATAGTACCCGAATTCAAATACTGCCGGCTTTCTTCAGTGCATGTAGGAAGGTCATTTTACACAAAGATATTTTAATTGAGCGAAGATACAATCTTATTAGCGAACATACTGAACGATTTTGTTTACATTTCCAAGAATGAAAAATCTTATATAATTATCATCGACAAGTAGTTGAATAACAATTTTCTAAGTGTATCCTGATTTTGAAATACAAAACTGAAAATAATTTTTTTATTACTGACTATTGTATTTTTGGGTACTATTCAGGCATGCCTATTTTTGATGCATATTTGAATGCAACTAGTGCATATATGCAGCCCTACAACTGTGCAATATACAACAATAACCAATTGTTGAATTATATCGGCATATCTAAAATCAGATGAAAACAAGTATACTTACATTCATTATCATTATAAATAATGTTTTTCTTAATCCTATGTTTACTTTATCTAAGAACTTAGCGTCATTATGACTTTCATGTTCAAATTAGCAACATTATCACCTTGTCAATAGTTATGCCTTACCGTTATTTACAAATATGTTAAAATTTACTTGTGTACTGACAACTTGTTATTGCAAATAGAATAACGCGATGACTTTTACCGTAGTGCTCTTAATTTGTTTTTGGACGACTTTAAATATAAACTTATTTTAACTATCAATAAATAACTAATTTTATGAGATTGTTTCTTATTTGAATGCTGTTTCATTTAAACGGAATAAATAGGAGCAACATGTTTTCAACATCATAATACTAAACTATATTTTGAATTATCTGCTTTTTTATTTCAAGAAATTTGGTTTGGTTTATTGGCGTGTTGTTATTGGAAGTGGCCTTAAAATATGCCTTGTATTTCACTCTTACTCTCTAGTTCAACAAGATTTTCAGTATTTATTATGTTATATTATGTTGTAATCTTGTCTTCTCAAAGGCAGAGGATATTAGTACTTTAGGTAAATTTCTTCAAGTTTTAAAACTAATTTCCCATACTACTGTCATTATTACTGATTACATTTTATTCAAGAAACGATAATGACTCGACAGTAAATACTATACATATAGAAGATAAAGATGTATCAACCTCAAAATATTGCTTTATGTCAACATTTGTTGTTCGAATAATGTAATACTATTATACTTCATTTTAAAAATAAACCCCCAACGAATAATAAAACTTTTGTTTAGATTTTTATACATACATATTCTTTCTTTTGGATATTTATAGTTTTTGAAGTAATTTTCTAATAATTGACCACCTGGTTTAATTTAGTTTCTTAAAAAAGACAAAACACTGTCTCAATTTGAAATATTGACTGATTTATGTAATTACGACTTCAAACAGTCTGATTTATTTAAAAAAACTTCAAATAATTTACTCACTGGCCTTAACACAACTTAGTATTACTGAAAAATGGGAGATATTGTCTCTAGGGAAGCTACATACTCTATCGATCTTTGTTATCTTTGATTTTAACCACAAACTAATTAAGAACAAGAAGAAACCTTCACTACTAAAAGTCAAAACCTATACAAACATACGAGACATTTCTGTTGGGCTGCTTTATAAACATATATAAAGGGTAATTGTCAAAGCTTGTTTTGGAAATGATAAATTTAGGGTTTCCTTCTACAATAAAGTTCTAAAAAAATAGTGAACGGCATATTGATTCCATAGTGACACGGTCGATGCATTTCTTGAAGATTCTCTTTGATATCCACCTTTTGTATGGGGATAATTGAAGTTAGGGGGAAAAAATCAGCACTTAAAAATGCAGCTTCTATTTCACGGCTTATGATTCACATGTGGTGAAAAGATGCATGACATTGTTTTAAAAGACAAAAGTTTGGTATTGTCCAAGGAAGCAGACGTTGTGATCATATGACTGCGCGTCTGCGGTTTTATTAATAAGTTGGGATATGCACAAGATGTCAGCAAGCTACCCACTCTTCTTGGTATTTGCACAAAAGTCAACAGGTCATTTACTAACTGATCTCCTCAACAACATTCAGTCAAAGTTACTTATTCGAAGAGGAGTCTATATATATATATATATATATATATATATATATATATATATATATATGCTATAACAGAAAGGTTACAAAATTACAAACTATATCTTAATACAAGCAACCATAGTTTAAGATTTTTTTTAATTATACCTACAAATAATTATTATCATTTCTACGCAACGAAAGTCCAATATTTTTCTCTTATTAGGAAAATATTTCAGTTAGGATTGATATTGGTATTTTTATGAAAAACTCACAAGGCTTAATTGCTACCCACATTTAGTTTTTTTTTAGTTTAATCTCACCTTGTCACTCTTTACTGAAACTTCCTTTTCCTAGGAATGAGGATTTAATATTTCTTCCATTTCGGTTTAGTCAACCTTGCGATTCAAGGAACTCGCAATATCCACAGTTGGCCTTGAACTTCAATAAAATCTTCATTATTAGAGTTACAGTGGGCTACAATTTCTGTCAGCATTAATTCAATGTGTATGTTTTCAGTTCTTTCTACGATTCATTTACGTTAATAGTTCATATTTCAAGGTGTCCAGTTCTGAATTATCCCGTAGTCATTTTAGGAGGCAAAAATGACAACTTTATGTTGGAATGCATAGCTTCCAGCTCATAAAGGTTAGTTCTGTCAATATAACTTTTCCAAAGGGTGGTTCAACTATTATTATTTAACATTTTTCTCTACCCTCAACGATTAAAGAGATATTTACAAACTACGACATTTTAAATAAAACTTCGTATTTAGTACGACGTTAATGAACAGGAAAATTTGGGCACATGAAATCTCACAGTTTTGTAATTTCATATTTTCCACTACAATTAAAAGTTGAGGAAATACTCTCTAAAAATGTTTGATTAACAAAAATCGACTGAACTAAGATATCTTGAGAACTACTAGACATAGAAAAAATAATGCCCAGTTGATTTTATGCTCTTAAAACGCTGTAATTTAACGTTTTCCTCTAGAAATAACGGTTAAGGAGACTTTCCTGCAATTTTCAACACATCGACTTCAGTACTCAGCTTGTGTGATGATACATATCTACTCGACCTATCAGAAATTTGGACATACTAACGGTTGAGGACAGATTGGCAAAAAAAATCATTTTAGGTGGGTTATCGAAATTAGTATCCAACTTATGAAATAGTAAATATATGGCGAACTACTAGATCTATTAGAAAAATTACAAGAAAAATTACAACTATGTAATTAAATGACTAATTTTGAGGAGATATTTGTCAAAATATAATTTTATATGAAGCGTCGTATGGAACTACAGGACCAACCAAAAATTGCGAATATATTATTACAAACTTCGGATGCTTCAAACCACTTGTACCATGCGGTTTTTATAATGTGCATAAGATCGCTTTGTCTTCTTATGAATTATAGAACCATTTAAGGATACGCTCTTGCTGAACTTAAAGTTGAAACCGTAAAATTGGTTTTTCTCTACTTCAAATTTCTTGATAGATCGGACACTGAAAGAACGTTATGTACATAAAAACTTTCTTTGTTTTGACTTCGATAGACAACTGGTAAATATTCTATAAAATTAGTATCTTTAGTATCGAATTCGGGAATAAAAAAGTTTCATCCACGAGTACAACGATTGATCACATTTTTTAAATAAAGCCGGTAACTGGTAGCATAAAATTGTCAAAGCCAAAATTGCTCCTAAAGACAATGCTGCCCAATCAGTGGACAGGACCCACTCACAAATTGGCATAACAAGTTTAATCTTATTAACCACCAACATTTTCCCTATTGCACCCAAATCCTTTACCAAATCTCAAAAATATCTAGTCGGATTTTTAACAAGTGATAAATAATGATTTGTGTAAATATGCACAGCCTGCTTCACAAATACTAATAAAGTTGGAATTTCATATTATTGGCTTGGGGATTTTTGTCCATCCTAATTATTTTTGTTAACACCAGTTTCAAACATCTTACTTTAAACCGAACAGGCGTTTGTTATCTTCATTGAAATTTTAAATTATTAACAATTTTAACGAATTTTAATAATGTAAGTATGCCAGGTATTTCTTCATACGTGCATATACAACATATATGATTTAAAAAATCTTACTATCAGATATCTTTTTAACGGTAATAATTTGTACCTTCAATTCCTCAGTAATTTTCTCTTTTATAATTTTTTATTGCACTCAGAAATATTTTTATTGGCCATTGTTGAAAGAACCTTTTTTCAGATAATTGAATGCAATACCAGCAATTATAATATATCATTGACTGTACAAGAAGTTTTAAAGATTACGTGATTATTTTTGTGAGAATTGTTAACATTGTTTGGATTACTATATACCCACAAGAGCCAAGACGGTTAAATGCCTGAAAGGTATTGCATTTCGCAAAGAAAGAGATGTGTATATAAGGCATTCTTTTGAAACAATGTAAGTAAAAAAGAACAATTCTTGAAGTTCTCGTACTGTATTTGTTAAAGTTAAAGTTAAGGGTTTCTATTTCAAATGTAGGCATATTATAATTATGTAGACCGTCACAATTCTTTATTGAAGTCTCCTTATACACTCGCAACCATTTAAGTTGATTTCGTTTTATGTTTTTTACCCAAATAACCCCATTACACTGACCAAAAAGATGACCACATTGTCAACGGTATTATAAACTGAATTAATAAAATATAAATTTGAAATTGTCATTTGTTCAAATAATAGTTATGGGCGAATAAGGTCAGTAGGTATCTAAATTTAACGCCTATTATCTCATTTTCTAGTTTCGAACTCGAACGGAGTGGAAAAGTATGTTCCACTTTCCGAAAAAAATTGGCATAAAGTTTGCGATTGGACAAGTAAGATTAAGGGACGGAGTATTTTTTGGATACTTCAAAATTTCCTATTCTTAATATTACTTAGCCTTATCTTGCCATCTTGTTAAGTTTCCGTACAGGATCACGTCCTTATGTCATCCCTTTGACCACATACGACACTTATGTCTATCGTTTTTTTGATGCTTGGTACATCATGGAGTTCATTTATTCAACATGACAGAGGCGAGAAAATCGGAGCAGAACATCTTTTTTCTAAAAATGGAAAACGATTTTTTCCTTTGTTTGCCCTACGGTTTGCATTGCATTCAACAGTAATCAATTTTCCAAAACCCTTCGAGGCAGAACCGAGAATGTGGTGGACCAAAATCTGTCACCAGCTGACTGTCTATGAGATAATAGATTATTTCGGAAGGAAAGCTATAGCAAGATTAGATAGTACCATTTGTTGGAACCTAATAAGGTATGTGTTCAGTTTACCTTATGTTAATGTCTCATATAAACAAATATTATTAGTAATTTGGAAAAGATTGCTTAGGTCTTTGATTATTTTGCCTATTCATTTTGGGTGTCCCGCCTCAGATTTTTCCTGCGTATTTGGGAATTGTAAATGGAGATCAAATAGCCTTATTACACTTTGTTTTCATTGTTTGTGTCATTGTTAAGTCTCTAAATTTGAATATATTATTATTCAAAATTTATTGAGAAGTAAAGGAATAATAAAATCAATGATATTTATTTTTACATCTTGAAATTAATGACTGTAATAGGAAATGTATAAAATTATTATTATTATAGCTTATTTAAAGTACTATGAAACCTCTAGAACGAATATTTTAAGAACTAACAGTTTATGTAACACTTTTACCTTTCCTCAAATATTAGTTGTTAATCCTTTTAATTCGACTACATTGGTGGTTTAATTTCTTGTTATAAAAATTTACAAAAATTTTAATATACTCTGTTGTTTTTAGTACAGACTCATTTTAAATAATTGGGAATACAATGAGTTTATCAGATTTTGAATACTGTGACGATATTTCGATATTTCGTATAAGCGGCATTCATCCGATATTTCAACGAATCCGAAACGTTGTTCGCCTGGCGCGTCGAGGTCGGCGGCTTGCTTTGATAGAATTTTTGAATCAGTCTAGTCCATGAAGGAAATCTCTCGGCTGCTCTTTGGCCTTCTGGAGAATTCCGAGAACACATACGGAGAGCTGACGGAAACATTTATTCAGTATTCGATTACCGTATAGTAAAGATAAATTATAAATAAAAATTCTGTGAGTATATATATATATATATATATATATATATATATATATATATGTTTTAGGTGGTTTCCGGGAATTCATCCGCGTAGTTGATAACTCGAATATTCGAGTAACTAGAAGCGAAAGCAGAAGGCTACGAGAATTATGCGAACCGACCTGAAGAGGGCAGATGTGACTCTGCCGAAACGTCGTCATTTTACCATCGATCCCGGCAGGGATCAGTTATCAACTACGCGGATGAATTCCCGGAAACCACCTAAAACATTTAGTGCCCGCGAAAACTTAAAAACAAATATATATATATATATATATATATATATATATATATATATATATATATATATAATAAAAATTAAAGTAATTGAAATAAATTATAGGGAGTTAGACTGTGCTTTTAATTAAATCCAAGAACTGAACTGAACCCGAGTGTGAAAATAAAAACATTACAATACTAAAATTTCAAGAGGCTTAGATTCTACATCAAATACACAGTTATTTGCCTTGTAGTTTTTGGGAACTAATAAAACTATATTAATTATGTGTTTGTGCTTTGAGGTGCATAGATGCATGCCTGTGTAAGAGTCTGTGTTTGTGTGGGTGTGTTTGTGTTTACTCATACTTCAGGTTGGTAGTAAAACAAGTAATGGCAGTTTTAACGAATATTAATTTAATGATATTTGGATTTTAATCCCACAATGAATCTCCACAATGAATGTCAATAATATTTCAGAGTAATTGTAAAACTTCCTATTTCCTCTGCTTTATATGTATTATTTACTTATCAACTAAATTCAAACCAGCTTGCCTTGAACAATGGAAAACACTTTACGTTAATCACCATCATTGTCAAACACAGTCCATTCATGACGAATTACACAGTACAGTTTATTAATTAACACCTTCGTTATCTATACTGTGACTTTAGATTGTTAATTTAATTCTGTCGTTATGCTTAATAAAGCCGCGTCACATCGTGAAATGAATTTTTAATCGAGTCAGGTGTAACTTTAGTTAACAAGCTTTTTTTAGAACCCGATTTAGGTCCGTACTGATTTAACGAGTTGAACGTTCTACCTTATTTTGAGAGTTTTCAAGATTAATATATTGTAATAAATTCAACCGAGTACAGTATTTTTTGTGAATCGTTATCAAAAAATACAGAAAGGAAGATACACTGATTGATTAGGTAATCTTATAAAATCCTATAAAGGTGAAAGGTATATATCGAGTTGCTTAATTAAATTGTGAAATATTAAAAGGTGCCATTGAGAATTTCTTTAATTCCTCCATAATACAGTTCACAATTTACAGGTGGCTTTTAGTAATATTATTCCAAAATTCCTTGTAGATTTTTCGAGTGCCAATGTTTAAAATAATTCCTATGCTATATTAAAAAATACATATTACCATCACTTTCATATTTAATTAAATTGGTGGAAAATGCAAAACAAGTTAGGCTAATTTTTTTTTTGTCAATTGGCAGCAGGTTAGTTTATTCCGAACCTATCTATGAGAATAGTTTAATAATATTTATTGCCTTTTTACTGATTACCTACAATATAATTATCATTTCTGCATTGGAATATAACAACGAAATTTTGGGAATGTAAACATTACAATATGTTTCAATCGTAAACAAAGTTAATTAACATGAGAAAAACTTGGTCTTTTTTTAGTTACAAGTACCCTTTACCCAATTCGTTGAGATGTAAAAAACGTATCCTTTTGTTTCCTAAAATTTTAAAGAGCAATTTTTCTGCATTTTTAAACATTTCTATAGAAAATATCATTAATTTTTTATAAATTTATGTACTGTTAAATTAAATTAAAACAAAATGTCTCCAGTTTTACCTTCAAAATATTAAAACACGTTAATGTACTCGTAAACTTTAAACCCATCATGAACATACATATTTGTGTATTGAGTAAGACCCACTTATGTTTCTGGAAAACTCAAATATTTGCTTGTAATGGATTTTCTGTCTGTGTAATCTAAGAACATGTTTGTCTTTTGTTATTAATCTACTATCTTAAGCTTTCCTACCTCCATGTCCCTCACATCCTGTTATAGCGTAACGGAATTAGTATATTCCTCATTAGAACCCCCTTTTTATAAGAAGATATATTGAGTGCTTCATTTCGTTTTTTTCTTCTTTTTAGATCCGGTCTATTATTTTCGGCCTACCTTTCTATCTCTTGCTCACTCCAACTCTCTTCTTCACCAATTCCATTTTGTCACTCTGTGCAAATACAAATTTTTCAACTTTTGTTGTGCTCTAATTCTCTATATTTTCTTTACTTTTTTATTTCAGGATAAAACATTCTTATTCCTCTATTACTTTTAATTTTTCTTCAAAATAATTTTCGGTTTTTACTACACGAAGCCTTGGTTTATTTTCTTATGCTGTCGTAATTCTGTTTGTTATAAATTTTTTTTTTCCTCCAGAGCCTACTATCGGAACCAGAAAAATTTTCGTGGAGCCTCACTTACAACTAGTGAACTTGCATTTTTTCACTTCCTGGGGATCCACCTGGGTCACTTTGGGGACCTCTGGTGTATTCATCGAAGTAACTGTCAACTTCGAGCGCCTCTGGAGAGTCAATAAGTAGATAACAGAGATAAAAAATTTCTTTTTTTTAAATAATAATAATACCAAAATGAGATCTAAGTAAAAAAGAACTAGGTTTTTAAAAAAGTTATTGTAAAAAAATAAGAATTAAACGAATCGAAAATTGCAAACCCTATTTTAATAAATGTTGGAATTAACGTCCACATATTTGTAAACCCTTTTTAACAGTACCTTTATTATGGACTATCTGAAATTTGCTTGTAGGATTAAAGTATTAAATGTTAGATTAATGATGTGTTTCTTGGTCGTTACTGGATTAGTATAAACACTAGCAGTGACGATTACGTCTATTTATTATTTCTGCTAATTTGGCATAATCACAGCAGATAACCTGTTTAGAAAAATATCAGTATAACTTAAAACCTATTTGAAATAAGCCACGTTTAAGTAATTTTCTAACTTATATTTTAACAATTTTATACACGCTGAATATTTGTTCAATTCAACTTTAATTTCAAATTTCATTGCATAGAGTACCCTCAAAAATCCCCGGATACCAAATTTTAGGTAAATATGAAGTGTTGTTCCCCTAAATCTTCTAACCCTTCGGTAAAACACCATGTATATGGACAGGAAAGATCAAGTTATCCTCTTAAGTCACTAATCATGGTCAAATACATCATGCTAATTATCCCCTCGGACTGGCAAGAATCTTGTAGATGAATGTTGATAAATAGTATGAAACTTGCATTACGCTCAAATCAATAAATCCATGTTTTTTCCTCATTAACATAGTAGTCAGCTGAACCGCCTTCAAATTTCCCAACGTAAACACTCGATAAATTCTCAGTAGCTATCTGAATAATTTATGTTTTATTAGATAATCTAAACATTTCCAACCATTTGTTATTCCAGCTTAGCAATAAAATACGAAATACGTTTCGCCTTTAATACAGGATTACAATTTTAAACATTAAGCAAAAACAGTATTGTAACTTTTTAAAATTCAACGCTCAGTATATCATGTTAATTGGCATGTTTGTATGCGTGATTCGAAACCGAATATGGCAATTAAGGTAATAGCATGTAAGTTGTCGATGGCATTGGGCTACCAAATCGCGGACTCAACCTCGTGCCTCGCACCGCTGCCTCGAGCGATAGGTTTTTTGAATTTTAGATTATGTTTTTTATATATCTATAATCAACTTGATACTGAACAATTTTATCTACTTAAGAACATACGGCCACAGTATTGACCCAACCCCTGTCCATAAACCTTGTTGTAATTAGTTTAGTATCTCTAAAGTACAGACATTTGGCCAAGGCTCGAAAGTAGAACTTACATTAGTAAAAAGCATTGAAATGAGTAAAACAGTTAAATGTTCAGCATTAATACCCAGTGAAAAATCAAAGATAAAACGTGCATATTTAGCTGTCAGGGCAACAAAAATAACACAAAATAAATGCCGTTCAATCACATCCTTTAGCCCCACCCTACTCTAATATTTTTTTTAACAATACGAAACAGGTGACGTTTCAGTTGGCACATGGCATGTAGAAAATTCAAAGCAATACACAACAATACAAAACCATAAACAAACTGAAAAATAACCTAGACTAGGAAAGGAACATGTATTGCCAACTTAGATTACTTGAGATTGACAATACTTCAAAATCCGCCTATTGGCATCCAATGAATTGCATTACACACCATTACAAAATGTTTTAACACGTGGAGAATCCTAAAAGATCATCAATTACATCCCTATCACTACTTACTGTACAGGAATTGTTGCATGATGATCCAACTCTAAGTGGGGAAGACTTCTTCGTTTTTTTTTTTCAACAATTATGTTCATTCACGTATTATTAACATACTTTTAAAATTAATGTTTTGTAGCCACACTAAGAAATACGTTAATTTGTTATCATATTTTACCAACACTTTTGAATGGTGAAATTTAATCCACTAGTAGATCGAAGACCTCTATTTTTATGCCACTCCACGACATTTTGACAGACATGTATAATGAGCATTTTTCAAAACAAATGTATCGGAAGAGCTGCAGTTGCACCGATTGTTAGGCTATCTCGTACGCATAAACTCAGTTCATTAGAATAAGTTTATTGAACTGCAGCCTACTTATGTTGATTTATGTATTAGAGAAAATGGTGGGCCGCAACAATTACTGTCTAAAGTTTTATTGTCATTTATTGTAAGTATATTTATTTACTGTTTTCGATTTCATTTTTGGTTCCCTTTCAATAAAGTTTCGTTGCTTGAAGTACTAATACCTTGAATAATATTTTTTTCGTGGCAATGTAACAAGAGTATGTATATACTTAGACTTCTTTGTAAAATTTAAAAATATGAACTCAGTTTATTCAGTGTCATCTCACTATAGGGACTACTTTATATGCAGTTTTGCAAAAATTTGCCTTCTAGGTCATTCATATTTCCTATCAATTTTTGTAAAACGTACTGCGTGACGTAGAAATTATGACCAAAGTTCATTTATGAATTAAACTTAAAAACTTATTTGGAAAGTGGATGACGGTAGGATTTTATTAAGCAAATCCTTTTTGTTTTTGTGTTTATTATTGTTTCTACCAATTTTGCCACAATTTTGGTACCTACACCTTGTATACATAGACTTGCACAAAAGTAGATTAGTTTCTATTAGTATTTTTAGTTTGATATCATAAGGAAAGCAGATAAGGAAGGGGTAAAAAAAAACTATTGCCTCATAATAACATAAAAGAGAGACCATTCAAATTTTTTACATGTTTTATTTTTGTATTAAACCGAAAATAATTCCCTCAGATAATGTTATTTTCTCATTCCTGCCTCTTGGAGTAGTATAGGATATTTCAGAATTGAGTATGTTTAAGGAAAATTTGACCAGTCCCCGCGGTGACAATCCTGTGAATATAAAATTTTCTTGCTTATGCTATATTCATAACTAGGCGTTACCCGCGGTTTCACCCCCGTACGGAATGTTCAAGCCTTTGCAAAAAAAAATAATCTACTTAACCATAAATCCACCAATCTCGAATATATTTCACCCAAACTGCAAGTACTTATGGACCACCCAATATAATAATTTTATCCGAAATTTTTTGAATCATATTGAATAACTGTAACTCTACTTCACCCTATATTGAAACCATCCTGTATGCTGCTGTTTATTTGTCACCCAATATAACTTTTTGAAGACCTGACTATAACTCTTCTCTAGCCTATTTTTCAGCTATTCAACTGCTAATGGTCTACGCTGTATACAATTATTCCTGATATTTTTTGAATGACCGTTTAAAGTAAAATTTCTCTTTACTCTATAATATAATCAACCTTTATATGCAGCTTTTTCTCACATTGTGTTAAACACACTCTAAAACTATAATCTTTCTTCTCCCCATATTTCAGATATTCTGTATAGTTGAATGCAACTGTTTATGGTCTACCCTATATAACATTTTTTTTTTAACTTTTTAGATCCATCCTAACAGAAATGTTGTGGAACCCTTCGTGAGTCACAAATATAAACACACAGTTTTGCATCCTAATACCAAACTTTTATTTAAACCCTCAACCAAACTGCAACTGCTTATTGGCCACCCTATAAAACAATTTTATTAAAAAAAAATTAACCGCTTTGTATAACTAACAATACTTCCATCTACATTAAAACCATCCTGTATACACCGCTGGCAATTTGTCAATCATTATAACTTATTTGTGAACCACCCTGTATAACTATAATTTTACTCTACAAAATATTTCAACCACCCTGTATGTGCATCTGCTTAGGGGCAACCAAATATAAAATTTTTAAATACTTCTAATCACACTGTATGAACTATAATGTTACTTCGATCCATGTTTAATGTATTGCAGATATGCAACAACTCATGTTCTATCTTACAAAAAAATATATTCAACCTGTTTGACTATAAATCTACTCCACCCGCTATTCCAATCACCTTGTATTTGCAACTACTTATCGGCCAGCCAGTATAACATTTCTTTACCACCCTGTATAACTATAAATCCATCAATGTCAAATATATTTCACCAAAACCGCAACTGCTTATGGGGCACCGAAAATAACAATTTTGTTCAACACGTTTTTGAATCACCTTGTATATATTACAACTACCCTGTATACGCTGCTGCTTATTGATCAACCAATGTAACATTTTTTAAATAATTACTCACCCTATGTTTCAACTTTGCAACTTATTATGAACTACGCTATTTCACATTTTTTTCCTTATATTTTTTCAAGATATATTAAAGTATAATTTCTCTCCACACTTCATTTAAACTACAACTTTTTCTAACCTTGTTCGAATGACACTGTATAACTATAACTTTACTGCGCATCATACTTAAGGTACTCTATATATGCAAGTGCTATATAACAAAATTTTTTAGCATTTTTTACCCACCCTGTATAATTCTAACTGTAAGCCACCCTATATTTCAACAACCTTTTATATGCAACTACTTATTTGCCAGCAAATATAACATTTTTGTACGACCCTGTATCCTTAGAATTCTACCCCATCCTATATTTCAACCATCCGGTAAATGGAACAGTTTGTAGATCATACCATTACTTTAAAATATTTTTAAACCCACCTGTATAGCTGTAATTATACTCCGCTACATATTGCAACCATCATATATATGTAACTACTTGTGGATATAAAACAACTTTTTAACCACAACATAAACTATAATTCCACTCCATCTTATATTTCAAACACCCTGTATAAACAACTACTTCCAACATTTACAACTGCTTACCTAAGACATTTTTTTTTAAGTTTTTTTATTCACTGTATAAATATTCTACCCTTTTTCAACCACTTGGTATATGGAACTGTTTATGGCCCACTCAATATAGCTTTTTTGGACCACCCCGTATAACTAATTCCACTCCCCCTTATTTCCACCACACCAAATATAAGTTTTTTTTAGATTCTTTAAATCCATGTAATTCTACTCCGCTCTAAGTTTCCTATATACAGAACACCCTGTAAAATTACGCTTGATTTATGTTGATTTTTGTTAAATCGAAAGATGTTACATTTGCACATTCCGAATTTTGAATAACAGCTAAGCTGATGCCAGTATCTAATATTTTGTGCGTGCGTTGGAACCAATTGAGTAATTGAATTACCCAACATGGTAGAAGTTTTTTCGCTATATCTACCGTTTTTATCAATTTAGAGAGATAAACTATCTACCAGATTTTAAGTCAAACTATAGGCTTCGCAACAAAAAAAAGATTCAGCAAAATCAGTTAAGTAGTTCTTACGTGATGCCCGAACAAACAAACAGACAAATTTACAATTTTATAATAGTATAGATACGACTGGGAAACTCCGAATGTATTCAAAAATAATTAGTCATAAGGTTTGCACGGATCCTAAGGATTGAAATGATGAAGTGCAAAAAAAGTCATTTCACTGGTTTTCTCAATGAATGCTCCTAGTTTAATAGATGAAAGATGGCATACATGCAGCGAATGAAAAAATGAAGTTAGAAGGGGTAAATTTAGCGGATTTTATTACTTATGCCGTTGAAACTCCATGAGAATCATGATACACAGAACACTTATTTTATTGGAATAAGCAACAAAAGAGTCTACAACAAAGGCATATTAATGTAAAATCAAATCATTTTCTTGCTTATACCTTTTTGCATGCACATAGGAAATCATGTTTTAAGCCACTGATAATGAATAATGCTATACCACTTGTCAATTTAATTAATTAATAAAACATTTTAAAAAATATATAACCGACTTCTACCTATAACTAAAAAGCTAAAAATAATTATAACAAAATACAACTCTAGCAAATAAATAACACAATCAATGTTATTAGTTACCTACCCAGGAAGTAAAAAATGTAAACATTAAAAGGTGCTCATTCTGTACAAATTAATTACCTACCAATCTACTATATTTTGAAGCCGGTGCCAAGCAAATCTAAAATCATTCATTGCGTACTTATCTACTAATTCATCAAACTTGATTGTTGCTTGGCACCGACTTCAAAAATATACTAGATTGGTAGGTAATTAATTTGTGCCTAAAATTACCGCACTATTACGTTGGAATTAAAATATTTATGAGGAAATGTCCGTTATGTCATTTCGTTGAAATTTTTGATAAGAATTTTGGAATTTTCGGCGTTTTTTTTGCAAAACTGCAAGTTGCACGTCGCAGAAAAGTATATGAGATCACCTAAGGATATTCCTTAATAGATTAAACCTTAAAAAACTATACACATCCAAAAAGAGTTATCGAAAAATCGACTAAAATATTAGGGATATTGGTCGATTTCCATGCACGCATGTGTTCATTGACAAATTTTATCACTTTACCAATAGAATTCTTTTCCAAAATTTGAAGTTTCACCAATCCGGATATATACTCTATTAAACAAGACCATATTCATTCAAAACGGTGCACCACACGAGAAGAAATAGGGTAACATACATACAAAAAAAAGCGAAAAAATACGGGACGAATTGATAACCTCCTCCTTTTTGGAAGTCGGTTAAAAAAGCTATATTTTCTTGAATTTTATAATTACGTGTGGGTAATAACCTCCGAAAGACGTTCATTTATGCATGATTTGTTCTTTCCTATCACTTCCGGTTTAATCATAAATGACAACAATTTAAATTCCAAGTGAAACACCATGTATATTTTTATATATTTTTTATTCCTGGGGCAATAGTCAATACAACTGCACTATTTAGAAAAAATGCTTACTTCATATCTTTACAGCGATTTTAAAATCGCTAAAAAAGAATCAAACAAATCACTTTAACGATGTCAGTAACATTATCAAGTTGGTGTAAACTGTGTAGTTCGAAAGAGAAACACGATACTTACAGTTTATGACATTTAAGATAGCAACTGTTCAAATGGATCCTTCTTTGTTGAGTAGAAAGGTCAGCTCTTATTATGGCATTTCTTGATATAATTCGGGTGTTACTACAATTCTTCCCTCTAATATGCCAAGAGTTAGTGGAGTTGTTTAACATATAATTTTTATAAAGCCCAAAACAGTCTATTTTTGGGAGGTCCGGTGACCGTGCAGGGCATCCTATGGGACTATTTGTAGCTACAACCCTTCCATTGAAATATTTATTTCAATACTGTATAACATTGCTAGTATTATGGGAGGTGCTCCAACCTGCTGAAAAGGTTTTATTAAAAGTGTGAGATAGCTACTAAAATAAAAAATAAAAATTGTTACAAATCTATCTATATTGATTTTAGCAGCCGTTTCACAAACTTGATAAGATCCTAAAACTGCGAAACATATATTTCGAGCATTTCTAATAAAAAAACTATGAAAAATTTAAAAGCTTTAAGAAAAATTATCATTTATTAAATTTTTCTACTGATCAATAATAATAAATTATTTACCTAGCATGGCTTACTGTACTTTCTAAGAATTGATTTCAGATTTTTGTACGTAAAAATGAAAATATTTTGTTATCACAAAAACCAACGTACTGATACGGCTAACAAGCAAATCTTTTTTTTTTTTCGTAACCAAAACAAACATTAATATAAAATATTAAGAAAATAAACCTACCATTACCGTAGTACCGTAAGTTAGTAATATCGGGTGGGCCAATAGTGTGTAGATGAAAGATTGTGACTATACTGATAGTTTAAAAATCTGGCGCCAGGGGAGAAGGAAAGGAATTGGGGGATTGAAACAGAAATTACTTTCACTGGAATTTCGAGAAATATACAAGGTGATTTATATTTAAGTTGCATTTTGTGTAATGGATCAACCTGTATACTATTGCAAATTTGGATTTCTTAGTCAGTTTTAGTGTATTCATCGCATCTAAAACGCACCACTTGTCTTTTTGTCAAAATGTTGACGTCTAGAAACAGTTGAAAGGTGTCCGGTATCATAGGAGCCTGTAATTGGGGGGAAACTATTGACCACCTTCTATACTACCAAGTGCCAGAATAATATAGAGTATTATATCCAGTATTAAAATGCTTAACCATTGATAATATCATAACTCATTTAATTCCCTTTGCTTTTTGTTTGTTTTCCTATCATTCATATAATTTTTGTGATGATAGACGGCCGTGGTGTTTAATTTGACATGTCATCTAATGTAAACTTTCATTACCTTTCCAAGGATAGAAGATGATCTGAATCTGTCATATCTTCCTTCTGTTCCTCCATTCCTCTTGAAGCTTTTGATGTAATTGGACATGATAAGGATACTTGAAATAGAGACTTTGATATAGATATGGAACAACCACAAATAAAGTTTTATAGGACAGTGGCTGTACCAATCCTGGTTTGCGGCAGCGAGACCGGGACAATGACCAAGAAAGATGAAAACAGGTTACAAAGTGAAGAAATGAGATTCTTAAGAAGGGTTAAAGGTTACAAATGTTTGGAAAGAATAAGAAATGTTAGTATAAGAAGTGAACTAAACATTTTTAGCATAAACGAAAGAATTACAGGAAATAGGAGAAAACGGAAAGAGAATGTAGATAGAATGCAAAATGATGGAATCCCGAAGAAAGTATTGAACTATAAATGTAAAGGCAGAAGAAGTATTGGTAGACCAAGAAAAAGATGCCGTAACAGGAATAAGCCTAATACCTGGACTGGAGAAGAAGAAGAAAATATTCTCCTAATAGAGGTACTACTTATGTCTAAATCCCTCTCACATGGGGATTTTGTACTATATATATAAGAGCTAGAAAGAAAGAACAAAATCATTGATAACAGATAATAACAAATGCGATATCGTTATTTTCTTTTATCACTAATTTCGTACTTTCTTCTTTTTGAGCTCAGGTAATACTTTCTACACCACTGAATTTTTTTTTAAGTTTATTGTTTTGGAAGACGCTCACGATCAGGATAACCTGGTGTGTATGTTAGACTTCCCAATAAAGCATTCTTAAAGCATTCTCCAAGAATAAAAACCTTATTGGTCATTTCATTCTGAGTAAAATTTGTCATTTGCAATAACATAATGTAACAAAGTGAACCAAAAATCTGGTGGAGAACAAATAATATTATTTCTAAAGTGAAGGTTACAGAACTTTACTCTTACTGTTTTCCATTTTTACTTGTAAGTAATAAGGAATTGAGATTTTGGGGCATACTATTGTAGAGTTTTATGATCAGATATATTTTATACATCATAAGAAAACACACAAAAAAACATACATCATTTTGATTTATTTAATTATTTCTTAAGAAATAGGTAACATGTTATACTTATATGGGTATACAGCCTATGATAGCGACCTCCGATATTCTTGAAGTTAAAATTCGGACAAAATATCGAATATCGTTCAAACAGTGCGTTGTTTTAAGTACCAAATATGCAATAATTTAGAAGGCGTTTCATTTAAAAATGTATATATTTCGGAATTCAAGCAAAGTATTTTTAGTTTTCTCCTCATACTACCCCCTGACGGCAGATTTTAAAAATATATATCAGTCTTAATTACAGGAAAACGTTATTTTATTTACACTATTAAAGGAAATCACTCACAAAATAACCCTACTTAAGTTTTTCTAATAAGTCTCATTATGAACACAAACCAGTATATAATATATAATTGGAGCATGAAAATTGTTCACTTTTCTCATACAAATACTGCATTAAATTAACACTAATTAGAAACCTTATATTTTTGCAAATTGCATAACTTATTATCTTCAATTTGGATTTGAAGTTCTGATGACATCGTTAAAACGTTTATCATGCATATTTTTTAACTCAATAAATACCTGTCTTCTCAATGTTATTTGAGGCGTCTTCTTACTTATTTTTATATTTTCTTGGGAATAACACCACAATTGAAATAAAAAGGTGTATATTCAAAGTCGAATCTGACTAAATTGCAAATTGAAAGTTTGATTTATGACATTTAAGTTATTTCCAAGAAAACATAAAAATAATCAAGAATTACCCTAATTCACAATCAATTTTACGAATCAAAGATTCATTTTCTTGGACCCTATGTTATGATATTCTTCTGAGAACAAGGAATTCTTATCTCATATAACCATCAATGACTGAGCCTATTTACTGGTCTGCACACAATATACGCCTTCATATCTTATCTCTCATATTAACCTCCACGACTTTCACTGCACCTGTTCAGATTTATAATGATTATGATGACCGACTACCGAATCTTTATTATATTGACAGTTTTATCATGAAATATGACCATATTGTTTGCAGAATGGGCCGGAACGCTACGCTACTCGAAGACTGGTAATTTGCTAAAAGTACTCGTTGGAATGTGAGAATTTTTTTGTTTTGTCTGCTCTTTTTGACCCAAAGCTCGTATTGGGTGCTGATTTTAGGCATTATTTATGGCCATTTATGGTAAGACTGTAATATGTTTCTTCGCACTTAATTATGTTGTTTTGCAACTTTGATGTCTTCGTTAATTTCGAATGGAGAAACTTTATAGTTTAGTGTCTGCAATTAATTCCAAAGTGCACATAATTAAGAATGTTGTGCATCGTAAAGAATGTTTCCGTGCAGCAAAGACCATGCAATTTTTTGATAAGTAATCCGCTTGTACATCTGGTATTACAATGTTGTTTATGAAGCATTCAGGTAATCATACCTGCAAAATGAAATCAAAAAATTTTGATGTTTCTAGATATATAGGTAGCACAAAAAATTCTAAAGATCATGTATTACAGTTAAACTGCTTTTAAGTTGGAAGAACTTAAAACAGTTCTCTTTAGAATTTATAAGTGATACGATACGACTTTGAGCGCATTCACCAAAAATGTGATTAAAGAATTTTTTTATTTCAATGATCCCATTAACGTCTTAAGGGAAAACCTAGAAAAAACTTTGTGAACCATCCCGATACTGTGTTGCTCAAAAGAAGATGGTCATTACTGTTTTCCTCCTTAATTTTCGGTAACCAAATACGATTGAATTCTTCAGATGTAGAAGCGATACAATCGTCTTCATTCAAAAGAATTAACGTAGATTCTTTTATTTTTCTGTTATTGTTCTTTGTGAAGTATAGTTAAATTGTCAAATTGTATTTTATGGCCTAGTTTCCCATTTTTCAAATTATCGTTTCTTTATGTAATTCTGGTGTTCATTAATTCGTACGTTTAATGGTCTCGACGTTTCTCCAATATAAAATTTATTGCATTCGCAAGGAATCTTGTATATGGAATTTTTTTTTTAATGAGTTTTGTTGGTTGGTTATGTTTTCGATATTAGTGATTTCAGTATATTTCTTGTTTTGATTGCTGTTTTGACAATAAAATATGTTGCCCACTCTTTTCAATCGTTCTGAGAGACCCCGTATATATGGTATAATTATAACTGCAATGTGGTTGCCCTAAGTAGTAGTGTTACTAAGAGAAGTTCCGGGTTGATTCCAATGGTTTATTTTCTGTTCAATTATTTTTTGATAATGTTTCCAGTAAGAACATTTTTAAAATGTCGTTCGGACAGACACACAATCGAATATATCTCAGGGACCCCGATAACGATTGCACTGAAATGTTCAGACCCCGCTTGTTCTAATTATTAATAAAATATATGCACATTCTATCATAAATATCTGCGAAGTTACGTTTTAACTTTGCTGGCAACATTTATTCTAATTTTATTAAAGCTGATTGTGCATTAACTGGGGCGAGTTACTTGAATTTTTTACAAAATCTTTTAATACATGACTAAGACATTTTTTCCTGATACCGTTAACCCCACAGAATTATTTTTTGAGCTATTTACAATCAAAAATTACCAAGAGTAAACTGACTAATTTGACGATTTAAAACATCGAAAAAATAATCAAACCAGCTTAGAGATTTTGCAAGACATTTTTTGAGCATATGACTTAGACTATAATAATGATTGGAAATATTATTAATTGCTTCAAACTTGAATTTTTTTCTAAGGCATCATTAATTATTTTACAAAATTAAATAATTGAAAATTGATATTTGTTATTTCCAACGTTTATTGTGCTTAGATGGTTGAAGGGACAGGTGAAAAATGTTAGTGAAAAAGTGTAGTTTCATATATAGATTTTTTTTTCATTTACATTCACAATTACATATAAAATGAATGAATCCGTTACTTTAGGACCTTACTGTATAAATTAGCTATGTATTCAGTTTACTTTAACGTAGGTGAAAAGGTAGAATGTAGAAAACGGCATGTTTCCTGTTAGAATATCTCTATTTTCCTTAATCCTTCTGCTAATGAACTATATTCCTTATAGGTGATTGAACAATTTCAGTCTAGTTTATTTAAATATTTTAACAGCAACATTAATAATTTTAGAAAATCATATAAACTGGTAGGTTAGTATATATTTTATGGTATTTGTTATTAAAGTTTTAATGTTTTATAAACACATAGGTTCAGCATTAAAAATTTATGACTACAAATCTGTATTCACTTGGAATAGTGTTTATCCATGAATGGATGACCAGTTGGCAACAAACTGAAAAGCAATGCTACTGTGTCAACATCACATTAAATGATTAGTGTCTTAGTCAGTAAAACTACTTGGCAAAAATATGTTAATAATTTTCGTAGAAAATATTGTCTCACAAAATATTGAGTGATATACATGTTATCACTCATTTAGAATGCTTATATGCGCTTAGACTTGCCATGACATACTGCCTGAACATTTTCACTAGTAATTTCTGCTTAATTGCAAGCGATACCGAGCTGGAAATACCCACAATTAGTATAATTTTTCCACCACTCTCTTTAAAGTAAAATTAACTCATGTTTTGATAATTAAAATCGTATCTTTATTGGCTTTGTTATTGTTCATTTGTAAAAATTTGTAAAACAATCCCTAACAAAGTTTTCGTTTTAAAAACGATTTTAAATTTGCATTTCTGTATTATATTCCTTATACAATTATATTCCTTATTACAATTTCTCTTTCTTTTCCAATCGAAGAACCTGAAATAGAATAAACTTGTTAAGCGTTTGTTAATATTTGATTTTCTTAGTTTTTGAAATATGATATTTACTTCCTTTCTGTGATCACTTGAAACTGTTATATAGCACAAAGGGATACTAAGTCGTGTTTTAGATATCTACACTGATATTAGAGTGTGTATTAATAAAATTAAGCATCATCTTTGATAAGTGGGTAAAGCTAATCTAGTTACAAAGGAATTCGCAAAAATTCTAATGTAATCTAATAATTGAAAATGTTCAAAAAAAATGAGAACACCCGAAAGCCTTCCTTCCGTACATTCGAGGAGTCACTGACAAAATAGCACGAATCCTACAGCGACATCAAATAAAGACGGTCTTCAACACTAGTCAAACTATAGCTAACTTAACCGGCAACCCTATGGATAAAGTACCTAACGAGGATCACGGCGTTTACGAAATTCCATGTCGCGATTGCCCACAAATCTACATCGGTCGCGTCAACCATCGAGTATATGAACATTCTTTGTCACTTCGCAAAAAAGATCCGACTTCCGCTGTCGCGCATCACAATATCCAAACAGGACACTCTATCAACTTAGAGGGCAGTAGGACTATCGTATCTCTTAACTCCCTTAGGGCATCTACTATTCGCGAAGCAATTGAAATATCGAAAAGACCCCTCTGTCTAAACCGACGCGATGACAGCTCTCGCCTTTCCACAGCCTGGACCTCCGTAATTGCCAGATTAAACAAAGCAGACACGCCCACCAACATCGGACCAATCACAACACAGCCTCATCACGTGACATCCCCTTCTAACCCATTGCTAACTATAAATAAAAGAAGCAGAGCAAACTGAAATTAGTTCAGTTACCTAGTGACTCTTGGGGAGTAGGCAGATTGAGTCCCCGAGTTCGATCTAGACTCTGAAACTCTTTTTCACTTTTGTCTCTTGATAATGGCTCCGAAGCAGGAGTCGAAACGTCGAGTATTCAATAAATTCAGACGCGGTTCTCACCCGGAACCTAGCTTAGTTCATAATAATGACCGCGGAAGCCTCTCAGAACATATATATATATATATATATATATATATATATATATAATGGAAATAAACACATAAAATATAGTTAATATAGTTATTTTAGATAATATAACGTTGAGTAAAATAATACCAATATTAATATATAAACAATAGAAAAGAATGTTTAGCGTGGTTTTAGATGTAAAGACACAATGCCAATATCAAATGGAAGTCAAGATACAATAATCTTATTGGAATCGTAAAATAATAAATCCAGGTTATGAACTGATAACTTCTAATGCAAGTTTTTGAAGAATATAAATTTTTGGAATACAATAAATTTGACAGTTTTTATCAAAATTTTCTTAAAAACCAGTAATAATTTAACCAAGCATAAAGAATTATTCTAATAGTTCAATATATCATACCAGAAATGTTTAAGTAATAGAACGAATGGAATTTTACCTTGATTTTGATATAAAAACTTAGGAAGTGACGTTTAATACATTTAGAACACCAGATTATCAATTGACAATTGGATCAAGAAACAAGAAGAAAGAAAAATATACGTTTAAAGAAAATGGGATGGTATTGGGAAATCAAAGCATATGGGAAGTGAAATTTGAACAAGGGGATCAACATATGAAGTAATGAATATTGGAAAGTTAGTAATTAAAAAGTTAAATGAATTTTCGTTCTATGTCAATATAAAAACTATAAATAAGCGACAGGCAGTGATGGATTTACCAGCAAGGTTAGTAGGCTAAAGCCTGGGGTGGCAGATTTAGTTATGTATATTTTTTTATTTTGATTTATAAAATTTAAGAACAAATATTATGCACACACAAAATACGAATTTTGAAAATTGGCAAGAAATAAATAATTAAGAGTCTGACACGGTACCTTAGTTCGCATTGATACTAACCATACGGGAAAAGTTGATGTAACAAGGAAGATCTAGCACAAATCATAAAGTTGGATTTTATTATAGAAGATGTAATTGATATACTTGTGAGCTAAGGTATCAAAATTCACAGGCGGCAAAAATTGAATAGCCTACAGGCGGCAGATCTGTAAATCCGCCACTCGCGTCAGGTTATTTCATTCGATGTATTCAGATTTTAGCAATGGCAAAGTAAAGATTGTTGGGGGTTATAAATTGACGTTTAATAAGATACTAAGTTACTTAGTATCTTTTGAAAAAGCCAAGTGATTTTTCAAACGAATACAGACGAACGGATGTACACCGGAATAAATCATCAACCATACATATATATATTTATAAATATATATATATATATATATATATATATATATATATATATATATATATATATATATACATGTATGTATGGTACCGTCGACCCCAGCAGGGATCAGTTATCAACTACGGGGATGAATTCCCGGAAACGTTTTGTACCGAAATTCAAATGTAATATCGATCAAGGAATAATTATTGGCAGTTGTTTCCAAATCAATCTGTATGGGGTGTGTGTGTACAAGGAAATCACAAAATGACATACAATTAATGGTGTTTTTAATTTTATTTTAAATTAAAATGGTTTTGCTTTTATTTTCTGTTTCCAAAATAGGAATTAAACTAGTTATATTGCTATATATTCCCTCACGTTGCCTATCTACAATTAATTAAGTAAATGCCTCTCATCAACTATAATTAACAAGAAGTGATTGAGATTATTTGTAACTTGTCTACAACGAGCTTGTTTTATCGAACGAAGCGATTAATTGCGTACGACATTTGTTAGCGTCGATAATTTTCAGGGTTATAACGTTTTAACATTCGCATATCTATCCGATCATATGAACATTTTCATTGTTTTTAATGAGTCGGTGACTTTGAAATTGAACGATAATAATAACAGGCTATAAATATACCAACTCATACTGATCATAGTTCAGTAATTACGGCAAAAAAGCAGACTGCGTGGTGACAGGTCAGTCATTAATAGTCAAGTAATCACTCAAGAATACAAAGCGGATGTATATATATATATATATATATATATATATATATATATTTGTTTATAAGTTTTCGCGGGCACTAAATATTTTAGGTGGTTTCCGGGAATTGATCCGCGTAGTTGATAACTGATCCCTGCCGGGATTGATAGTAAAATGACGACTTTTCGGCGAACAACAGGGAGTGTACGAGATTCCATGTGCAGACTGTCATAAAACCTATGTGGGGCAAACTAATAGAAGAATTCAAGCTAGACGTGATGAACACCAGAACGCTGCAAGAAAGCAGGAAAGAACAACATCCATTGCGGAACACGCCACTACGATGTCACACCGAATAGACTTTGAGAACACCAGAGTACTGGCAAATATAGAACACCCGAAATCAAGACTCGTAAGCGAGGCAATTGAAATAGCGAAGAGGCCTCACAGCCTAAACGCACGCAATTAAATCCAGAACTTATAGAATTGTTGGAAAATTCTATTAAACACCGTACCGGCCCGGACCCGTCCAATAGCAGCTCAACCGGAAATAACAAATCAGCGGGCGGGAGGCGTGCTCACTGGCGCCAAGGGCCAGTCACACGCAGCCGTTCACGGTGCCAGTCAATAGGCAATATATATATATATATATATATATATATATATATATATATATATATTTGTTTATTTTGTTTCACGGATAGAAATATGTGGCTGATGATTTATTCCGGTGTACATCCTTTCGTCTATTTCATTCGGTTGTAAAATACTTGACATTTCGCCAAAATCATATTTGGCTTTCTCAAAAGATATAAGTTATTTAGTATTTTTCTTGTACATGAGGAAATAAAGCACAAAAAATTGCCAAACGACATTACTATGATACATAAAATTACGGGAAAATTCCCTGATACTGTAAGGGCTTCTCCATATAGGAGATAAATAACCACAACACTTTTAACGCACAAACATCAACAATCGGTTTTGACAAATCTTATGAATTAATTTTCGGTCTCATGTTATGGTATAATGCACATTGCATTAAATTGTTTTAATATAATTCCTTTCTAATTAATTTTCTAACACCTAATAATCTTAATCGACAACTAGGAGAACATATAAGCCGAATATTAAAAAAAAATCTTGTTGAAAATAATGATAAATATGACTTTGTATTTGCAATTTGGAATCGTTTCTTATTTAATTCATTTAATAAATATATTCTTTAAATGAATATTACCTTTAAATTGTTTTAAATGGTGTAGTCTAATCGATCATGTTTTAAGACAGCTGGAAAGCTCACGAACGTAGTGTCACTCCTAGGTTCGGCAAGTAGGATCGAACTTCAAGGCATTATCTACTTAATAATTTTATTAAAAAAATGAAAGACTGGCTTATCCATATTTATGTTTGCAATGCTTAAAAATATCACAAATACCATTAATCAATCTTTAAACTAAATTGACCTGCGACGGCTATTCAGTCTTTTGTTAGAAATACTAATTTATTGGGTATTTTAATCATGCAAAGAAAATAAATGTAATGTTATATACTTCGCCGTTGGTCATTTATGCGACCCGCTACTGAGTAACAAATCATTGAGAGTTCGATACAGAAGTGTTCGAGCTCTACCCCAAGCTGAAACTAAAAAAGTCACGTAATCGTAAAGAAAGGTTACTCTCCAAAAATTCTATTGTAAAACCACCCACTTTCGACGGTTGGCATTTCTCGGTCATGTATAATAAGTATTAAGTAATTTGAAGTTCTGTTAAAGAAATACTTGCGTCTGTGAAGCATCACCAGCAAATCTTTGATTCGGGGTCCCGCGATTTATGGATGAAGAGCTTGTGTTGGCCAGACCAACAACCATATGGCTTCTGTGGTACATATAAATAGATGTGACAGAGTTATGGATTAGATTAAGGAAGAAATAGAGACACCGTCAATGGCCATTTTAGAATTTTTAGATGTTTGGGATTAGGGAATTTAATTACAACCGTGATGTGCCTCTGGGGATGTATTGTATTTATAAAAGCTCAATTCAATAATAGTTCAGGACCCTGCCGGTCATTACTTCAAAGGACATCTCTAGAAAGGATCACTCCTGTTACGATCTTACTTGAAAGGCAACCTTCAAAAGATACTAAATGGAAGATGTCCATCTAGACAACTGTCTCTATATCAGGGTGATTTTTTATCGGAATATGACGATCGGACTCAAACATATGAGTGCACCTAGATATTTATATTTTGACAATAAAAGATTATTTACAAAAATTCTGTTGCGACACTGTATAACCTATATTTGAATAAAATTAGCAGTTATTTTAACAGAGTATTTTAATTTAAAGTTAGTAGATTTGATACATGATTAAAATTTGGAGTCTGTATAATTATAAGAAAACCGTTTAAAAACTAAATTTTCCTGGATTTGAAAAACCTTTGGGTAATAGATGGATCGGCGTAGATGAACAGTTGGTACATTTTCTGATTTTTAACAATTCATTAAACTCGAGGCGGAAAGCCACAACGCAAGGAAGTAGAAATTTCATAGATTTGTATTTATTTTGTTCGTAGTCTCTTACATTAAACACTTAAGCAGTTTTTAACGGCGTGAAGAACATTCACTTCGTTCTTGATTTTTCTAGCTGACATAGAAAGGCATAAACAGATAAAGAATAGAGAAACTACGCAGAAAACATGATATCTTCACTCTATACCCTATGGTTAATTTAATAGTCACAATGCCAACATGTTGGTAACAGAAAACAGAACTAGCAAAGTTTAAGGAAAATAGTATAACCCGAATGTAATATAATAACCTGAAATTACTTATAATCATTCGATCGCGATCAAGGAGATTTGCTTATAAAGGACAATTGCATTAAAATTGTTTAATACACTCTGAAGTTTTTTACTCAGACATTTAACTTTATTGTGCTACTAAAAAATCGAAACATTATATAATGGAATATATTTACAGGATTACTACGTGATGCATAACTATAAATAACAACTCGAAGACATTAATACTCAACAGGAAGTCTCGGATTAGTTCTTCGAAAAACTTATAATTTAGAAAATACTGGAAAAACTTCGCCAACCCGGCATAATTCTGACATAATTCAAACGTGCAGACATTATCATCGGTAATTACCGATCTGTTAAGGTATGTGACTTTTAAATTAAGTACACGTCCATTTCTTACGTATAAATCTTAATTATATATACAATTTGAAATAACTAATTATAGGCCGGTATCCTTTTTATTCGCGAACGACTCCTCATAATTGGAATTTATTACGCCGCTAGGAGTAGCATTTCCGAGAAATATTGAATGAAAATATATCAAGTTAATGCACTTTGAAAAGTGATATCGGACGTTTCGATATTGATGAGAAATTTGCAATGACAGATATTCCTTAATGATGAGATTTCTGTCATGTACCCTTAACCTGAAATTTTTTGGAAAAATGTGCGTCTGAAAGATGCACTATCCATCTATATAACTTTAGTAATAAATTTAACATTTATTCTATTATTTTGCCTGTACATATACATTTTTCTCCTCACTTTTTCCTGCGACATATAACTATTTGAAATTTGTAAATAGAGAACAAATTATAGTTGGGCAATTTCTAAAAATTGTTCGGGATACTGGTTGACTCTACAGATATTCTTCATCGCAGATATTCTGATAAATAGTGATCTCCATAATTTGATCAACCAGTATTTCTGTTCCTCGAAGTGTCCTTGGACTTCCATCGTCTTGAAATGGTTGATCTCACAACGTTTCAATAGCTTGTATCTCCTATCGTCTCCTGGTAAATGTTGAGAAATTCAGATTATCTGTCTTATTTATACCCTTAACCAGTCGTGCTCATTGGGTCGCTTAATGCAATCGGCGTCGCCTTACCTGGCGATTGGTTGTCGGTGATGCGTAGCGGTAGTGGCTTAAGAACGTTTTTATTTGGACCCAGGGCTCGCTAATTATATTCTCATTCGACTTTATTTATGCCGTCTCTATGAATTTTCTTTCATACCAGTGCTCCTCCTTGTGAATTACCCTTGCCTGGTGTCAATCGATATTATGGTGCTCGGTTCATGTGTGTTCAGCTAATCCAGACTTTGTGTTACATCTCCCCTTTGAGTAGCTCTACGGTGCTTCTTGACCGTAATGTCCAGTGGTCGGTAATCTGCTCAATGTAGTGATTGCCACATCCACAGGGTATGCCATATATACAGTTTTTTACTACAGGATTATCCGGCTTTGTTTTCGTGACCATGCTTCTCAAGGTGTTGTTGCTCTTGAAAACCCTTTAGATTCCATATCCGTGTCCAATACGTCTAAGCTTTTCCGATAAGCCTTTAGTGTATTGTTACGAGAAATCACCCGACAGCTGGTGCAGTCGGCCCTCAACCAATTCATGGAAGGGACATTATTCCGATAAATTCGTGGAACCCGAAAATGTTTGTCTCTCAACCGGCGGACCGCTGCCGTTACTGGGAATTCCTTTAAAGCTTCCCGAACGTGATGGAATTTCCCGATGGTTCGTGGACGTACCAGATAATTCCAAGACAAGTGTATAAATATAAAGCAGCTGGCGATAGGAGGAATTCAGTTTTCGTCGGTCGTTTGTACAGTTAAGATAAAATGTAAACAGTAGTTTCTGTGAATATAAATTTGTGTAAAAGTAGTGGAAATAAATTAGAGTGAGTTAGACTGTGTTTTTAAATAAATCCAAGAACTGAACTGAACCGGAGTGTGAAAATAAAAACATTACAGTGGTGTTAGGTGTGAAGTGAATTTGTGGAACTTTTAGAAGTGGAAAATAAATAAACTAACAATGTATAAAACAGTGAGTTTGGACCAATTGAAAGTGGCGGACTTAAAAAAAGAACTTGAGGAAAGGGATTTAGAAATTACTGGGAAGAAACGTGAATTATTACAACGGCTACGAGATGCCCTAATAAATGAAGGTAACGATCCCGATACTTATTTGTTTGAAGTTTCTGGCAATGGTGACATGAGTATGATATTAAAGCAAATGGAAAATTTAAAAGAAACATTACTAGAAAATTCTAAAATTTTAGAAGATAAATTCCTAGAAAATTCTAAAACTATAGAAGAGAAATTGCTAGAAAATTCTGAATCCCTAGAAGAAAAATTAGTAGAAAGATTACAAGAAAATTCTAAAGCGCTAGAAGACAAACTGCTAGAAAATTCGAAGTCTTTAGAAGATAAGCTACAAAAATTACACGAAAATGCGCAATCTTTAGAAGAAAATTTGAAAAGCATGGTACAGCAAAGTTCAGAAATGCTAGAAGAGAAAATAGTCGAAAATGAAGCCCGAATTGAAGATCTGAAGCAGACCACGGTCAAATATGAAACCCGGATGGAAGAACTAAAGCAAACAATAGTTGAAGAGCTGAGTCAGACGACAGTTAAAAACGAAAGGCGCATAGAAGAATTAAAACAGATAATGGAAGGCGAGATCACCAAAATAAAAGAACAGGTAGTGGCAAAACAAAGGGGAGAAATACCATCAAAGACCGAAAGCAACAGCAGTCTAGAAGTAGTGGATTCAAAATTTGGCCTCGAGGGGACAAGGCAGAAAATGAAACCTCCCCAATTTGATGGAAAATCATCATGGACTAATTATCGTCGCCAATTCGAGGCTGCAGCTAAGCTAAACGGATGGTCGGCAGAGGAGAAGGCAATCGCATTAACCCTAGCCTTAAGAGGGGATGCTACAGATATCTTACAAACATTGAATACTTCGGAGCAAGAAGACTACGATCAACTGGTCAAACATTTAGAACTGAGGTATGGTCAGACACATTTGGAGCACGTCTACCACTCCCAATTGAAAAATCGCCACCAGAGATCAACTGAATCCCTACAAGAGTATGAAGCTGACATTGCCCGTCTGGTTCGCCTTGCCTATCCAGCTACACCAGAAAATGTAATAGAAAGGTTAGCAGTGCAAGCATTTTTGGATGGACTTCGGGACCACGAAGCCAGACAAGCATTGACCCTAGCTCGACCGACTCAATTAGTAGATGCACTAGCTCGAGCTTTAGAATTCGAGGCTGCGAAAAATACCTGCAGAGGTCAAGCCAGAGTCCGAATCGTTGATGGAGAATCCGAAGATGGCGGAAACGATGAAGCCTCTGTAAGAAAGATAATAGAGAAAGTCCTTACCGAGAAAAGACAACTGAGATGTTGGAAGTGTGGTAAGGTAGGGCACATTAGGAGTCGTTGCAAGGAGAGCATCGTAGGCCCGACTTCCTCGTCGGAAAACTAAAGAGGGTCGATGTGAAGGGGCCATCGTCGACCTGTAGCCAACAAGCCCCAACTATCTACGCATATGTCGCTTCGCTACGCAACCACGTTAACAGTGTCTTTGTAGATGGCTTTATTAATAAGAAGCAATGTGCAATGTTGCTGGATACAGGTGCGACAAAAACAGTTATAAGGCCCAACATTGTTTTAGACAAGGCAATGATAAAACCAACAAAATGGCAACTGCGAACAGCGACAGGAGAAGCAGCGAAAGTCCATGGTGAAATAGTGATTGAAATGACCTTGGGAAACACAACCTTCCTACATCGAGCATTAGTGGCAGACATCGAAGACGAAGTAATCATTGGAATGGATGTCATGAGCTCCAAGGGATTTCAGTTAAACTTCAAAGATGGAATTCTGAGAGTGAATGACGAAGAAGTGGTGCTTCATGGAAGGGACGACATAATGCTGCGAGCCATCTTGGCAGAGGATGTCAATGTTCCGGAAAGAGCTGAAATCATTATAGATGCTTGCTTAGATGGGAAAGCTAAAGCTGGAACGGTAATGATGTTTGATCCCGAACTTAATGACGGAAATGTAGGCAGAGGAGTCGCACTGGGGAAGACTCTGTTTCGTGCCAGGGAGATTGTTCCAGTAAGAGTAATGAACCTGAATCATTACTCGGTTGTGCTAAAGAAAGGAACAACTTTGGGCCATTGTTCAACAGTGTCCTCTGTAGTCAGAAGCACACAGCATGCAGAAATACCACCAGGTAAACTGTCTGAGGAACTGGAAAGACTTATCACCGATTCGTCTAAAAATTTGAAACCAAACCAGAGAGCAAAATTGAGGGACATCGTTAGAAACTACCAGGATATCTTCGATGTAGGGAATGGCAAAAGAGGACGAACTGATCTGGTGAAACACAAAATTAATACTGGGGACGCTCAACCTATTCGACAGTCGGCGAGAAGACTACCTCTAGCTAAAAGAGAAGAAGCCGACAGGATAGTCCGCGAGATGGAGGAAGAAGGTGTTATTGAACCATCCAATAGCCCTTGGGCTTCTCCAGTTGTGTTGGTTAAAAAGAAAGATGGTTCGACCCGATTTTGCGTGGACTATCGGCAATTAAACCATGCTACAAAGAAAGACAGCTATCCCCTTCCAAGAATAGACGATACCCTAGACACGTTGGCTGGATCGAAAATGTTTTCCACCCTGGACTTGAAGAGCGGTTATTGGCAGGTGGAACTTGCTAAAGAAGACCGAGAAAAGACTGCTTTTACCATCGGCTCAGGACTTTATCAATTCACGGTGATGCCGTTTGGACTGTGTAATGCTCCAGCAACGTTTGAAAGATTGATGGAAACAGTGTTAAAAGGACTTTCATGGAAAACTTGCCTGGTGTATCTTGACGACATTATCGTGGTTGGAAAATCTTTTGAAGACCACGTGAGGAACCTGGAGGAGGTATTTCGGCGACTTCGAAGTTCCGGACTAAAGTTAAGCCCGAAGAAGTGTCAGCTGTTCCAAGAAGAGGTGCAATATCTTGGACATGTGGTTTCCGCAGAAGGAGTAGCTGTTGATAAACAGAAAGTCAAAGCTGTCCAGGAATGGCCGATACCTAAAGATATCCACCAGTTAAGAAGTTTCCTGGGGTTATGCACGTACTATCGTCGGTACGTAGCCGGATTTGCCAACATCGCCAAGCCACTTACTAGACTGACGGAAGGGAAGGTGCAGTACCATTGGGACGAGGAATGTCAGCGATCATTCGAGACATTGAAGAGAGCTTTGACGAGTGCTCCGATATTAAGTTATCCTTTGCCAGATGGAAACTTCGTATTGGATACCGACGCAAGCAATGTCGGAATTGGTGCTGTGCTTTCGCAGATCCAGGAGGGCCAGGAGAGAGTCATCGGATACTTCAGCAAGACCTTGAGCAAGCCTGAACGGAATTACTGTGTTACTCGCAGGGAACTCCTAGCTGTGGTAAAGGGGGTAGAACATTTCTACAAGTACCTCTATGGTAAAAGATTCCTCCTGAGGACTGATCATGCAGCACTGAAGTGGCTCCTGCAGTTTAAAAATCCTGAAGGACAGGTGGCAAGGTGGATTGAGCGGTTGCAAGAATTCGACTTCGAGACTGAACATCGAGCTGGAACAAGCCATAAGAATGCTGATGCTCTATCGAGAAGACCATGCCCTGATGATTGCAAACATTGTCAGCGAGCAGAAGAAAAAGGGGCTGTTCTCTGCAGAACTACCGCCACCGATGATCATTGGCAATCTGCGGAGATCCAAAAAGACCAGAACTTAGATCCAGATTTGAAAGAGGTTATCCGGTGGAAGGAAGAAGATCGCAAACCTACGTGGCAGGAGATTTCCCGATACTCACCAACCATAAAGTCGTACTGGGCTCAGTGGAACTCCCTTATGCTGGAAGATGGACTTCTCAAGCGCGTCCTGGAAACTCCAGACGAAGGAAACCACAGAAAACAGATTGTAGTTCCCAAAAATAGGAGACCAGAGGTTTTACGAGAACTACATGATGGTACAACTGGAGGACATCTGGGAGTAACGAAAACCCTGGGGAAGTTGAGAGAACGCTTCTATTGGGTAAACTGCCAAGTGGATGTCAAGGACTGGTGCCGGAAATGTACTGTTTGTGCAGCAAGTAATGGGCCTCAGAAGCGTCCAAAAGCTCCCATGAAGCAATATAACGTTGGCAGTCCATTCGAAAGAATAGCCATTGATGTTGCCGGTCCATTTCCTGAATCCGACTCTGGAAACAAATACATTGTGGTGGTGATGGACTATTTTAGTAAATGGGCCGAAGCGTATGCCCTGCCGAATCAAGAAGCCTTGACCGTTGCTGATGTCCTTGTTAAGGAATGGATCAGTCGTTTTGGTGTTCCCTTGGAGTTGCACTCAGACCAAGGTAGAAACTTCGAGTCTACTCTCTTCCAAGACGTCTGCAAACTCTTGAAGATCAATAAAACACGGACGACGGCATTACACCCGCAATCCGATGGAATGGTAGAACGGATGAATAGAACCATTAACCGCCATTTGTCAAAGGTAGTCTCTGACCACCAAAGAGACTGGGACCAGTATCTGCACTTGTTTCTAATGGCATATCGTTCGTCTGTGCACGAGTCCACGGGTCAGACCCCGGCCAGTATTATCATGGGACGAGAATTAAGACTACCATGCGATTTGAAGTTTGGATGTCCCCCAGGAGAAGAGATCGCAGGTGAAGACTATGCCAGCCAGCTACGTCAAAAGATGAACGACATTCATGAACGAGTCCGGTTAAACATCGAGAATGCTAGTTCCCGAATGAAGGAAGCCTACGACGTCAAAGCCGAGGGCGGAGAATTCCAAGTTGATGATCTTGTTTGGCTGTATAACCCGCAACGTCGTCGTGGATATTCGCCCAAGCTACAGAGATCTTGGGAGGGGCCGTACCAAATTGTGAAGAAAATCAACGATGTTATCTATAGAATAAAGAAGCTACCTCGGGGAAAACCAAAGGTCGTACATTTCAACAGGTTAGCCCCTTATGCCGGAAGTCATGACAGCGAAGATGACCAAGCCCAAGTCCGCAGCATCCACCCACCCGATGATGAGATGACCTTCGAACAGTTTATGGCACTGTACTCTAATGGGCAGAAAGTGCAGTACGACGTGACCACAGAGGAACCCCAAGACCTGTTTGAGGTGCCCATAGAATATGCCCTGGCTCATTGTGTGGCTCGAGATCTCCGGATGTCCAGAGGAATAGCCAAGGTGTTCGCTAAGAAGTACGGCCAGTTCCAGAAGCTACGAGAGCAAGATCCAGTTGTAGGGAAGGTCCTTCATCTCGAAGATAAACAACCAGTGGGTACCAGAGACATCTTTTACTTGGTAACGAAAACATTCTCGCAAGACAAGCCAACATATAGCGATCTTTGGAAGACTCTGGTAGAATTGAGGAATGTGATGATGGAGAAGAATCTGATGAAATTGGCGGTCCCAAAGATAGCCTGTGGGTTGGATGGAGTGAATTGGAGGGTGGTGAGAAGTATGATGGAAACAATCTTTCGATTCAGTGGCATCAACATCCTGGTATGCTGTCTCAATATTCGCATCCCAGGCTCGAAGACCGTTGACTGTTACTTCCACCAAACTTCCCGTTGTCGAGATGGAGAGTCCTGCAAATATCGTCACACCAGGAAGGATTCTAGGACATTCCGGGACGAAATGGTCTTAAGGAGGGGGCAATGTTACGAGAAATCACCCGACAGCTGGTGCAGTCGGCCCTCAACCAATTCATGGAAGGGACATTATTCCGATAAATTCGTGGAACCCGAAAATGTTTGTCTCTCAACCGGCGGACCGCTGCCGTTACTGGGAATTCCTTTAAAGCTTCCCGAACGTGATGGAATTTCCCGATGGTTCGTGGACGTACCAGATAATTCCAAGACAAGTGTATAAATATAAAGCAGCTGGCGATAGGAGGAATTCAGTTTTCGTCGGTCGTTTGTACAGTTAAGATAAAATGTAAACAGTAGTTTCTGTGAATATAAATTTGTGTAAAAGTAGTGGAAATAAATTAGAGTGAGTTAGACTGTGTTTTTAAATAAATCCAAGAACTGAACTGAACCGGAGTGTGAAAATAAAAACATTACAGTATAGTAGTAATATAATTGCTATAGTGGTTTCCTATCCAGTTGTTTAAACAGTTTGTTAATGATGGTATCCGGATATCCATTCGTCAAATATCTTTTCTAAGTTTCATTCGTTCTTCTTTGTATGTGTCCTAGTCCTTTGGCACTTCACATCAAGGAATGGTAGGCACCCACTCTCGTCCCTCTCCATGGTTAATCTGATGTTCTCTCAGTGTTACCCAAATAATGAAGGTGACGTCGTAATCCCTCAGTGTATTATCATCAAACCATTCCATGTAGATGTTGGCGATGGTTTGCGATAACGGAGAGCCCATAGGCAATCCATCTTCTTGCATGAGGAACCGGCCTTCCTGAAAGTAGCAGTTTGTAAGGCAACATTACAGTAAGTCCATGAATGAATCTATTAGTAGACGGACCTACTAATAGATTCATTCATGGACTTACTGTAATGTTGCCTTACAGGACGGCCTCTCCATCAAGGTTTCGTCCTGTCGAGAGATTCGTCTAATAGTACGTTCATGAAGAGGTGTTCAACTTCGAAACTTACTAAGCGATGTTCTGGCCCAAGTTCCATGAATTCGATGATTTGGACAAAATGCATCCTTACCGTACGATGATGTTGTGCCCTCCAAAGGTTGGATGATTGGTAGGAGGAATTTTGATAATTCTGCCTTTGGTGAGTTACATGAGCTTGTAATCGATCTGAGATGTACTCCAGCCTTGTGTAGTAGTCCATAAAGATGTGGTGGTGTTCTGTGATGTGGAGTCAATTTTCTTCTTGTCTCACGTGGAATGTATTCAGCATGACCTCTGAGAGTGTTGTAAGTTTTACGTTATATTTTGTATATTTTGGCCGTTGGATCAGTTGGCAATGGCTTGTATTTTGTATTTCATTCTGTCCATCAAGATGGGGGCATTTGCTTTATCTGCTGGTAGAATGATGGTTTTGTCGTCCTTAAGTGTTTTTATGATCCGTCTTTTGGATTTTTTGATGTTTTGTTTGATGATAATGATGACATTTAGACTCTTAAACGTGTAGACTATTTAAAATATACAGACTGTCCAACAATTGTGGTGTTATACTCAAAAAATCTGAAAAATACAAATTTGTTCCCTCGTTTTAAAACCCACTGATTAAATATACTATTTCACATTGTTCTCTGTACAGGATCTGGGATAGAACAATACCCACTGCGTATCGTGATGTTGCTTGGATCGGTGTTCTCTTGGGAACTTTATAATGAAGCTTCTGCCAAATTTCAGTATGGGTCGTCGTAATCCTAATTTCTGTGAATAAATGACATTCTATATACCGGATCAGCGATAGTAGCAAATCCTTCACAAATCGTCTATAATAAAAACGAAGACCTAAGGAACTTGTTATTATTGCGTATCTTTGCGTATCAGAGTAGGTATCATTCTAGTAATTGTTAGTCTGTCTGAATATCGCATTTAAAAAATAGATAAAAATCCATGATTCGGTTGATTGTCATAAAAATATGTATTTAATTTTCTAATTTGGCCGCCAAAATTAACATTAGAGTTTTATTTTACTAATAAACTTTTAGAGAAGCCTTTTATAATCGACTGTCTGAATTGTAGGCTCGATTGGAAGATAAAGGGGAAAATAAGTAAAGTTTTAGCAGATAAAATACCAAGTCTATGTGTGGAAAATAAAAGTGTATATTTATAAATTTAAAACGCTTCCTTTAAAAGATATTAGGGTAAACATAAGAAAATGCACTCATTCCCTGCTTGTCTGAAACTGGAATATTAGAATCTTGAAGCAGCTACGGAACCCTTAGTATGCGATTCCAACTCGCACTTGACCAAATTTTTTACTTAAGATTGTCGAACAGTCACTTCCATTATTATATTTTTATTGAATATCTTTATCGAAATAGCTGGATTATATCAATTGTTTTATCGATATCATGTCGGTCGATTTATTATGTTATATCTTGCCTATTGTATTGCCATGGTTTTCAATTATATATTTGAGACGTTAACATTATCAGTGCAGCACCTGTCATCTGTAGATCTAAAGGTATGGCTTCACTAATTCCCATGCATGTAGCTACTTTTTTGAAAAAAGAACTTTACAGTTATTGGCCAAGAATTTTTCATAATTATACTTGTTTTCAGAGAAGTTAGACAGTTCTGAGAACATAATTCAATATTGCTTTCAGGTCCATGTTTTCTTTTGGCAATACAATAGTTCCTTACAGTATTTGTGTTTGTAGGTATATTTACTTTGTGACCTGACTTTTCTTTTAATATTAGGTGATTTTAATCTGCCTAAGTTTCAATTAGGTTCAGATGATAAAAGTCTTCTGATGCAGCAATTCTTGAGCCTATATGAATTATTGCAACAGCTGAACTCAGTTAAAAAACAGGAACTTGGATTTGGTTATCTCTAACCTCGAAGTTGGAGTAAAAAGGTCAGACAGTCCTCTTCTCAAGGATAATGCTTATCATCCAGCACTAAATATCTCGTTATCATTGCAGAGAAAGCAAAAAGTGAGTCCCTTCCCAAAAAAGTATACAAGTTCGCTAAAGGCAATTTTCTCTTATTATTCAATGTTTTAAGCGATTGCGACTGGTCAGACATCCTGGCATGTGATTTTGTTAACAAAAGTGTAAATGGCTTTTACCCAAACTTATACAGATGTTTGGACGCATCTATTCCTAAGTAAATAGTGAGAAACGTTTCGAAGGTTAGAAGGTATCCTCCCTGGTTCACATTCAATTTAGTACAAATATCAGCAGGAAAAACCACCTACATGCCCTTAAAACGAGAGGTAAGGCAAGGTTATCAAATGTCAATGAGTACAGTTATTGAGGTCTGGTATTAAAAACGGACCAGAATAGACTGAAAATTATAAAAAATAATTGATAATAGGGATCCCAGTACCTTCTAGTCATTAATTCGAGGCAAATCACATGATGGTGGTGTGCTACGGAGGATGACTTCCGGAAATAGCTGATTATGCCATTCTTTCCAGCATAAAAAGTTTGAAGCCCAAAAAAACAACTGGCCCTGATGATATACCACCATATATCTATAAGGGGTGTGTCGATCTGTTGATTACTCCTCTAAAATATATCTTTAATCTAGCTCTAAAGCAGCGCTGGTTTCCTGATAAGCTTAAAGAAGCAGTTGTAACCCCAGTCTTCAAAAAGGGGCAGAGGGAAAATATTCATGACTATCGACCTATGAGCTTATTAAACAGGTGGGCTAAAATAATATATATATATATATATATATATATATATATATATATATATATATAACTTCATACTTGAACACATAGCTGATAAAATTTCAAAATACCAACATGGTTTTCTTCCTAATAAGTCAGCAGTTATAAATCTCTGTATCTTCTCTGAATATGTGTCGGAGGCACTTCTAAATAAACAACAGCTAGATGTCATATACACAGTCTGTGCAAATGCATACGATAAGGTGGATTTCAGTGTCTTGATAAAAAACTATGGGTTCTTGGTTTCTCAAGTGAAGTATTGTCATTCATAACGTCATACTTACTCGCACGAACCCAAAGGGTAAAGATAGGCACTGTCTTCTCCCATCATTATATTGCCACCTCTCTTGGTTTTGATTTTTATCAATGACTTACCCGAAAGCCTGAAACCTGCGTTGGGTTGTTGTTTGCTGATGATTTCAAATTATTTAAATCTATTAATGGCATAAATGATGTTATTGCATTTCAAAACGACTTGAATTTGGCTCTCAACTGGTTTAGAGAAAACAAAATGTTTGTTAATAAGGTATTTTACTTTTATGCATGATTTATTAGCTTGTCCAACCTCGTTTACTGTTGAATAGAATAACTTGTTTTCTAAAGATGTATATGTATTAATAAAATTTTGTATATGATTCTAACTTAGGTGGATCCACTATATTGTAGACGATCTGAGTAACATCATTCTTTAGGTCTGTTAATTATACTGACATTCATTTTATAGTCTCCTCTCCGCGGAATCTCATAATAAATAGTTGCACAGTTTTAATTCATATAGCTTAATAGCAGTAGTTTTCAATTCGAATAAACTTGAATTATATATTATGAAAAATAAAGGTATCTTACTTTTAAGCAAAATCCATATTTGCTGACCAAACCGCGTATACAGTTGAAAAAGTGACATGTAATGATTACAGTATACACTTCGGTTCAAGCAAATATTTTTTTGAAGAATAACTTTTTCTGTAAATAATATTCATAAGAACGATTTCCGTTAGAATCCACCTTATGAAGTCACACAGTACATAGAACCCAACACCTTGAAGTTGATTAACTGACATTTAATTCCATTTATTTCCAATCAACTTTCAATTCATTAAAATTTTTAATAATACAGCAGAATTTGATGCAGTTTTCAATTCTAATAAATCTTGTTTGATTACAATTTGAGATATTATAAAAAAATAAAGGTACCTCACTTTTAAACAAAATTGATATATTTTTTGAAACCTAGTATATAGTTAAAAGTTACATAAATACTTAGTATACAATCTCTAGTGCAATGGCATAAGTAGATGCAGTTTTAATTAATTCTAATTACTTCTAATTGATAACAATTTTAGATATTTGCAAAAGTAAAGATACTTTAATTTGTAATAATTAAAATTCCTATTTGAGGACAAACCTCGTCTACAGTTAAAAAAGTGGCATAGAGTAATAAGTTTTTACGTTTTAGACCATGCAAATCTGTTTATGACGAATAAATTTTCTCTTAAAATTATTAATAAAAAAAATCGTTTGATTTGTGAATACACACGGTATATACAGATTAACTGACATTTATTTTTATTAATTCTATTTATTTACAATTTACCCCAAGTTCCGAACAATTAATACCTGCAACTCCACCAAACTGCATAAGAATATCGTTAAAAAAGTTTTTCCTGATTTTCTAAAAAACGGTGTAAGCTATGTTATTGAAAAAAAAATGTGGGACCGCTTTGGGATCCCCCGGTACTAATCCATTTTCTTTTTAATTTATTATACCCCATGTTCCGAACAGAAATTTTTTCCATCTTTTTAATCCAGCGACTCCACCAAAGTTTACTATATAAGACAGTCGGTAAAAATATTTTTCCCGATTTTCTAAGAAACGGTACAAACTATGTTATTGAGACAAATATGGGATCACTTCGGGATATCCCGGAAGTAATCCATATTCTTCTCAATTATCCCATATTCCGACTAGAAAAAAATCAATATTTTTTTAGTACCGGCGACTCCACCAAAGCATACTGTTTAAGAAAATCATTAAACGAGTTTTTCGCCATTTTCTAAGAAACGGTACAAGTTATGTTAATGAAAAAAATATGGGACCACTTCGCGATCCCCCGGAACAGGATCCAATATAAATCGTCGAAATTCCTTTAGAAGATTGCGAGTAATCGCTGAACAAACATAAAAAAACCTCCTTCTTTTTGAACTCGGTTAAAAGTTAAATTTTAGTGACAAATACCGAGAGCAGGTACGTGAAAAAGTTAACAGACTCTACGAGGTGTCGGCGAATAGAAAGTATTTTTTTTTTAAATAAAAATTAAATCATATTTAACGACTGTAATTAATTGAAATTTTGAAAATAGGGGGATGGGGCACAAAACCTCAGGATTTTGTATTTTACACATTAATCGAAGAGAAAACGTTAAAATTGGAACATTAAATTATTTTACCTTTAAAAAACATGGGGGTAATTTAGCACCCACGCGGACCCTGCCATTAATATTAAATTGAATTCACTGAATATTTCAACACTGTTTCTCACACGCTTGTCAAAGTGTAACTATTATATATAACCCATGAGTAGAATTCTTAGTATCTAAATTTTAATTCTGATAAAACTTTTACCTATCTTTAGTTTAGACGAAATAATCCTTAGGAAATCCATCATAATATTTATTCACTGAAAATATTAATAGCTTTATATAGTCTTCATAAAGTATACAATTTACTTACTCCAGTAAATGAATACATTCAGTTAATAATAAGTGGCAGCTTTAAATATCTAAATTTTGCATGGGGTAAACCAATAGATATACAACAACAAAGCCTCAAACAAGTTACTCACACCGTACATTTTATTGCAGTGTGAATTATCAACCGTACACTAACAGATGTTTTAAAGTGTGAAGTTCGTCAAATCGCATTACAACACAATATCTTTGTCGTGTTAACGATGAACTAGTTCGTGACTAAACTTATAACAAAACAAATGAATTGCTATTCCTTTATAACAAAATTCCTCCATCGAAATAAAATCGAGTCGGGGGAAGACTTTTTCGAAAACGACATGTCGCCAAGTGAATCGGAAACTGTGAACACTCTCAAAAGACTTTTGGATGAAAAAAATCAAGAACTCAAATCGAAGGTGGAAATAATATCGCTTTTGGAACAAGATTTAGAAAAGAAAGACTCTTTGATCAAATACTTACAAAATGAAATCGATAAATTCCGGCAAGTTGTTAAGCCTTTGACACAGAAAATTATTTCCAAGCAGTTAAGTTTAGTGGATGATGTTAAACCTGGAGATGGGAAAAATCAGAATTTGGCTGAACAGAGGACCAAAAGACAAGCTATCAGTGCTGAACCACTTAGTAAAGAAGAAAAGGAACTCCACATTTCGAAATACCCCAAGCCTTCTCGGTGAGTAAATTAAATTTCTGTAATATGTTTATGCACAAGCATAAAATATTCCTGTTAATTCTTAATTCGAGTTGATATCTTGCAAAACTGGTCAACTTGATTGTAACTGGCATCAATTATATTATTTTCGTTGCTATTGAGTTTTTTGGAATAAAATTATTTCAGTTAAAATTCCATAGAACATAATTATTGTTTCAAGTGATTTATTGCTACCTTTCAGTTTCAGTTCATGTAATATATCATAAGGGACCAAGTACATTAGATTACTTGGTAAAGGTGGTTAATTAACGACCTCTTCAGAGACGTGGCTTTAATTGTAAAAATTACTGATGCAGTAAATGACGAAGTAGATTAATATAAGAGATGTCATTCCACGTAGTATTTATTAGATTGTACATGCAAACCATGATTATTCAAATTAAAGGAACCAATAAACTATCCTTAAATGTAATAGTTGAACTGTCTCTTCAACTTCCGGTTGCTAGAGGACAATACTCTTCCATATAGTCTTACAAATAGAACCTCAATAACGTTTTAAACTAGTTGCGATCGAATTTTTACCATTGGACGACCTAACAGATTTTATAATAGTTTCTGGCGCTGCTTATTGAGCCATTGTAGATTTTTCACCAGTCTTCATAGTTATGTACCAGTGAGTTCAGATTAAATTGACCACGATCTGACTTTTTGCTTACATCCTGTTAGATAGTCTTTGAGTTTGTAATTTCAAAAATAGAACGTTATGTTTTCGAGAATCAAAATTATTCGAGAAGTCCAGAAAAGTAACTGCGTTTGGCACCGACCAATTTATATTTTCATTACAAAGTTGAATTTATAATTCCCATATCTCATATATTTTCTCTTGACAGTCCTCAGGTATTAGGCCAAAGAGACAATTCATTGCATTTAAAAAAAATACACCGGTGTTTTAAGATTCTTGTATACATGTATACAGTTCACCGGCATTATTTGCAAGGTGTTTGATTATACCATTATGTCTTTGCTTTTTACGGATGTTTGGTATATGCTACCGGATGCCTCTGGTTTTTGAAAAAATATGTAAGTTTTATTTGCATTTTTTTGTCACACTTACAAATTCTTACCTATGTTTTTACAGGGTTTTTAGAATTTATCTGCAATATCAAGTTTATCATCTGCTTGAGTTAAGGTTTTTACTTATTAACCCCAATATATTTTTTTATTGTTTTTAATTTATCTAGCATATCTTTTATGCATCCATAGATTAAGTCACCTAATTTTTTAGATTTGAGGACCCCTATTATATCACATTGTGACACATTTTTATTAAACCCTGTATTGTTAACATGAACAGATATATTTATATATCGCGTATTATTGAACTGATCAATCAAAAATTATATTTATATTGTGACTCTATCGTGTGACATAATTTGTCAATTGCATATAGCTTTTTATTTTAAAATTCAATTTATTATAAGTTTTGTCCATATTGCATTTGTATTTGGAGTAAGACATAAAAACAATGAATATTAATCAAAAATAGTCCCAGAATATACATATTAGGTATTTGAGAAAAACGCAACGGAGGAATTAGTGTAGTTATTTAACAAAAAGTTTCGACTGGACTCTTGCTAATGCCTGATAAGTGCTCTTGAACTGTCTCTAAAACGATTAGAAGATTTGAAGAAACTGGGACTAATTATTACAGTCCAAAACCTGGGCGGCCAAAAACTGAAACCTCAGAAGAGCGACAACACCTTCAAATTAGTCGAATGTCAGTTTTTAGGAATTTGAAGGTCATTACATTCCACCCCTACAAAATACATCTTCGTCAAGATCTAAATGAAGATGATCATGACCGTCGAGTTGAATTTTGTGAAAACATGATGGAGAGAATCGTTCACAACAATAATTTTCAGTCCGCATTGTTTTTTTTTCAAACGAGTCAACATTTCAAGTGAACGGTGAAGTCAATCGCTACTCTTGCAGATTGGAGCATTGTTAGGACAGGTATTTTTAGAGATAGAGTAATTGTACCTTTTTTCTTTTACGGGAATTTAGATGGACCAAAATATCTAGTCTTACTTCAAGAGCAAATTGTTCCAGCGATTCACGAGATAGCTGGTGCTGATTTTGTCGAGGTTTGGTACCAACAAGATGACTGCTCATTTTCGAAGGATTGTGAGAAACTACTTAGATGTAGTATTCAATAATCGTTGGCCGTAGAGGAACTATTGAGTGACCAGCCAGGTCCCCTGATCTGACAACTTGACTTTTTTATGGGGCTACATAAAGAGCAAAGTGTACACTACTAAACTACGAGATTTAGAAGATTTGAGATCAATGTTTGCACTTATATTACACATGAAATGATAAGAAGTGCGATCGAAAAGTTTCATGTTCGTTTAGGAATATGTCAGGACGTTGATGGAGAACATTTTAAACACAAGTTATAAGCCTTGCCAAATCTGTCCGAATCATTTACTTGACTGGCCTGGATAATACGCCTTGCCTCAACTGGCCGTGTGGATTGCCTTGCCTCAACTAGCCGAGATCGTAAGCCTTAACTGGCTTAATTTTACTATTGGTCACTTTGTGATGCATGACCTTGGTTTGAACCTTCAACGACCATCAGAGGTTAAATTCAGAAAATGGCCAAGGACATATATGAACGTAAAACTTTCCCCTCTTTTCGGGACTCAACAGTAGGGTATCCCATTTAAAAAATTAACTTGACCTTAAAATGACCTTGAAGGTCAAGGTCAAATCTAGGGTCACCATTGAGCAGCCAGAGAAAAATCCTAATTCTTTTGTTTGAATCATTTTTCCCCAAGATGCATTTTCGAAAGTTATTGTGCTGTTTCCATACTTTTGGGAGACCGTGTCTATTTTTTCATACTTTGAAAAAAACTTGTCCAAAACCCGCTGAATACCTTTATAATGACATTCTGTTTGTGTAAACATAATCAGAATATTTTTTGTTTCACATGTGTTAATTATCAACTCTAAACTGGGTCAGAAATAAACTCACTTAGAATTTAATTATATTATTAACTGACATTTTAAAATTAATGAATCATTTAATCAAGAACAGCAAACGACCTTTTCATATCTTATAAACCCACCTTAAACAATCTTTAAAGTAAAAGAGTTCAATATAATCCCACTGACCAATCAGGATAGATAAGCTACATCATTCTCATATGATAAATAAGTGATACGTTCACTTAGAGATATTTACATATTATTCCACCGCAGACAGTATTTGTCATCGTCGGCCATTATCCACATCAAAGAACTAATCATACCTAACGACAAATTTAATGTAGCGAGCAATAAACGTTTGATTTATGCTCGTTTATCGATAACTTATACAGTTTGACATGATTGCAAATATATGTATATACATTTATATTTATGAGTTATGAGAGTACCTGTTTTACACCAAACGTACCACATATTGTGGAGGTTAACGCCTAGATACGTTTGTGAATTAAGGTTCTGCCAGTGCTAATAAAATTATGTATTTTATATTTAACGACACCCAATATCGAAAAACTTCAAACCGGTTGTCATCGTTAGTTCTAGCTAACTTTAGTAACGACAGGAGTTCAAAATATTTTATTGTTAATTGTTAGCTAAACGGTGTTAATTTCAAAGGCGACGATCCGTAAATGCCACAGCAGTCAGCCGTTGGGCGGCTATCGTTCAAAGGTACATCTCTTGGTGTGTTTTCGTGGCTAACTGCTGTATTTCAACATTATAATTGGGTCAATCTATACTAGTATATACTAACTGACCAAGAAATCGCAACACCCAGAAGAAAATCCTCTTCTGGGTGTTGCGATTTCTAAATTTCTAAATTTAATATTGTTTTGGTAAAATAAAGATGCAATAGTAAAATTTAAATGAAAAATACCAAGGAGTTAATTTTGTTTTTTAAGTTTGTTAATAATGTGTTTCTCCACTGCTGTTCTCTATACACCTCCAGTCCGTTAGGGCTGGGGTAAATTTCCTAGCCTTCTTCGGGGTAGTCAAAAATACTTCCCTGTGGCTACCCATAAAACTTTCGGAGTCACGGCAGTCGATTCCCGGCTTCGTTTCTGGCGACAAGGCGGTGCCCGTTAGTAACTAGGGAAGGAGAGGGCCCCTACCCTCGGAGTGTGACTTGTCAAAACTTTACACAAGTGGTTCGCCGGACACACTTTCCTTCGGGATTAAGCAAAAGGGAACGAGGTCGACTTGTTAAGCCTTTAATACAAGTGGTCGTCAAACCTGCTTTCCTTCGGGATTGTGGCGATGAGACGACCTTGCGGGTAACAGTAGGACCGTCGCTTGAGATGTCGGGTCATCGCCCTGTATGGGGCGCGAACTAGTATTCGAGACTAGAGCCCTTTGCCAACCTCTTGCCTGTAACTCCTAAAACTGGGCCATACCGTCCCGCAAGTAGAGGCGCCTACACCTCGAAAGCGGATGTCCGCTCGTCCAGAAAAGTAAAAGGGAGAGATTCCCGTCAAGGGAGTCGAACGTTTCACCCATCGGCGTGGAACTCTTAACCGAACTGGGGTGAACTCTTAAACGAACTGGGGTGTTCGTAAGATTCCAAAATGGGGAGTGCAGGTGGAGAGATGAGCTCCCACTGGGTGACGTTCCCGGTGGCTCTCCGTACTGGGTTGGCGTCGCACGGGCAATGGCTAAAAGCTGGATTGTACCCCTGGGTGGATGGTCGGACCTCGTTGGTCGGTCGTACGAACGCATTCACCCTTGTAGCGTGGGATGGTAGACGACGGCCGTTTGAGGTGTCGGACTGAGGATCCTTCCTGGAGGGAATGACCAGTCTAGTATCCGAGGCAAATCCTACCATAGTCCACACCTGCACCCTAAAACCGTGTTTAACACAGTCGGTAAAGCAGGTCCGCCAGCAGGCTGGGAACATCGTCTACACTTTAGAGAAATGGACTTCGGGTTGAGCCAACCGAGAGGCGATGTGTACGCTATACCAGGCGCCTGTCGCAGACTGCGTAAGCTTTAATGCCATGGGTTTAGAAAATGCTGTAACAGTGGCTAACACTGTGATGTGTACACTCGAGCTTCGAGGATAAACTCGTCGGACGACCGAGCCAAACACAGCGGTGCCAGGTTCTGAGGCCGTCGTTTGAGGTGTCGGACCAGCTGCTTAAACTAAGTTAAAGCTGGCGCTAGTATCCGAGTCGCTTGCGGCACGACGAGTCCTTGGGGCCTCTAGACCCACCGCTGTGGTCGTAACTCTGACTCTCTCAAGGTAAGGGAGTACATACGGCTCCACTCAGTGGCGGATTGTCATTGGAGGGGGGCTTGATCCCGCTGGAGGTTGGTTTTAGCAAAATAAACCCTAAAAAAGCATACCACTCCGATGATTGGGAGGGGGGCTTCAGCCTTATTTTATGTTGCCCGAACAAAGACTAAAAGGTGACCTACTTCCATGTGCAATTGCACCCCATACCATAACGCCTACTGTTCGGTGTACATATCGCATCGTCTAACCTTTCTTCGACCATCATGTCCACCCAAGCATGATCGAGATTCATCAGAGAAAACGACCTGATGCCATTTCACATTTCAATGTTATCGTTCTCTGCACCACTGTAGCCGTTGTCGTCGATGCTCTGCAGTCAGCGGTAGCAGAAGATAGGGTCGAGAAACTTACAAGATGGCCTTGTTCTCCTAACCACTCAGCCAAATTTCTGGCTGTCGAAAATCGGTCTTTAAAGGCTATAAGTCTTCGATCCTGTACTTCATTTGTATCCCTTCGACGTCTGTTGCCTACTTTTCTCCGATTTTAGATATTATCAAACCACGTTTGACAATATCTCATAACAGTAGTTACAGTTCTGTTCATGCGGTTAGGGATTTCTCGAAATTATTCAACCTCTTTGGAATTCACTTAACTGTCGATTCATTTAGCGTACACGTACTCTATGTATTTTAACATTACTAAACATCGATTTTGGATACCATCAAACAGTTTTTTTTTGTGGTAAATTAAAAAAAACACTGCAATATTAATGATAAACTAAAGATTTACATGAAAAAACATTCACCAAACTTCCAAATTTTAATCCTTTACTCCTTACTATATCATCTAAGTTTTACCAAAACAATATTAAATTTAAACATCTTCTTCTGGGTGTTGGGATTTCTTTGTCAGTGAGTATATAAAGAGATACAATTTGTTTGTTTGTATGTTTGTAGGGAGTAATCTCTGGAAGTATTAAACAGATTTTAATTTTTTTCACTCATTTTCTGTTAGTAACAGGTTATATTTTATTAGGGTTCCGTATATACAGTATACGGATACCTTTATAATATCACTCCGGATTTCTGCCTCTGTCACATCACAGCAATTTTCTCCTAAACTACTGGACGGAAGAGGTTGAAATTTGGTATGAAGGTATAGTTTGGTGACTTGATCAGGAGCACATATCGCAAAAGAAGAAATTTTGATTTAAGGGGTACTTCTGGGGGAAAAAACTAAAAAAATTGACCGTTCCCCCCCCTGATCTCCGAAACTACTGAACCTAAAATTTTGAAAAAAATAGAAAATATAGAACGTTGCCCGAACTTTACAGGAAAAATAAGGAGAAACCATTAATATTAATTTTGGGGGGCAAATTATAGAATTAAATAAAAATTTAAAAATAAAAAAAATTCAAACTCATCATGTAATATATCAAATGAAAGGTCTCATTCTGAGGAACACAAATATATTTTTTTCATATTAAAAAAAATAATTAAAAAGATATTAAAGAAGATATACTAAAATTTACCCATTCCCCCCCCCCTTATCTCCGAAACTATAAAACGTAAAGTTTTGAAAAAAATACTTTCATAGGTTCTGACCTGAAGTTTACTGGAAAAATAAGGAGAAACATCTAGTTTTCATTTTGGGGGGCAAATTACAGAATTAAATGGAAAATATAAAATTAAAATTGTTTCTAACCCATCATGTTATATATCAGATGAAAGGGCTCATTACGACGAAAATAAACATATTTTTTTCATATTTTTAAAATAAATAAATTAAAAGATATTAACAAAAATATAAAAAAATTTACCCATTCCCCCCCCTTATCTCCGAAACCATAAGCTAGAAAATTTTGAAAAAAAATTGAGTTATAGCCCCTCACCTGAACTTTACTGGAAAATTAAGGAGAAACCCCTAATATTTATTTTGGGGGGCAAATTATAGAATTAAATGGAAAATATAAAATTAAAATTATTTCTAACCCATCATGTTATATATCAAATAAAAGGGCTCATTATGACGAAAACAAATATATTTTTTTTCATATTTTTAAAATAAATTAATTAAAAGTTATTAACAAAAATATAAAAAATTTTACCCATTCCCCCCCCCCCTTATCTCCGAAACCATAAGCTGTAAAATTTTGAAAAAAAAATAGGTATAGCGCCTCACCTGAACTTTACTGGAAAAATAAGGAGAAACCCCTAATATTCATTTTGGGGGGCAAATTATAGAATTAAATGGAAAATAAAAAATTAAACTTGTTTCTAACGTATCATGTAATATATCAAATCACAGGGCTCATTATGACTAATACAAATATATTTTTTTTATTTTTTTTTTAATAAATATTTTAAAATATGTTAAAAAAATATTTAAAAAAATTCCCATTCCCCCCTTTATTCCCCAAACTATAAGACCTAATTTTTTTTATTTACAGGAAAAATCCGAAGAAATCTTTAATATTAATAATGGGAGGCAATTTATAGAAATAAACGGAAAATAAAAAATATTTTTTAACGTGTCATGCAATATATCAAATGAAGGGGCTCGTTATGAGAAATACAAATATATATTTTTAAAATTAATTGTTTACAAGATATTAACATAAAGATTTAAAAAATTCTCATTTCTCGCTTTATTTCCGAAAACATACAACCTAAAATTTTGAAAATAATTAGGGGTACTGGGCTCACTTGAAATTTATAAGAAAAATTATTAGAAACCTCCATGGTAATTTTAGGGACAAATTATACAATTAAATGGAAAATAAAAATTCAATGTTCAAACGAATCATGTAATATCAAATAAAAGACTCATTATGTGAATTGCAAATATATCATATTTTTAAATCATTTGTTTAGCAAAGATATTAAACATCGACTTAATTCTCATTTTAGAAACTATACTATTTAAATTTTGAAAAATATATTTTATTTGTATTTTTAAATAATTTGAATAACAAATTTAATAATTTATAATTTAAAACTTGACCTATTGTGCCCTTTATCTTCCAATCTATAGAGCCTCAAAATTCAGACAATAGATTATAAAAGGCTTCCCTGAAAATTTATTAGTAAATAAAACTCTAATGTTAATTTTTGGGGGCCAAATTAGAAACCTAAATACAGCGAATCTTGAAGGTGGTACGGAACCCTTACAATGAGAGTCCAACTCGCACTTGACCAAATTATTTTGATATATTGCTCAGTTATTAGATGGAATGCAGTAGGGATATCTATTATTTCTATTATTTTTAATTAAATTCAAGATCTCAGAAACATAAAGTGATACACGCCTGAAAATTACTATACATACTCTTTTGTCCAAACAAATATTTTACTCATTTTCCAATTTTAATCATTTTCCAAAAATTTAGTTATGTCATTGGAAGCAGGTGGGGAATTACTTATTAAAAAAAAACACTAGATCTCGGACAGCCAAAGATATACAGGCTTGAGAATTGATTATGATAATTCATTTGAATAAACACCTGATTCGTAATCTTGAAAAAATACAGTTATTGAATGGGGGAATGGGGTTTATTTATTTGGGAATTGCAATATCTCGAAAACAATAAGTGATACAGGCGTGAATATTGGTACATATATCCGTAAGATAAATAAAACCGAGCTTAATCATTTTGTGAAACTTCAATTATCCTTTAGAAAAATTCACTATATGTCGGAAACTGAAAAAATGCTGGCACCGAAATTATGATATTAATTCTTTAAATTAATTAAGGACTGGTTCGTTATTTTTTTGAACATTTCTATTAATCGATAGGGGAGCAATAAGGGTTTCTATTATTTTAGAATTAATTTCTTAGAAAAAAAACAAAATTTCCGAAAATTTTAAGTATTAAAAATATGAAACATGTTAAAAATATCAGAAATGTCACCATTTTCAAAATGTCACTGACAGTGTAGGAATACCGGCTGACTGGTTGATCATATTTTCTCCCTCAGAATATCTGTGTGGAAAAATTTTTGTAAGACCACAAGTAATCCAGGCAATTATTCAAATACTTAACTCTTGCAAGAGGAACCCCTAATGAGCAGGTTAAATAATGACAAAATATGCCAAAAAATCTGACTTTAAAAACGGCAAGACAGAGGCAATGTCAAATATCTCTTAACACTTCTAATATCTCTGGCTGTTCATATTAAATCTCTTAATAGAAGCGATTGTTGCCGAGAGATGAGAAATATCAAATGAGAAAAATGTTCAAGATAAATATGTCAAGTACCCAGTATTTTCTACCCCGGATGGGGAGCTTGTATTTAATAATCGTCTGTACTTTATACAAAGCTTTAGTATGCATCTGATAGAATCAAGTTAAATCTAACTAAAAACTACTAAATCCGTACACTTTAGTAATTTTTAGGAATTTTAGAGCATTTTTGCAACACTAGTAAGGAAAAATACTAAAACAAAAAACTTAACTAGCTTTTAATATGAATCAGTGTATCAGAAGAGAATTTAACATCATTTTCATGTATTCCACCATTATCACAAAGGAACTTCAACGACTAATACTAATCAACAAGTAAACCAATTCATCATTAAAGTACTATCACAAATTAAATTAAATATGTTAAGGCTAACCTGGAAATAATGTCTTCAACTGGCAAATAATAACTATCATCAAGCTTCAACCGTTTGCCACCAGTGGGATGAATTTAAAAAAGAATCATAGAATCCTCCTTATCCTTTACGGTTACACATCACGACATAATATCTGTATTCTCTATATTCTATATTTTTAGAATTGCATTTGACAAGTACTTAGATACTATTTCGATAACTTACGTTTTATTCCAGTGAAAAGAATATAAATCGAACGAGTTCTCGCAGTGACATCTTCAATAACAAAACAAAATTTACTAGTTGTTTTCTGAAGGATACTTGTGGCATCTTTTTCAATGTCTAAGTGTTTATTGGGAAATAACACCACACTTTAAAGGAAATTGCTGTATATTCCAAACGTTTCGGGGTCTAGATCAGTTACGTCAAAAATCAAATAATAAACATTGTCAAATATTTAAATTTACATCTTGGAATTGTACCTTTTTAATCCGTAGTTTCTTAGCCATTGACAACGGGATCTAATCTAGACCCCGAAACGTTTGGAATATACAGCAATTTCCTTTAAAGTGTGGTGTTATTTCCCAATAAACACTTAGACATCAAAATTTACTGTTAAAATATTTAGGTACATGATTTCATTGTGTGTTTGAATTTTGCATTTATACTCTGGCTGCTCGTTCTGAGTTTGACAAACCCAAACTAATAACATTAACAATTCTTCATACTCATTAATAAGTAGGTACATTGTCTGTTTTTTACTTTCTTACTTTCTTTTTGCCAAGACCATATACGACCATTGCAGTCTAGTTATACGAAGTTCAAAATACCTATTTACTATGTTAAGCAAAACATGATATGTAGGTAAATAGATATTTGCTGTACTTCACCACTTTTTCTAGAAATAACGATGACTGTTGTAATATAATTTCACTGAAGGAAAGTCTCTTTATTTTGGTTACATTTTCTTCTTAATTATTTCGTTCGTTCTTTGAACTGGAATGTCTTTATCTAAATACTAGTAGCAAGTTTTTGATATTTCTTTAACAGAATTTTAAATTGTTTCTATCTTTTTGATTTAAGACTAATATAATTATATCAACGGTGGATGTAACATTTCTTATTCCGGAATTTCTAGAGAATTCCTTTATTAGTAAAAATTGATCGTAACAGTACTTTTACTACGATTATTTAATTCATGCTTCCTGCGACCTTATGTTATCGTTCAATCTAAAAATGGTAATGCTGTGGATATGACTGGAACTACGTTTTCATCATTCATACGGTTTTCATTTGTAGTGGAGTTCCTTTAAGTATAAATGGTTATTTGACAGCGAAAAAGTACTTGGAAAATGCTTTTATTTTACGGTCATAGGTTATACACTGTAACGAAAATAACAGGGAAATTACTAAATATTACTTTTTAATTCATAAAACATATACGATTAAATGGGGGTTATGTGAATTGTATTTTTACGCTTTACGGTACATGGCAAATTATAATTTTAACAGAGTAATGACGCCTGAACCATTCTCCTATATTTGAACTGAGAATTTTCATGTTCACTAATATACTATCCTAAATCGACCTGTTAAAGTTTTCTACCTATATCTATGCAGTGGAAAAATTATTAAAGCTTTGTTCTTGATTATTAAATCTACAACTTATGTATAACCAAAAAAATCCTGTCAAATTGAAAAAGTTTACCGACAGGAAATGTGGGGTTTGGCAATTTTTTGATTTTTAAGAACTTTCGAACGCAAAACAATATTATTACGAATCTTCTGTAGGTAAAATGCAAGTTTTTCCACTCAAGATAAACGACTTATCAAACTATTTTTTTAACAATTATTCACACCGGAACAGACTTCTGCTACACATCAACCCGTTTTTGTCGGCATTTTTTTACAGTTTATTTACTAGCTTAAGATCAGTTTGTATATAAGATGATTAATTTCTCTAAGAGTTCTTATCTTGCAGCATAAAGTAAAATGTTATAACTATACTAGCTGCCACGCTCCCGTCTTCGTACAGGCTAGACTAATCGGCGTATTTGAACATTTCTCATTAGGTATTTTTCCCATTCCCTACATTTTTATATTTTTTGTGAATGCCATTCTAACATCATCGTCCATGAATGATATTTATATGGCTTCCACACACATTTTTGACATGTTTGTCATTTTTGAAATTTTTAACATTTATGGCATTCAAAAAAAAAGAATATTTTTTTCTGAATAGGAATATCCAAATCACCCAGCGATACGAAATATAGTTTACGACCTATTCTCATCCCTACCAAATTCACATACACAAGATTTCATAAACATTGGTCGAGTCGTTTCGCAGGAGTTCGACCACAAACACCGTGGCAGGAGATTTTTATATATTAGATATTGTTTCTGGGAGCGACTTGTGTTCATTTGCGCTACGATAAACAAATCTAAAACTTAAAAGTAATGTTGCTACTAGGTATCACTATATAAATTCGCCCCCAGAATATTCTAAATAACACTTTCATAATTCCTCCCCCTAAGTTTATTTTTATGTTTTCTTGGGAATAACACCACAATTGAAATAAAAAGCTTTATATTGAACGAAAGTGTTTACCAAACACAAATGTGGAGCTTCATTATTTTGTTGACGGAATATTTTTATCCAGTGAATGCATGCAAGATTAAATCTGACGAGAGAAAATTTTAACTAGTGATTATATGTTTGAGATTAGCCAGGGTTTACATGTTGTTTACAGAACATTTTACGTGACGCGAAACGCGGAAGATAATATGAGGTCGCCTAGGCCTGCGGTGGTGGGTTTGCCATTAACAACAGATTACTTATTAGAGATAAATTCAACAGATTTTATTTCAAGGTGCGGTAACAACAAGAAAATTATTATAAGTTTTACATAGAAATCTCCTAAACACAAATATATATGATAAATAATATTTTAATGAAAATAGCAATACTTCTGCATTTGATCAAATAAACAAATTATTTGTTGATTGTCAGCTACTGTTATTTTACAAATTACTTGACTCTTTTTTGAAATATTCTTTCCTCCATGTTCTTTGTAAAAAACATTATTTAAAAAATATATAACCGACTTCTACCTATAACTAAAAAGCTAAAAATAATTATAACTAAATACAACCCTAGGTTAGGTACCTACCCAGGAAGTAAAAAATGTAAACATTAAAAGGTGCTCATTCTGTACAAATTAATTACCTACCAATCTAGTATATTTTTGAAGCCGGTGCCAAGCAAATCTAAAATCCTTCATTGCGTACTTATCTACTACTTCATCAAACTTGATTGTTGCTTGGCAACAACAACATTGAATGTGTTATTTATTTGCTAGAGTTGTATTTTGTTATAATTATTTTTAGCTTTTTAGTTATAGGTAGAAGTCGGTTATATTTTTTAAAGGTTTTATTTTCAACTTTTTAGTTTATTTTTGAACTCAGGTAGTTTTCATTCTCTATTTTTTATTTTGTATGTATAACCTTAATAGACAGAACCAGGTAACATTGAAAGCCTCAACATTACACAATGATACATTCTCATTTAAATTGACAGGTAAATGTTTACGAACAAAATGTAATAGTACGCGTTGACTTAATAAGCCCAAAATGTATTTATGCCTTATGGACTACGCCATGTAACTTTTCTTCAACTTTTTTGACAACCCTGTATAACTATAGAAAATTCCACTCCAACCTATGTACCAACCATCCTGTACATACGACTGCCCACGGACAAGCATAAATTTGTTAGCTGCCTTCTGTAAAGTATAGGACGGAGTAGAATCCATCCCATATTTACGGAGTCAAATCTGTCCTATATTTCAACCATAGTATATAACTCCTTGTGGGCTACCCAATAAATTATTTCATTTTTAACATTTTATATTATCGCCCTGTGTAACATTAATTCCTATTCACACTTTACGCAACTTCTTATGGGCTATAAAAGAAACTCCAGCATATATTTCAACCATCCTGTATGTGATTTGCTTATGTCCACATCATATAACAGTTTTTTAATCACCCTATATAATTTTGATTTCACATTTTTCCAACATTTTTATACCACCAAACGTCCAGTCCACCCTACTATCATTCTAGTCCGTCCTATATTTCAATCTTCATATAAATGCAACTCCTTCTAATACTTTACTTTGTGATTGTGTTTGCTATAACTATAAACCCACCAAATAGCAGTTTAAAGTTTGACATGTGTTGTCACTGAATTTTCTATTAGGCCGGGAGAATGTGACAACCAAATGCACTGTCTTCGCAAAATGGAAAAATTTGTATTTAAATAGGTATTTGCCTGGTATACAAACTAAACGAGCTCATTGATTTAAGGAGCCGAAAATACTATGCTTTACTACCTTATGCTTGAGATGTACATAGAAAATTTTCAAATTCGCAATTAAAACTTCCAGTGCCTAAAATTACCGCACTATTACGTTGGAATTAAAATATTTATGAGGAAATGTCCGTTATGTCATTTCGATGAAATTTTTAAAAGAATTTTGCAATTTTCGGCGATTTTCTGCAAAATTGCAAGTTGCACGTCGCAGAAAAGTATATGACATCACCTAAGGATCCTCTTTAATAGATTAAACGTTAAAAAACTATAGACATCCATAAGGATTTATCGAAAAATCGACTAAAATATTAGGGATATTGGTCGATTTCCATGCACGCATGTGTTCATTCACCAGTTTTATCACTTTATCAATAGAATTCTTTTCCAAAATTTGAAGTTTCACCAATCTGGATATATACTCTATTAAACAAGACCATATTCATTCAAAACGGTGCACCACAGGAGAAGAAATCAGGTAACATACATACAAAAAAAGCAAAAAAATATGCGACGAATTGATAATCTCCTCCTTTTTAGAAGTCGGTTAATAAATAAGAATTTGTGACATTCTGGTTTCGAAAAATAACCTAGATTATTGCTCGTAACAGAGAATGTTCCACACACTTGTTCTAACATTTATTAAAGCGAAAGCTTAATACACCACCCACACATACTAAAATAAATGAGTATGGTATAAAAACTACTATTGTTTCCAAACTTCGTTCCGACACCTCACTGCCTTGATGTGGAAATACGCATGTAAATTTTCTGTGTAAAAACAGAGACCAGTTTATATATTAAGAGTCCTCGAAATTTATAGAAAATCAATAAATTATAGTAAATAAACAAATATAACACCCAATTAATAAAAATACCTGCTTTTTAGTCTAATAAATATTCCAATTTTCTATTTGCGATATTTGAAATTAGAGATTTGAGACATTTGTCAGAAGTGAGAACAGCACTAAAAGGTCTAGTTTATGGATAGTAGATACAAATATGACAAACTAGAACACCACAAAAAAGGTCCACATTACCAAGTTTATGGATGGTAGATACAAGTTACACATTGTTATTAATGCTTTATTTGAATGTAAGAAAATACGGACAATTATTTTAGTTTTTCTGTAATGACCCCGCACAACTCTTATGGGTTTGGATTCCCGGTCAATTGACTGCAATTTTGGTATGTTATACCTCATGACGTCCTAATCAAAAGTTACTAAAAACACAAAAGTCTAAAAATTGAAGTTTTGGAGATATCGGGGTCATAATGATTAAAAATAGACAATTTTCGGACTATCCATGAAACATATTAACTTAAAAAGTATGAACTACTCCCTAAAATTTCTGGATAATTAAGTCATAGATTATGACATAGAACCTTTGATCATGACCTAGCAAGTAACCTTCAAGGTCATTTCAAGGTCAAACTGATTTTCAACATAAGATTGCATAATTATTTATAACAATAGGAAAAAGTCCTTATATCCTAATTTAATTCTTAAATTAAATATATCTGCAAAGAAATATTAGTTTTGTTCTTACCTAACATCATTACAAATACCTAAATAACATTTATATAAATAATAAATTATATACCTATATATATTCAATGGTAGCAACAATTTAAAAATTTTAAGTTCTTATTCTATGTAATATTAAAAAGAGTTTTATTAATATAATTTTAAAAAACAAGTATAATTGTTCTTGGTTTCGAACCCAAGAACCTTGAATTTGCAGCCGTGCGCTTTAGACTCTTGACCACTTGTCTTTAATTCAATTATGTTCTTTAGAGGATATGAAAGTTGCGGCTGTATGTAATACATCAGTGCCTTTAGTGAGTGGTGAACTTAGTTTGTTTATCACGATAACAAAATAATGTAAAACAAAGGACGTGTTCTGCTTAATGTGTATCCTTCTATGAGTCTATATTCGTTGATAATGTGAAAATTTAATGCCTTTTTGTGTGGTATTCTTTCTAATTTCTGACGTATGTCAAGTCTCCAATTTAATATGTCACAAAGAGAGAATTGGAGTGATTATTAGATCGAAAAGCAAATTTTGTGCAGGTCTTCTATATTACTTGGATGTTATATTGGTTTATTTCCTATTTATTATTGATTTTCTATAAAAGAAGAGACCTGGTCCCTGTTTTTTACGTAGAGGACTGAAATGAATGGGTATTTCAAGATAAAAGCAGTGTGTGGTGTCGGTCGGTCGGGGGTCGGTCGTGTCGTGTCGAAACAAATGAAATTTTTCATTCCCTTGCTCATCTATTTTCAGATGTGTAAGTGTGGGCCTCCGTTACGAAGCTTTCGCTTCAATATAGTCCGCTCAAAATTATTTTGTGGTTAAAAACACTTTCTTTTCTGTTATTTTTTAATCGACTACAAAAAGGCGTATATATTCAATTTTTTTGGAATCTTTTTTAAACAATGTTCAACAATTATTACATAACAATTTCATAAATAATTAACATAATTAAATAGATTGCAACAATTATATTTTTCTTACTTCAGTTAGTTGGGAAAAACGTTTATCTCGAAATCAAATCAACTAATAATTCATAAAAAATATTTATTAGACAAACTGAATCTAAAAATAACTTCCATTTGAAGAAAGCAAAATGTTAACAGCATCTGTCCCTCTTTGCCCCCCCCCCCGCCGGTAAATACGCCTCTAGCTACCCCCTACACCTTTCTTGTTTATAAATCCTATTATTTATTTTTTACTTAAGGAGGTGCATAGTGTAATAAACGCACATTTCTATCTATGTTGACAGAATTTTGCCTCTCCTATAGACCAAAATCATGTGAACCTGTCGCGCCCCTATACCTACCATTTTACCCCCTCTAAACCACATAAACCACATGTTGACTAGGCTCTTGATCCCTACAAGTTTACAAGAACCAATATTCTATCAAAAATCTTATTTCTTACAAGTAGTAAAATATTTATTAGTGGGTACTTATTACTTATTGAATCAGATAAATCTAATATACATTTATTTCTTTTAACTTGATTTGTAAATATTAATTTTGACATTTTTGTTCCAGTTCTCGTGAACTAATAAAAAGCGCAATACTGGACAATGACTTCATGAAAAATTTGGAAATAACACAAATCAAAGAGATTGTGGACTGTATGTACCCGGAAGAATACAAATCCGGAAGTATAATTATCAGAGAAGGAGACGTCGGAAGTACTGTCTACGTTTTAGAAGGTAAGTAATTTTATGAACAATATTTGAAAGATCTATTTATATTGCTAGAGAAAAAAAAGAATTTGAAATGAAATGTATCACAAAGAAGTGTTTTGTGTGCACCATCTAGTGAACAGTAGCTAAACTATTTGTGGATATATGTTCCCCGATCTTCAATAAAAGAGAAAGCTTTGAACGCAGAAGGTTACTGTAATGTTAATACCAATTTACCGGCATCTTCTAGATGCGTTAGTGTATACTGTGTTGCATAAGTACAGAAGTTTTTAAACATATAAATTGTAATTATTACAGTTTACTGTTCTCATTGGTAATTCCTTATTTAAATAAAAGTTTTGCAGATACAAATACTTAAATAATTTAAAACAGCAAATTTTATAAAACAGAATTATATATGGGTGCATACTACGGTATTAAAACAAATCTTGATTTAGTAGGACTACCTATAAAAATGTTTGGTTTATTTTATAATAACCTACTTTATTATTAAAAATGAACACTAAACTCCTAACTCCTGGTTTACTATACGGATATTTTTTATTGCTTTTTAATACAAGTCAAACGTTTTTTGATCAAAACTTTTCGGCCGCTATTATATATTTATAATTTTATATACTTTAATTTTATTCATTTGACCTGATTCGTCAATTTAAAAAAAAAACATCAAAATGTCTGAAAACATTTTTGTGGGGCTTTCTCATGTTATCACGTTCTGTGTAAATCCATTTTTAGGGTTCCGTATATACAGTATACGGATACCCTTATAATATCACTCAGGATTTCTGCCTCTGTCACATCACAGCAATTTTCTCCTAAACTACTGGACGGAAGAGGTTGAAATTTGGTATGAAGGTATAGTTTGGTGACGTGATCAGGAGCACATATCGCAAAAGAAGAAATTTTGATTTAAGGGGTACTTCTGGGGGGGAAAACTAAAAAAATCGACCGTTCCCCCCCTGATCTCCGAAACTACTGAACCTAAAATTTTGAAAAAAATAGAAAATATAGAACGTTGCCCGAACTTTACAGGAAAAATAAGGAGAAACCATTAATATTAATTTTGGGGGGCAAATTATAGAATTAAATAAAAATTTAAAAATAAAAAAAATTCAAACTCATCATGTAATATATCAAATGAAAGGTCTCGTTCTGAGGAACACAAATATATTTTTTTCATAAGTAATTTCGAAAAGATTGTTGAGGAGGTCTTGAATTATTTTGTCTATTCATGGGTTTTCTCTCCTCCAAATTTTTTCCTGTAACAGATAAGTATTTAAAAATTGTATATGTAGAACAAAGTGTAGTAAGGCAATTTCGTAAAATTGCCCGGATTACTGGTTGTCTGTACAGAGATTCTTCCTCACAGTTTTTCTGAGAGAAAGAGATGTCTATAAAATGATCAACCAGTATTCCTGTATATAAGTAATGTATTGTATATTGTGTAATACTTATCTGTGTATGGAGACGTTTCAACTCCGAGTCTGGAGTCGTTGTCAATCGTTTAGTGTTGTTTTCGAGGCTTTTTTCTAAAAAATTTTCGCTTTGATTTTGAATTTAAAAAAAGCGAAAATTTTTTAGAAAAAAGCCTCGAAAACAACACTAAACGATTGACAACGACTCCAGACTCGGAGTTGAAACGTCTCCATACACAGATAAGTATTACACAATATACAATACATTACTTATATACAGGAATACTGGTTGATCATTTTATAGACATCTCTTTCTCTCAGAAAAACTGTGAGGAAGAATCTCTGTACAGACAACCAGTAATCCGGGCAATTTTACGAAATTGCCTTACTACACTTTGTTCTACATATACAATTTTTTAAATACTTATCTGTTACAGGAAAAAATTTGGAGGAGAGAAAACCCATGAATAGACAAAATATTTTTTTCATATTAAAAAAAATAATTAAAAGATATTAAAGAAGATATACTAAAATTTACCCATTCCCCCCCCCCTTATCTCCGAAACTATAAAACGTAAAGTTTTGAAAAAAAATTCTTTCATAGGTTCTGACCTAAAGTTTACTGGAAAAAAAGGAGAAACATCTAGTTTTCATTTTGGGGGCAAATTACAGAATTAAATGGAAAATATAAAATTAAAATTGTTTCTAACCCATCATGTTATATATCAGATGAAAGGGCTCATTACGACGAAAATAAATATATTTTTTTCATATTTTTAAAATAAATAAATTAAAAGATATTAACAAAAATATAAAAAAAATTACCCATTTCCCCCCTTATCTCCGAAACCATAAGCTGGAAAATTTTGAAAAAAAATTGAGTTATAGCCCCTCACCTGAACTTTACTGGAAAATTAAGGAGAAACCCCTAGTATTTATTTTGGGGGGCAAATTATAGAATTAAATGGAAAATATAAAATTAAAATTATTTCTAACCCATCATGTTATATATCAAATAAAAGGGCTCATTATGACGAAAACAAATATATTTTTTTCATATTTTTAAAATAAATTAATTATTAACAAAAATATAAAAAATTTTACCCATTCCCCCCCCTTATCTCCGAAACTATAAGCTGTAAAATTTTGAAAAAAATAGGTATAGCGCCTCACCTGAACTTTACTGGAAAAATAAGGAGAAACCCCTAATATTCATTTTGGGGGGCAAATTATAGAATTAAATGGAAAATAAAAAATTAAACTTGTTTCTAACGTATCATGTAATATATCAAATCACAGGGCTCATTATGATTAATACAAATATATTTTTTTAATTTTTTTTTTTAAATAAATATTTTAAAATATATTAAAAAAAATATTAAAAAAATACCCATTCTCCCCTTTATTCCCCAAACTATAAGACCTAATTGTTTTTATTTACAGGAAAAATACGAAGAAATCTTTAATATTAATAATGGGGGGCAATTTATAGAAATAAACGGAAAATAAAAAATATTTTTTTAACGTGTCATGCAATATATCAAATGAAGGGCTCGTTATGAGAAATACAAATATATATTTTTAAAATTAATTGTTTACAAGATATTAACATAAAGATATAAAAAATTCTCATTTCTCGCTTTATTTCCGAAACCATACTACCTAAAATTTTGAAAATAATTAGGGGTACTGGGGCTCACTTGAAATTTATAAGAAAAATTATTAGAAAACCTCCATGGTAATTTTAGGGACAAATTATACAATTAAATGGAAAATAAAAATTCAATTTTCAAACGAATCATGTAATATATCAAATAAAAGACTCATTATGTGAATTACAAATATATCATATTTTTAAATCATTTGTTTAGCAAAGATATTAAACATCGACTTAATTCCCATTTTAGAAACTATACTATTTAAATTTTGAAAAATATATTTTATTTGTATTTTTAAATAATTTGAATAACAGATTTAATAATTTATAATTTAAAACTTGACCTATTGTGCCCTTTATCTTCCAATCTATAGAGCCTAAAAATTCAGACAATAGATTATAAAAGGCTTCCCTGAAAGTTTATTAGTAAAATAAAACTCTAATGTTAATTTTTGGGGGCCAAATTAGAAAACTAAATACAGCGAATCTTGAATGTGGTACGGAACCCTTACAATGCGAGTCCAACTCGCACTTGACCAAATTATTTAAATATATGGTTGTGTTTACCATTTCGTCATAACAAATACCATGTATTATTCGTGCTAAAGTGGCTTTCCATTCTTTAAATTATTTCGGAACTTTTGATAGTTAACTAATTGTCTCCTTGTTCGTGTTAAAGCTACTAAACGTTAATGGATTGTTACCTTAATTTTTACTTAAATGTTAACTGTCAGAAGTAGCATTATTGAATAGCATCGAATTAATATCTGAAAATGTTTAGTAATAAATAAACGACGGGCATCGAATTCTCACTTCATGTTTCTTGTATTTAACAAAAAAGCATTGAAAGTATATAACATATGATGTTATAACAAGGAATAAATGCAGAATAGTGTTCGTTGTAACTGGAAATTGACAACACCATTCTCTTCAAAATAAAAATAATATATTCTAAACTACACAACGAAGTAAACAGCGCCTGATCTTAAAATACTTGTTTTTAATTGACAGCCAGTTTTCACATGTATTCATCAGATAAAACAAAAATTAAGTATGTATTTTCTGAATGTCGGTTTCTCTGTGCTTTATAAATTATTTTTCTTTCACAGCCATGATAATAGTAATTCCAAAAACTCTTAATTATGTTTTTCTAATATGTTTTCAATTTACATATGGGACATGTAGATGTAGGTATCTGAAATAAACTTAATTGCCTCTTTGTCCTCTCTTATTTGTAGAATATTATTAAAGCAGAACAGTTATATACTATCTAAATAATGATTTAGTTCTTAATTGTAGACACTAAACTTTTAAATTGATTTTTACATTAGCACACTATTAATAATCATATATAATACAAACAGCATTTCAGCACTTTCAACTCAAATATGTTCTACAAGAGTATTTTGTAGTGACTAAGCTGGTTGTTTGCTTTACCTTTTGATCTTGACTTGAGTAATTTATTTGTTAGGTCTTAAATACTTAATCGACAAAGTAATGTCAATTTTCGCACAACCCATTATTTCAAATAATTTATATCTATATAAATGAATAAATCCAATGATTTGTACCACATTATCTGGGCCTTATTTTATAAAATTCTATTCGTCTTCTGAAGCTTATTTGTGGCATCTTCTAGTTTCACTTAATGGAAAATAACAACACATTAAGGAAAAAAGACTTAATATTTAAAAAATCCAACGTTTCAGAGTATTATTCTGACTTCGTTGTAAATGACAATTTATATGACATAATTTGTAAATTTTGCTGTTTCCTACATATATAGGTAGCACAAAAAATTCCAAAGATCATAATATAATCGTCAATTAAGTGTCAACAACTATGTCGTCATGATCTATAAACCAAACTGGTTTTAGTATTTGTACGACACCATGAGTAAATCACACCTGCTATACTTCTTCTTTTCAACTATCTTTTACACTATCATCTAGGCACACGGATCCTTGCCTCCTCAAATATCCCCATCAGTTGTAATACACGGCTACTCTATTCTTCACAACACTTCTAGAGCGCAATTTGAAGGATTTTACTTAACTGAATGGAAAGCAATGTTAGGAATTAAACTTGCGGACAAAATAAAGAACACACTTCAAACAAATTCGAAGAAGAACGGGAATAGAAGATATCATACAGAAAAGAATAAAGATGAAATGGAAATTTGCTGGCCATGATAGGTGGACAAAAAGACTATTAGAGTGGAGACCTTCTGAAGGTAAGAGAACCTAGGGTCGACTACGGACGCGATGGATGGACGAAATACGGAGAACAGAATACAATTGGATGCAGCTTGCACAATACATAAGTAGTTGGAAGTGTAGGGAGGAGTCTTATGTCCAGCAATGGACGAAAGAAACTGGAAGATGATGTGGAATATTCGTTGGAACTTGATCACATTTTTTCATCTTGTGTCTTCCAAAAAGGTTTAGTGGTACAATCCGATCAAATATTCGTACGTATTTCATAATTAGTTATAACCTGCAGTACTCCTAAATTTTGCTGACCATAATTAAATATTTTACAAAATTTGACACAATCCTCCCAGCCACTTATCACCAATTCTCCTTTTTGAACTGTCGACGCGCTCAGGTATAGTTTTATTCACACGAGCCTTGCCAATGAAATGATCAAAATAAGATTTACTTCAGCTCTTTGTCTCTTTATTTCAAGAGAAAAACATTTTTCTTTCATTACTGTTTAGAATTTTGCATTATTGTAGTGAGACCACGAATTATTGGTTTGATCTATTAACGAGAGGACTGCACCAATGACACAATACAGAAATATGATACCATTGAGTGATCAGAGCAGTAGATCAGATCAGATCTAACTGTTTTATTTTGATTCATTTGAACTCGCGGTTCATTCTCAAAATAAGTCTTTTAGCGAGTTTTTTGTCTCCTGTTTTGTTAACCGTTATTTTTTGTAAGTGCTCTACTGTTCTTTTTATTGTGGTTAGTTTTTTGTGTGTAATATCCGTTTTTGTATGGTGTAGATATTAAAATCTGGTACTTTTGAATAGTTGGTTTCCGCGTTGCTAGGCTTCTTTTGCGCTTCAGGAGTAGCGACATATTCTAATAGATCTGCCATACTGGTAGATGGTTCAGTTGTAGGTAGTTTTATTTGTCGCGAATAGTGACTATGAAGAATGTCCTGAAAGCTGATATAGCCTATTTTTCTAGAAGCAAATTCTTGCTCAACGTCTGCACATGCTGGTTTAAAAATGTTCTGTCTGAGCTGAATATTCTGTTTAAATTGGTGCACTATTGTAACAACCTCCACTATTCTCGATCATGTCCAGTGACATTCACTGCATGAGTAAATTGATAGATAAGTTGTTTTCTCTGAAGACATTAAGTTTTTCTGCAAAATTGTTTTAAAATTTATTATTCTCTCGAAAATAATTAAGCTTGTCAATTTTTGGTTTACTGAATCTAACAAGCCGCACAAATTCTTTCCCGAAACTTACAAAACTAAATTTTCGGCCTTTTTCTTCTCTGTATTAAATCTATGAAGGATTCAGTGGCTAGTTTAGTTATTTTTTTCTATCCAGCGCCCGGCGCTTGCTGAGTTCTTCATGATATTCCTAGGTTTTTAAAAACTGTGGGTACAAATTGTCTCCATTACGGTTCGAGAGCAATCTCTTTGGCAGTTCTCAAACGTTTCGTCAGAGGATGAAGTCCGCTTTTTGGTATATCATAGCTTGTCTTACTGAAAAGTTGCCCATCCATCCATCAAACTATAACTCCTTAATTTATTTTATTATCGGATTATTTTCATGTATTATTTTTTATTCTTCCTTTTAAATTCCGACATATGTCGAATTCTTTGTATTCCAACTCCAGCTTACAACGTTTTAAAATAAAAAAAATGTTACAAGAAATGTTACCAATACTATAACATTTTCTAAATATGTCAATTTCAATCTACAAGAGTAACGCAATTTTTTTGTCGGGAAACACTAGCATATACTCACCAGGAATTCAAGCCACAACTATATGAATTTGTTTTTACTCTACTTTACTGCGGTCACCCCCAAAATACTCCTACTTTAATACTGCAATAGACGTTTAGAAAGTTTAACTAATTTTTCATTTGTATGTGGATATT